>CM030359.1:300163611-300581111 GCA_017893485.1 Hemerocallis citrina | reverse complement strand
CCTCTCTATATATACAGGGGAGTGATCCCTTAAGATCTGGTCTTATGTCTTGGTTTAGGAGCCAGATATGAAGATCGTCCGATTGAATTGACACACATCGGGAGGCAGGAAAAAACCCAAAAAATCTTTAAAAAAAACCTTTTCCCAGTGGAGTTGGAGGGGGAGAATCTGGAGGCAGCAACGGCGACGATGGGTGGAGGTGGTGATGGTGGTGGAGATGGCAGTGGTGATGATGGTTATTGATTTGGAGGAGATGGTGATGGTGATGATGGTGGTGGTGGAGATGGCAGTGGGGGGGGTGGTGGTGGCAGAGATGGAGGGGGAGACTGGAGGGGGCGGCGGAGATCGGTGGAGGTGGCAATGGTGGTTATTGATTTGGTGGCGACGGTGATGGTGGCGGAGATGGTGGAGGGGGGGACTGGAGGTGGCAGCGGCGATTGGTGGTGGTGGAGATGGCGGCGGTGGTTGTGGTTATTGATTCGGAGGAGGTGGCGATGGTGATGATGATGGTGGTGGAGATGACAGTGGGGGTGGTGGCAGAGATGGTCAGGGGGGAGCCTGGAGGCGGTGGCGATGGTGGTGGAGATGGTGGGGGGGCAAGAGAGAGAAAAAGCAGTGTGTGATCGCAAGGGAGGGGGGGGGGAGAGATTAGATTAGAAGGAAAACATGGATTTTTATTGGTTTATATGTTGGTTTATTTTGGTTCGTGAGTGAAAACCGGTGTTTTTTTTGCCGCTGGATGTTGAGTGAAGTGTTTGGAATCCTAGCCTCCTGGAACTTCTCCGACCCTTGTTGCCCTTCCAACCCCACCCACTTCACCTGCGCCCTCACCTGCATCTCACCTCTCCCTACTCCCCTTCCTGAATATTCTTCATCACTCTCGATGCTGCAGGCTACTACTCATCCTCCCTCTCCATCGCCCTCTCCAACCTTACTGCTCTCGCTCACCTCAACCTCTTCGATAACGCCTTCGACGGCACCATCCCTCCTTTTATGTTCTTCCATCATTTTCTTCTCTGCAAACCTTTGTCCTCAAATCCAACTCCTTTTTCTGGCCCAATCCCAGTGTCACTAGCCAACCTTGAGTCGGTCTAGATGATCGATTTATCAAAGAATCAAATCACCGGTCAAATCCCCCAGTTCCCTGTAAACTCCCTTACCAAATCTCGTCACACTTGACCTCAGCTACAACCGACTAAGGTATAAGACCAAATTTTAGGCTCTCTCTTTATATATATATATATATATATATATATATATATATATATATATATATATATATAGGGCCCCTTCGGTTATGAACAGACTTTTGGTGTGAACTTGCGTGCGAACACCTGTTGACGCTATCGCCAATAGCTGTAACAATGCAATTGCTGCCGCAATTGGGAATAGCGGCATCACTGTTACCGCTACTGGGGATAGCGGCAATATGTGTTCGCACACCTGTTCGCACCAGTTCCGTTCGCAACTGAAATGCCCTTGCTCATATATATATGAGCAACTTGCTCATATATCTATATAATAAATTACAAAGAAAGCTATCAAGTGACTCACAATCAATCCCCCCCAAAATCAAAGGCCCATATCAAACGATTCAAACCTCACAAAACACACATTTCCTCCAAAATTTCGAATCCCAAAACCAAAATTTTCCCCCTAAAAAAACTCATTACTTTATTACTATCTCTCTCTTCTCTCCATGTTACTTTTTTATATTTCTCTCATTCTCCCTCTTTCTCTCTATCTCTCTCTCTATTCTTTCTTTATTTACTTAGAAATTTAGATTTTAAGATTTCGGTTTTGTAAATTTTCAGAATTTTTAATAGCAAATATCTCTTTAACAATTAAATTTCATTATTTTCCACACTTAAAGTTCTAAGAACTTAGATTTTATACCCTCTTTTATAATTATTTTTCAACATATACTAATGGAAACATAGACTTTTATTTATAACTAATTATTGTCATACTATTCAAACTTGAGCTACATAATTATTGTTTTACTGTTTACATGACTTTTCGTGTTTTGTATCGTTCCGAAGACGTGCCGTAGGCACGTGCCCACGGGCAAATCTAGTGTATATATATATGGTATAAGGTATATGAGCAAGTTGCTCATGTACCTTTTACCATATATATATATATATATATATATATATATATAGACAAACCTTCCGTTGTGCACTAGCCATGGTGTGCACTCGGCATTCGGATTTTCGTATCGATGATCCGAACCGTTTACATTGATCTACATGTTTAAATTAGTCTAAATATGCAAAATCAAGTCATTTAAATTCATTTATCCATCCATCATGTCTTTATAAAAAAAATGATATTCAGTCATACAATTTTGTAACACTTCATTGCATGGACAAATGAATTTCAAATGACTTGATTTTACATATTTAAACTAATTTAAACGTGTAGATCAATGTGAACGATTCAGATTGTCGATATGAATGCCCAAAGGCCGAGTGCACACCATGGCTAGTGCACAACGGAAGGGGACTCATATATATATATATATATATATATAGAGAGAGAGAGAGAGAGAGAGAGAGAGAGAGAGAGAGGAAAATCTTTCGTTGTGCACCACCTATGGTGCACACGACGTGTGCACTCGGCCTTTCCGTCTTTGTATCGACGATCCGAACCGTTTACATTTATCTACACATCTACAATAGTCTAAATATATGAAATCAAATCATTTGAAATTAATTTGCCCATCCATTGAAGTGTTAAAAAATTGTATGGCCGAAAATCATTGTTTTTGATAGTAACATGATGGATAGGCAAATGAATTTCAAATGATTTGATTTTAGACTAATTTAGATGTGTAGATCAATGTGAACGGTTCGGATTGTCGATACGAAGACCGGAAGGCCTAGTGCACACGAGTGCATGCAAAGGGGTGGTGCACAATGGAAGATTTTAATATATATATATATATATATATATAGAGAGAGAGAGAGAGAGAGAGAGAGAGAGAGAGAGGGTGTCTTCCATTGCAAACGGTGTGTCTATCTATCCTATGGATCATCTGAATCGTTCACATTGTTTAACATGGCCAAATTAGTCTATGGATGAGAAATCAAATCGTTTGCCTGTGCATCATGTCATTTTTAAAATAACGATTTGTGTCCATACAATTAGTAACACTTCAATGCATGAATGAACAAATCTCAAACGACTTTATTTTTCATTCATAGATTAATTTGACCATGTTAAACAATGTGAACGGTTCGGATTATCCATAGGATAGATAGACGCACCATTTGCACTTCCATTGCGTTTGCAATGGAAGATTCCCATATATATATATATATATATATATATATATATATATATAGCTGTTTCTGGATATATTTTTAGGGATTGCAGTTCCCGGTAGTGCTCGCAAACTTATAAGTTATCTGGGTTTGGCTTTGAACGGGATGTAATAAAGTCTTGACACTGAATGCATAAAAATTAGGAGGCTTTATCTATGTGCTTGTGATGGATCCTTCTTCATCATGTTACAAAAAGTGACAAAACGATTCCTTTACCTTTACATGAGGAAACTGATTATATTTATGATTGAGTAAATGTTGAATTGGATGCTATATTGGCATAATCCAAGACAGAAATGCACTTCAGTTTAATTGTGGGTTATAATTATATGCTTGTAATTTTGTATTAATTATTGTTTCAAATCTCTAAATGTTTGCAATCTGAATTGGTGCATGTCTTTTTCTTTCCTCACTACCTGTCAGTTTGTTTTGGCAAACCTTGAACAAAGTACACTAACTAGATGTTTGTTGCATTATCTAGTTGCTGTCTTTCGTTGGCCTTTTTGTTCCTGCCAAGCAAATTTGATTAGATAATTTGATGAATTAAATGTTGGAAATACATATGGCTTAAGCTTCTTTTAGATGCTTGGTTTTTCTATTATTTGCACATATTTATGTGCCTGCGCTTTCCTTTCTTGACACTGAACTGATTGCATCTTCTGTGCTTGGTAGTTGGTCCATCCTGCTTATCAGTCCTTGTTGGGGCATCTACGGTCCAAAACTCTAGACGAGTTTAAGGCAGCATTTACGAAATCTATAGAGGAAGGAAAAGGATTTGCTGCTGCTGCTCGTGATTGTACCAAATCTTTCATGTCAGCATTCGATGAAGGCTGTAAAGGTACTGTTGAAGTTAATCTATTCGGACGATATGGTTTTTGTTAAAAAAAAGAATTCAGGATATTTCTTTTGCTTCTACAATTCTTTATCTCTGTATCTGTGTCTGCTTCTATATGCCATCCCACCTTTTCTAGAAAAATAGTTTTAATTATTATGTTTTAAAAAAATTACAAGCGTGTATATGTCTAATTCACTCAATCAGGCTTATGTGATCGTGCTTGGCCAGTTCTCTTTCTCTATGGCCTCCT
This sequence comes from Hemerocallis citrina, assembly GCA_017893485.1. Taxonomy (NCBI): domain Eukaryota; kingdom Viridiplantae; phylum Streptophyta; class Magnoliopsida; order Asparagales; family Asphodelaceae; genus Hemerocallis; species Hemerocallis citrina. Next base: position 300,576,697 of record CM030359.1, on the reverse strand, counting down.
AGGCTTTTTCCCTCTAGAAATTTTTAGGTTTTCTGCTCCATAAGTTAACCACCCAAGCAAGTTCTTGGTTCTTAAATTATAAATTATAACCTTATCGTTCTTATGTCTGTTAGTTGTATTGTTAATAATGTAGACACTCGCGGTTGATACTTGAGACACTGAAATTACTCCAACTTACCTTCCGGGGACTGAAAAACTGCCGATTAACATTTCTTTCAAACTTCCATGAGCATGTTGGTGTGTGAATCATGAATCTTTTTTTGTACATAATTGTATTATTGTCTGGTCTGTAGCATTGTAGAGAGTGAGATAGATAATATACGTGGGGGTGTGAAATGTAACCTTCTCAACTTCCACATATCCTTAACTAATACTAGGGGCACTGTGATTACTCTAAACAGTGATGTGGCAAATATGTTCTCATACTTGCATCTTTTAGGTCAAATGGACACTCAATGACATGATCCTTCAGTATTTATGTTAATAAGTGTTACAAAATTTCTACGCGACGAACCCAATCTCCTCTCGATGAGTTTCAAGATGCGTGATTAATTATATAGCTGAATTAATTGAATACATGCTAAAGCATTAAAATTTTTAAATTTTGTCACTCTTTAATTATTAATTCCAGATATTTTTCTTTACAGCATTAAAATGACATTCCTAATAACATCTAGTAGATTCTAAGATAAAGGAGTTTACGTCCCAAATCATAAATTCGGAGACTTTATAACTTAACAATTACAACCCAAAAACAAATGCAAGTTTTCCCCCCATCTAGTTAAATGACATAGCATTTTAACTTAACAATTACAACCCCAAAAACAAATACAAGTTTTCCCCCATCAAGTTAAATGACATAGCATAATCATAATATGTCAAATAAACCAAACATATCAAAACCAAACTATAATATTGCAGTAAGTGTTCTTGCATGAGACTCTGTACAAGTTAGATAAAGCTAAACTCTTTTGATTTGGATGGCATGAGTTAGCACCGAGCACTAAAAAGTGACTGTTTTGCATTTGTAAATTTACTAAATTGGAAATTTTAACCAATAATTTATATCTATAGTTGATAGGAATTGATGTGTACTATATATTGTTTAACAATAAGTTTTGTGTTATGAACTAAACTTCATGATGATAAGATGACCAGTGAAGTAAAAGTGTTAAAACTTATTTGAAATTATTCATATAATATGCTGTTCCGTGGGACCTAATGCCCATCTTTCGTATGTTGCCGAGGTAGTAATGTCCATGAAAATAATAGCTGGTGCTTGGACACATGGTTACTGAAATTTCGTATGGATATATCATTTTGTTCTCTCAATAGAATATGATTAAGAAATTTGGTGATACCAGATATAATGTTATCTCGGTGATAGACATATTAATTAACAAAAATAATAGCACACAGTGACACAGATTCAATAATATGGGGATGCAAAACATGACACTGATTCATGTTTAAGTGTGTAACCACTCACTTTCAACAAGAGTACAATACTTATCCAAGCTGTGTGAACATCCTTGGCACTATGTAATAGTACTCTGTGCTGATGGCTGAGTTGGCTGATCAGATGAGGGTTTTGGCCATAATAATATGAACAGAGAACGAAACTCACGGTACCCCAATCGAAAATGTAGTGGCACTGTGGCAGTATATATGAATGATAGCTGTTAGTTTGTGTTGTTTTTCACCTTCTAATCCTTTTATATTGTTGTGTTCCATTTTACTGTACCTTTTCACTAGTGATGTTCCTAATTTATTCCTTTTGAATTTTAAGCTGGGTTCTGCATGGTGTAGCAGTATAGAAAGCTTCTCCTGTTCTTTTTTCCTTGAGTAGAAATTATACACCAGTTTTGAGAGTTCACTTAAGGTTGACGGACAGTTGTCCTGTCAAATTATTTTTTTTACACATGCTGTATAGTCACCCCACAATTGATGGGACTAAATCTATGTTATGATGATACTTATAGACTATATGAGTTCAATTTCTTAGCTAAACAACCCTTTATTTTTTGGCTACTTTCTGTCTAAATTAATTTTATTTTAATCGTTAAATATTCTAATGGTAATTACTTCTGTTAAATCATGAAAATTGTTTGCTCTGAGGAATAAAATTTCTTGTAATTTTGGAAATACAGATGCAACTATTGAACAAGCAACATGGGACTCACCAAAAGTACATGATAAGCTTCTACGTGATATTGATGCACATGTTGCCTCAGTTCGCACTGCCAAACTCTCTGAATTGGCCTCCCTATATGAGGTGAGACCATTTTTATTTGTTTTCTGTGTACCATATAAGAATTATTGTCCTGACAAACATCTGTTAGTAACACAGATTAAATTATTAAAAACGAATATCATAAATTTTCAATTCCAATACTTCTTTACTGTCACCATCTTTTGCGAGTAATTTATCTAATATACTTGCAGGGACAACTCAATAGAGCACTCGTGGAGCCTGTTGAAGCTCTCCTAGATGCAGCTAGCGATGATACTTGGCCAGCAATACGAAAACTCCTGAAGCGGGAGACAGAATCAGCTATATCTGGTCTATCTTCTGCCCTTGCGGCATTTGATATTGACCAGGTAACTATGGAGAAAATGCTGGCAAAATTAAAGGACTATGCCAGAAACGTTGTTGAAACCAAGGCAAAGGATGAATCTGGAAGGGTCTTGATCCGAATGAAGGACAGGTAGTGGGCGCTATCATTACATTTGTTTTCACATTATGTTTCTTGTTAATGAATGACAGAATGGTATGGTCTTCATAACTGTATGCAGGTTTTCAACATTGTTTAGCCGTGATTCTGATTCAATGCCAAGAGTTTGGACAGGGAAGGAAGACATCAGAGCAATCACAAAAACTGCTCGATCTTCAGTAGGTTTTCTTTATCTAAACTTCACACTCATGCCTCATTTTTAGTTTGTCTACAAGTTAAATGATTATACCGTCTTTGTTACTTTTTTCCAGTCTCTGAAATTGCTGTCTGTAATGGCTGCAATTCGTCTGGACGAGGAACCTGATAAAATAGAGAGTACTTTATCACTTGCTCTTGTGGATTCTGGTAACAGTTCTAGCACTAGTAGGAGCATTCAATCTTTTGATCCACTGGCTTCCAGCTCATGGGAAGAGGTAAAAAGATAACTTTTTTTTATACATGCAAGGTTGCTTTTGATCATGTTATTTTCATTTTCTGGTGTTTGATTGTAAAAGGTAGTTGCTGCGATATAGCTCAACCAAGATGTCATGTACAACAAGTTTTGGAATTCTATTTTGAATTCAATGTATCTAGGGTTTGCATTGACCGGGTTGGATGGGCTTTTAACAGTTTGAAGCCTGTCCATTGGGTTTCAGGTGGGTTTTTGGACTTTTGGGTTCATAGGGTTTTTCTTCTTTTGAGGGGGTTGAGGGGGTTGAGCTGGTTTATACTGAATTAATAAAATTTCCTTTACTTCTCTCTCTATTAGTACAATAAATACTTAACTGTTTAAAATATGTTATTGTTTCAAATAAAAGACTCATTTTCTATCTTATTCTCTAGATATATGAAACAAATTGGTAAATGGACTATATTTTTCTTCAATAAAAAGTATAAATATACTAACAGTACTTGGTTTTTCGGGTGGGATAGGTTATGCGTAGGATTTAGGGGTTTTAGGTAGGTCTGGGGGATATAGGGAAAGTAGTAATCAGACAATTGATTTCAAGTGAGTTTTTAACTTCCAAAATACTTTTTTTAAAGTTAAAAAAAATTGGGTTAGGTGTTTCAGACTTGTCGAACCTGACCTGATGCACTACCCTAGGTGCAATACTGTTGGTCTTTGCTGACCTAGGATGTCTACAGTCAGCAACAAATCCATTTTAACATGTAGTCCCGTTACTCCCGTACTCAATAGACTGAATTTTTTAACACACCAAAAGTAATAATCAACAACTGTTCCTTTGACAAAACGGTTGAATTCTTCTTATGTTCAGGTAAATATGATGAGATAAAAATAAGAGGAGACAGCAGGAGAATAGACCTAGGTATATGTCTCTTTGTATTTGGCGACTCCCTTGTGTAAGTCCATAAGGGGATGATATATGGTTGTCAGACATTTGGATTTGAAAACCCAAGATTGCAAACTTATACTTCAACTTGTATGGACTTTGTGTAGATTATATAAGTGTGCATGCTTTTTAATATACCCTTGAGGATACCTAAATTTGTAAAACAAGAAAGTGCTGTGGAATACCCTTTTCTTAATATTTCAATAATGACATAAAAATGAAGCTCTTGGGCGAAAATTGTACAACATAATCATGTAATTGTTTTAGAAGAACTAATCCAGCAACTGAAATTCCATTTTCCTTTGGGCTTCAGTAATTGAGCAATATTCTGTGTATCTTCACCTGCCCCAGCTCCTATAATATTTTCAAATAAGAAGACCATTTTGATGGAAGTTTTGTTTTGTTGTTTTTGGATTAGAACCGAACTTGATATTTGTGAACTGGTCGCTATCTCTCGTGAGCAGAAGGGAAAGGCAGCTGAAATTAAAACTATTGGTCTCAATTTTACAGTTTCTTTAGTTGATTGTCATTATTTAATCGGTTTTTTGCGAGTAGGTCACTCAAAAATTTCAAAATTGCAGATTACTCACTTACAAATTGCTATTTGTACATACACCACTAACAAAATTTGCTGATTGCTATTTGTACATACACCACTAACAAAATTTGCTGATTGCATATACACCACTAACAAAGTGGGGTTCATATAAAAATAGTCTTCCTTGAGTATTTTCCATCCAAACAAGAAAAATATTCTCTTTCTTTAACAACCTTGTACTGTTTTGACCGTTATACCCTTATCCCTTCCTCATCATCGCCCACAACAATTAGAAGAATGAAAAACTGATTGTTGTGGTGATACAAAGAAAGGAATAGGGGGATAACAATAAAAAATGTAGTAAGAGTGCTAAAAAAGGAAATATTTTTTTCCTCTTGTTTGGGTGGAAAATAACCAAGGGGGAATATTTTTAAATGAACCCCACTTTGTGGTGTATATACAAATAGCAAACTTTGTTACTGGTGTTTATGCAAATAGCAATTTGTCAATGACTATCTACAATTTCAAAAATTTTGAGCGACTTGTGCGCAAAAAAAAAGTTTTTAAATTCAGAATGTTGTCTTGGTATGGGTGTAATGGTGCATGCATTGTAAAGTCCTGTATGTTTCCGCTGTCAATCGGACATTACATGCAAATATGTCTTTGAGTTGCAGTACTTTATATTTTTAAAATGAAGTGCCCACTTTTGCAGTTGGGCATTGCTGATTTGGTTAGTGTTCATAAAAGAAAGTACAATATCTGGATATCATCAGTTCAGTTTCTTCATAATCAACTCAGCCGCCTCAATAAATCCAAAAACATTGGTTTCACATTAGCTCATGATTTTTTTATTTTTTTATTTTTAAATTTCTTTTTTTTTTTGAGTCATGGGGGAATTAAATTTGCTATGCAGCAGCCTAATATAACATGTTTTACATGTACCTTTCAATGTACAGAGCTTTTGTTTGATTAACATGGAAAAGTTTCAAATAGGTATTTAATTAGTTAATCACTTAGCACATGCAGAAAGCTTGAGTGCAGTTCTGTTATTGCCATTGGTATCAAAGAAGTTGCATTGAAAATTACAATCTGCATAATTTAGGGTTTTTTTTTTCTTATGATAGGGAAAATACCTTGGATTTTCAAAAACTTGAACTTCTTGTAGTCTGCAATTTTGAGCTGAAATACGATTATGGATGTATTTTGTGGACATGTTTCATGTTTCTAGTATTGGAATCATGTAATTCGACACTTCAATTGAAATTTTAAACATTTACTGGCAGTATTGTCTTTCCATTATAAATACTGAATAAATATTCAAGTCCGCTACAAGCTTTTCTTTTGCAGTTTGTTTTTAATTTTGATTAAATTGATGTATCTTTTGGTTAACGTGATTGTTCTTTCCTTTAGGTTCCTCGGGAGAAGACTTTAATAACACCTGTCCAGTGCAAGTCACTTTGGAGGCAGTTCAATACTGAAACTGAGTATACTGTCACTCAGGCTATCTCTGCTCAGGCATACTCTCTTATCCTTTTATTTATGACATCATATTTTTTCTTTGATAGTACTTTATCATTTTGTTTCCTATCGAATGCTTGATATGTTTTGAAATATATTTTTGCAAGCTTTTACCGTTCTTGATTGTATGTAAAGTAGTCTCCTTTTGAGCTCTATCGTATATTCATAAAGGTGCATTAGGAAAGTTATACCTGCAGTTGTATATCCCCATGGGGATCATCCAATGGATGATTCACACCAGTTTATCATTCTCTCTGCTTGTGAGGGTACATTTATCAATCTTGACTGTTGCACCAACTTGATGGGCGAGCAAACAATTATTTAAACAGTTTTGCGGTGTACTTCAGTTTTGTTATGACCAAGGTGTAAGGTCATATAATCCATTTGGATGGTCGCCATGGGGTTATGGCTGCTGGTGCAGATTTTTTTTCTTTCTTTCTTTCTTTCTTTCTTTTCTTTTCTCTTCTTCCTTTTGTTCTACACTGGTGGTGAGTGCCATACTCTCCTCGTCTCTACTCAAAAATGCACACCACACATGCTCTTAGTTCTCCTACAAGAAGCTAATAGGCTATCTATATTTACCAAAATATTTACCTTGTGTTAATACATGTTCATATTTCCAGGAAGCCAACAAGAGAAACAACAATTGGCTACCTCCTCCATGGGCTATTGCTGCCATTCTCATCTTGGGATTCAATGAATTCATGACCCTCCTCAAGTATTCCACTGAAATGCATTAATAAATCTGTGTTTATTAACTGTCAGGAGTTGATAATTAATTAAGTGATCACTATTTTTGCAGGAATCCACTTTACCTGTTTGTTATTTTTGTAACCTACCTCCTTGGTAAAGCTCTTTGGGTCCAGCTCGACATCACAGGCGAATTTCGCAATGGAGCTGTGAGTGACTTATCATTACAATCAAGCTACTTCAAATTAAAAGCTAAATCTCACTGACATGTTTACTGTTTTACTAACTTTGCACTTTTCTATCCTAATTTTTGCCCTACTCGTCTGATCCTTGTGTTCATATGCATATGCAGCTTCCTGGAATACTTTCGCTTTCCACAAAAGTCCTCCCTACGATTACAAATCTTCTCAAAAAACTAGCTGAGGAGGGCCAAGTACCAGCAGTTCCTCCACAAACCAGGAGGAACCCTGAGCTCGATTCGAGAAGCTTCAGAAATGGAGTAAACGTTGATTCTATATCTGATGCCGGCTCATCTAATATAACATCAGCAGAGCCTGGGGTTGAGTACTCAAGTCCAATTAAAAAATAACTGGAGTGCCAACATTGAATAGCTAGTGATAGTACACCACCTTCTTAGGGTTGTATTTGGGACGTTGTTTTATATAGTTGGGACAAAAGGGGGGATGCATGTATGTAGATCATGTAATTGTGAAATTATATGAGTTAGTTACACACTTTGTATTGGGGTTGGGGAGTTTTGAATGAAGTTTGTATTCTATTTCTGGGTTTAGTATCAACAGTTTTGGAGTGGGGAGGTTTTGGGGGAGTTGCGACCTTGGTGAGGAATGGGGCAACATATAACAATTTTATTTCACATTCGCAATCTTTACTATTTATTATTGAAAAGTAGTGTTAATTTATCCAGATTTGGCTTGGATGAAACTGTGTATTGTTACCCCATTTCGGTGATTTTTTTTGTTCCGAGTACGATTTGTGTATGATCAATCTCTTACATTCAGTTTTGGTAATGATAATTGTTGTTTTAGTATCAAAGTGTTCCGCAATTTTGTTGATGTTGTGGGAGAGTTTGGGGGTTTAGCAACCTGAGTATTCTTATCATTTTACATGTGTTCTTACCTTTCCTTGGTGTATTATTACCTTGGACTGGTTAGAATCTCTCTACTGCTATCATTTTGGCGATGGATGGATACTGTGTTGGGTGGTATAAAACACTGGTGGATGTTGATGTTGGTGGTTCTGTATCGTTGCAATGTGACACCTATCGCACTATCAACAATGTTATCTTCACATCGACCCCCATACCTATGTAGGTTTTCGATGTTATCAAACATACAATGAAAAGAATGTTGGCCGTTTATGAGGCTCTGAAGAACCTAATGGTGGTTGGAAACTGGTCACTTCTAGCCCGCCATGTTATGAGAAAATAGAAGGTGCACATCCTGTTGGTTTCTTTAGTCTCTTTTAAGCTTTTAGGTGGAAGGGTGCATCCGAATTTTAAATGTGCAGTTGAGAGATTTAGTCGGGTAGTTTAGATTTAATTGAGTGACCTACTCTAGGTGGTTGATTGATATGGATTTGAGTTATAAATGTGTTTAAGATTTTTACATGATTTGTTATCGATAGATTGCATAACTACAACGCTCTCATTAAAACAACACTAGTAATTTACAAGTGCGATGCACGTTTTAATTATAATAAAAAAATCTTTCTAACACAGAAAATTTTGTAAAATTATTTGTGCAGGCACATCAAATGAGCTGTTTTTATGTTCTTGTCCCATGTCGATAACATACATATTCAAAATGCAATTTCATTTTCGATTCATACTTCAATTCACACCATTCATTTCTTTTTTCATAGTTAAACCATTCATTTATAGTGCATGAAGGTTCTCTCTCATCTCATGACTCGACACATTTTGGCCCCCTGTCTTGATATTGAATTCCTGAGACAGCCTCTTTACTTTTTTTCAACTATGTTATAAACCTCCAGAACAGAACCAGCAATACTTAACTTTCAAAATTACATAATATTGGAATAACCTCCGGCGTACTCTTCCCGGGGGTGTTCATCTTCGGAGGTGGCGGCAGGAGACCTTCGTTCCCGATCTCCATTAGGATGGTGGATACACTCGCGTTAAGCGGAGTGAATTTCTCAAAGTGGGAGAGAGGACGCCGCTGACCCCCATCATCCTTCTAGAGCTTCTTAGCTCATTCTTCTGCGCCCTTCCGCTTATTCCCGGAAGTTGATGCCTCTCCTCTAGATGAGTCCGGAGATCAGGCCCTGGCTCGGTCTTCCGATTGTTGAGCACATTCCGCAGATCCTTTGGCGTAGGAGGACTATGGGAGGCCATAGAATCTGTGGAGGCGTTGTGGATGGACACCCGAACTTGAAGTACAGGTTGCTTGTGGCGACTTCGCCTAGAGGGCTCCCCCACGTATGCCTGTGGCCCTATAGGCTGCAGAATAGACTGGGGAGCCTGCTGCTCGAGCTGCAGGGTCTGCTGGACGGGTGGAGGGAGATCCTCCGGAGGAGGAGGATGAGGAGGATGAGAAGTGGTTGTTCTTCGGTTGGAGTTTGCGGGCTTCCTCTTGGGAGGCATGGCTAAGAGTAGCTTTGGCTGAAAGAGGAAGGTGGGGTTGCTTGTCGAGTGGCTTCACACAGACGGTGCCAATCTGTTGCCACTGGATCTGGTATGGGGGCAATAGACAGAATTTGTAGGTTCGTAGGAACTCGAACGGGCAGAATCTTACTTCTTCCTTGTCGACAAGTTGACTCCTTGGTGCTCTCGTGGACCTGCACAAACATTCAAAACACCGGGGATGGATCCCGGCGACGAACCCTCCGACGCTCTTGTCAATACCAGAAAAAGTAATAGGAAAGAGCTCAAGTGCACCAAGAGTGATCACCTGTGACATTAGGAGGTAGGGGGTATTTATAGTCGCCGTAGGGTCCTCTTTCAGGATAAGAGTGAGTCCCTACTTCCCGGTGAGGCTGGATATGGGTGGTTATAACCACTACCTCAAGATAAGGACGAGCCAGGATTTCCTCCAATCCTGTTGAGCTGGCCACTAAAGGGTTGAGACCCGTTCTCGACTGAACAGATCCGTTTATGGGTTAGCGGGTCTAAGAAGAGAGACCCGGTTCCCAATTTGTACCCGCCTGTAGGTGAAATTACCATATTGCCCCTGCAACTTTAAGATACGTGCCCGCTTTGAACGGTTCTGATTTAACCCCATTTTTAGCCATATCAGAAACCCTAGATCCAAATAGGTAATTTTTTTTAAGCTCTTATTTTTCTGTTTGAATTAGTAGGGAATAATCAATGTGATTTTAATGTTGAGTTTGAATTAAATATATGTGAAATATAGAATTTAATTGATTTCTTATTTGTGCGAAAGTAGAAGTTGTGGATAGTAGTCGGGGGGTACTTCACAAATGTACAAACATGCTACCTAACCTTTATGATCTGGCAGGGGCATGCTGGTTGACATGGAGTTGATTTCTTATAAGAAGTAGGATAGTATCCCACTAATTATGCTCGTTGGGATATATCACAGATTTTGTTAGTTATATGGTTTTATGTATAAAGCTTTTTTGCCATGTTTCAACTCTAGCATCATGTTATTTCTATACTATGCCCATGTGTCTGGACTGGAGGAGAAAGTGCAACCACTTTATATTATCATGCTTTCTTAGCTCAATTTTTTTTTACTGCAACTTTTCGACACCTTTTGAATGTTACATGTTTTGCAGGTATCCGAGTACCGTGACTATAAAACAGATAGTGTCATTCCTACTGATTACAACAGCATTTATACTAGAACAGAATCCAAGGAAGGCAAAGAGGATAGACAACTTTCATGGTTCAATGTTGGTGTACTTGTTCGCACTTACCAAACTGCCGCTAGAAAATTTAAGAGGCGACTTATATGTTAACCAAACAATAATGTAAATATCTTAATTCAGATGTTAACCACACTGAAGTAATGGTCATTTTAAAAAAACCTCACTAAATTCTTTTATATAAAAACCTCACCCAACTACGTTTTTAACACAATTTTTTTATAAAAAAAAACCCCACTCACCCATGCCTGGAAAATGTAGTTCAGTGAGGTTTTTTTAATAAAAAAAATTCAGTGGTTTTTTTTTAAATGACCAATACTTCTGTTTTTTTTAATATAAAAATTTAGCCTAATTATATTAGTTTTGTTTGTTGCCCTCATTTTTTTATTGTAATCGATTTGGTGGCTTACCAGTTGTACTAGTAGAAAACTCCTGCATTTTGTGTCTAGTTGTTCTTTTTTCTATGTATCTTATAATAAGGAAATTTGAAGTACCGATATACACATTATGGTCTTATATTGTATGAAAATAGGATGTCTTCTTTGATTCCAGATGAGTTTTTGTTGTTAAAAAGAAAATTCAGATTAACTATAATTTTCCTCGAATGCAGGATTGTGCAGGTTAATGTTTCATGTCATTGATTAATGAAGTTGTAACATAAGAGTATCATTACTAGATAAATCAAGATACAAACGATCTTATTGTCTTTCTGCTGCTTATTCTCCCTTAAAGAAGTTTCATTTCCTCCCAAATGCATCTGAAAGACGATTTAAAGTTTTAAATAAAACAGCGACGCTATACCTAGAACAAAGCTAATTGATATTGGTTTTGTTCTAAGTTGCTTGCGACAAAACTAATGAAGGATCAGGTGCTAGCTCCAGAGGAGAGTCCTTGTAGGTTGTTGTTTTTCATCCAAACCCCATAGAAATACTGGAAACAATATAAACAGAGCTCAAAATGCCTTGGAACAACCTAAACATAGCTAAAAATGCATGGAGACAACATAAATTGAGTTCAAGTTGCCTGGAAACAACATAAACAGAGCTCAAAATGCGTGGAAAAAACATAAACTGGGCTCAAGGTGGTGGAAACAAACATAAACAAAGCTCAAGGTGGTGGAAACGCAAAAATAGATAGCACCAAAACTTACTGTATGTGAAATTGTGAATTATATACAAATGCTTGATTCAAAAATTATACAAATTCAATAATTATACAAATGCTTAATTCAAAAATTATACAAACTCAAATTGTACAACCTCAACAAGTATACAAACTCAAAAATTATACAAACTCAAATTATACAAATGATTGAAACTCCCTGAGGGTTTATTTGGTAAAGTATCAAACAAATCATATTGCTGCTGATGCTTTGCTTGTTGTCGGACTGTTGCACATTAGCCAATTCATTTTGACCACACAAATACCCCCGAGGGTAATATGGTCATTTTGACCACACAAATACCCCCTTATCTCCTTCTCTCTCAGTTACTCTCACCTAAGGCGGGCAACGGGTCGGGTTTGTGCCAGATCCATATAGGCCCGAGCCCGAGCCCGAAGTTGAAAACATAGCCCCGAACCCGACTCGATTTTTCTTCGGGCTTAAAAAATTTGGCCCGAGCCTAGGCCCGAATTAGGCCCAAAAATAGATTTGGGCCTAGGCCCAACTATTTATCCATGTTCTAGTATATAACTTTTCCATAAAAAAACTATATAAAAAATAATATACGACAAAAAATGACAATAATAGGAATACTATGAACTTTAGAGTAATTAACATATAATTTGTCTACACGGCATAATTTTTCTATATATAAACTTTAACACTCATTTCAACTTATTTACATGAATATTCTCTTTATAAAAAAATCATACATAAATATACATGATGTATATAAAAACATACACATGCACATATAAAAAATTAATTTGAGCCCATCGGGTCTAAGCACTTGGACTCGAACTCGACCCAAATTTTCCTCGGGCCTAAAAAATTGAGCCCGAGCCCGGCCCGAAATGAGAATTATTGGTCCAAACCCGCTAATTATTGGGTCGGACCTAGGCGGGCCCGGATCGGGTTCGGGCCAATTGCCACCTTTACTCTCACCCTTTTCTCCCGCAGGTAATGATTTGTAGTATAACAACACTAATAACACAACTCAGAATGCTCATAAACATCATAAACAGAGCACAAAAATAGAAGAAGTAGCATGCCTTTCTTAAAGCTTGTGTAAAATATTGTTTGTCATCACTGCCTACACCAACACACAATAAAACAGAGCTGAAATAAAATTTAAAAGAAATCAACAGAGTGCAGAACTTCTCTCAAGCATGAGTGCTTTCGGAACTATCTCCAAAGTGGGAACTAGGAATCTACTTCTTCTGTAATGCCTCCACTAATCAAAACACAATAAAGAGATACTCAGTGAAGCTCAAACAACAAATTTTAAAAACAATATGACCAAAGATTGATTCGATTTTAACTAAAAGAGTTAATTTTTTTACCTATATAATTTGTTTGGGAAATTTTGAAGCGTATTCTACAACAGCGCAGTTATCAATTTTGGACAAAATCAAAAAAACATAACCTAAAATCACAATATTTGTGTGGTTAACATCTGAATTAGGATATTTTGGTAAATTCCTAAAACTCATTACCATCAATTTCCTCATACAATCTTCAACCACGTTTCATATATATATATATATATATAGAGAGAGAGAGAGAGAGAGAGAGAGAGAGAGAGAGAGAGAGAGAGAGAGAGAGAGAGAGAGAGAGAGAGAGTCCCCTTCGGTTGCACACTACTTTTGGTGAGCACTCCGTGAACACTCACGAAATAGAGCACCTATGAAAAATCTTAACTGCTCATATTGTTCTATATGCCTAAGATAGCCTAACAATAAAAAATCAAGTAATTTGAAGTTCATTTGCCCATCCATCATGCTGTTAGAATTTTCAGCCATACAATTTTGTGATGATGTAAATCATGGACAAATGAATTTCAAATTAATTGATTTTTTATTGTTAGGCTATCTTAGGCATGTAGAACAATATGAGCGGTTCGGATTTTTCATAGGTGCTCTATTTCTTGAGTTTTCACGGAGTGCTCACCAAAGTAGTGTGCAACCAAAGATATCTTTCTCTCTCTCTCTCTCTCTCTCTCTCTCTCTCTATATATATATATATATATATATATATATATAATAGAAAGAAAAAGAACAAAAATTATACCTGTTCATAAATTTCGCCAGATTAGAGGGAGATTTCAGAGCTAGGGTTGGGGGCATCGAGAGGAGCTCGAGAACTCTGAGGAAGGAGGAGCTAGGGTTTCAGGATTTTTGAAGGGGAGTAGGGGAAGTCGGAGCCGACGAGAGGAGGCGAGATTTGGAGCAGCAAGGGACTCTGATGTGAGGGTTCGATTTGGAGGAAGAGAATAGGGTTTCGATTTGGGGAAGCGAAGCCATTTGGATATGCGGTTTCTGGACTTAGGGATTCAGGTTTGGGTGTACGATGAGGGAGAGAGAAGGAGAGAAGGTAACTGAGAGAGAAGGAGAGAGGGAGTATATATGTGGTTCAAATGACCATATTACCCGCGAGAAGAAGTGAGAAGAGCGGCAGCAACCACAGCCTTCGGATGTTGATCTTGATTGAATTTTTGATCGGATGGCCCGCGGATTAGTTCGCACCTTCGTTCGCACTTCCTCCATTCGCAGTCGAAGGGTTCCATATATATAAATATATATATAAATGTTTTTTTGTATGTATGAGGACCCCCCCCCCCCCCCCCCCCCCCCACCCCACCCTACGCGCGCGCGTTCACCTCAGGCTATACATAAAAAGACCCAACGTATAAGTTTGACAAAAATTAGTTCGTCTTTCACAAGTAAGGGTAATTTTGTATTGATCATTTCTATTTGGTCGATTTCAAAGTTGGATGGACCTTATTAACTAAGAACTGTTATGACTAATATATGTTGCATGAGTTCTTCTTTTAATTGTTTATTGCATAGTAACGTCATGGATAACTTTTTTGCAAGGAAGTATTGCTAGTAGTCATGTTTTAAGAAACATCTTCTAAGCCAATTTAATAGGTATATAAGTTTTCTTCTATGTTCACAACAAATTATATGGTTATTGTTAGTAATCTGCATGTGCATCGCACGTGCAGATTACTAATTGTTTTCGGTAACATTTGTTAAAATTTGATATTGATGGTGAATAATTTGATCATAGATTGAATGTTGTAGCTTAATTGCTAATCGTTCTCCTTTATTTTCCAGAACAAATTTTTGATATAGTCAATTAAATAATATAATATATATTTTCTTATGGACAATTTATTCAATTTAGTGACTATACTTTTTGTTGGCTTGCATATCACACGTGCATTATATTAGTCGAAATATAAATATTGAAATACTGGATTCTTATAAAATAATAGAAACAATAAACAAAGAAAATAGAGACGAGATGAAAGAAGATTGTTCTCATTCATAGGTTTTTCATGTATATACAATTGATTCACCCAATGGCCTATTTATAGGCTTACAGAGAATACAAAGAGACAATTACATAATTATTACATATGAATAAATATGAATGAATGTAGTGGTGGTGGTGGAGAATGTGGAAAGAGTGGGGGGAGTTCAATAGACAATTCATACTTAATAATTTATTTATAACACTCCTCCTTGAATGTCTATTGAATGTAAATAAGAATATGCCTCGTTAAAACCTTACTAGATAAAACACAAATGGGAAAAACCCTAGTGACGGAAAAAGAGTACATAATCTTTAACAATGATATGCAATGAAGATGCTACCTCGTTAAAAACCTTACCAAGAAAACCCAGTGCGACAAAACTTGGTGAAGGAAAAAAGAGTGCAGCGCATATCATCTCTCCCCCTGACGAGATCATCCGATTAGGACTTTCAAAAGTCGTATCTCGAATCTCGATCAATTCTACCATCCTTTCCAAAAGTTGGGGTGATAGGGTCATAGTGAGCAATCTTCTGGATTGCCACTTGTATCTATTTGGTTAACAATGATTTCACCCTTTTAATTGAAACATGAGTGAAGAAGAATTTCTGGTGAAATATGTTTCGGCTGATCGCCTTTGAAGAAACCCTCCTTTTATTGAGCTTTAAAGCTGTATTATCTTCAAATAACGTTGTCAGTACTTCTTGATCGATTGAGGACGACACGTTCTCCAAATATATTAAGAAGTTAACCGATCAAACAAACACATCTATGACTTGCCTCGCATGGAGCCAATATCTCTTGATTGATATCTGGCTTTATAATGATATGATAAATACTCTGCATTTGCATAACCAATCAAAACTGATATGGACAAATTGGAATAATATAATCCCATATCCATGGTCCCTCGAAGTTATCTTCCATACCAGTCCAATGACTTCGAGTTGGCGAGGAACTTCATCTTACTAGTAAACCAACCGCATAAGGTATATCATAAATTTTATTATTGATAATATATATTAGTGCTTCAAAACTGATATTGCACTAAGAAATGGTACTCCAGGACCAAGCAATTCCAATGCCTTTCAAATGTTTAATTTGAAAAATCTGAAAACAAAAATGATGACAAAATAAGAAATTTGCTTATCCAAGGTCTTTTCGTCTTAAGATATTTCTTTAAACATTGCACCGCAAATGATGAAAAAACAAGAAATTTACTTATCCAAGGTCTTTTTGTCTTAAGATATTTCTTTAAACGTTGCACGGAAAATGATGAAAAAACAAGAAATTTGCTTATCCAAGGTCTTTTCGTCTTAAGATATTTCTTTAAACATTGCACGACTTGTAAAACTCTTCAGGAGTTTCAACAGACTTTGACCTTGAATATTTAATAAATATATGTGAGCTTATATGACCATTATTATGGTCCCCTTTATCGAAAACTCACTAAGATGGTTATATCACATTTTGTTCCGATTGTTTTAATCCATACAAAGCTGTGTTTCACTATATTGATTAAACTTCCCAGGAATAGTTATTATGTGCTTCTGGCACTTTAAATCTTTCAGATAGTTTTTATATTTATGTCATGGTAATACAAACCATACAGATAGTTTGAGATCACATCTATGAGGCACGTTTTCAAATATTCATGTACTGCCAGACTTATTATATCCACCACAAGAGAATATTTCTCTTCATAATCAACACCAGGCATTTGGGTAACACATTTTGCGACAAGTCGTGTTATATATATAGTAATATCATTTTATTCATTTGTTTTTCGCACACAATACCCACTTTATAATCCACCAAATTATTGTCTTTTGGTGTTTGGACTATATGCCATCGTTTTGCAAATGAGTCTAATTTAAACTTGATTGCCTCTTTCCATTTTGGGCCAATTTTATTTTATTTCTACACTCTCCCATAGAGATAGATTCACGATCTTCGTTTTATTCATAATATCGCGCGCTATATTTTATGCAAAACATTGTCGACAATTTTTTTTTTTTACAATGGTTCCATCTTCTTCCCGTAATGACATAGTTAATCGAGATCTCTTTATTCTTATTCATTTCAGGTACCTGATGATTCTCTTTATTATTAACTATATCAACGGTCTCTTCTGGAGAGACATCCTCGTTTCGACCATCATTTTTATTTGCTCCTTATTTTTCCGAGGATGTTTATAATTTTCTTTGGAACCAAGTGATCTACCACGCTTCAGGCGTGCCTTAGACTCACTAGTAATTATAGGTAATCCTTCAGGGATACCAATTCTGATTGAAGCGTTATCAGTTGGAAATAAGATTTGGTTAGTAAATGTCTAGCAGTTAATTGACATTATCTTGCAACTGAATTATCCTCTGAAATTTTGGTTCAAACTAATTTACTCGAGGATTAAAATTCTCTTTGATAATTCCATTATATTTCTTTTTCCAACTGTTTATTTCCTCCCCTTGATGTTGGAAATTAAAGTGACAATCTGCAAACCTTGCAGTAAATACATCTCTAGTCACTAGTTCCATAAACGTGATTATAGATGGAAATTCCCAACATATATTCCCATTCTTCTCTCAGGTCCCCTTTTTTTATTATGCGTTGTGGTGGATAAATTCATAAATGGAAAATATGTGGTTCCTGACCATGAACCAATTGTTGGGGGAATAATTATTATAATTGGTTGGCCGGATGCGTGTAAGTTGTGATGAGTACAAAACGGCATGTCCCCAGGTCCAAACAGAGAGATTAGATTTCATAATCATAGCTCTCACAATTCAATGTATTCGTATTTGAAAAATCTTCTGGTTTTTCAATGGACTGCCACATGAATTCTCAATTATTTTCGCATTAGTAATGAATCGGGATGGTCTAACCGGTCATGCCAAACCTTAACCATCTTTGTAAACTTATGGTTTACAATATCAGTAAATTTCGGGTTTACTGTGATATGATTCAACCATTCTTATATATGTATAATATAATCCAGATCACGAAGTGGAGTAAACTTTGCAACACACACTTTTTGATTGTCATACTTAAGGTAACGCGTATACCTTGTTCATTCGTAGTCTTATATCTAAACAAATTTATCAGGACTTTAGAGAAAATAGTGTATTTTGAATTCTGAATTTTGTGCCTTCAGGCATCAAGGAATTAGCTCTTCAGGAGCTTATGAAATTTAACTTTTCAAGATTTCTAATTTCACACAACCATATAAATTTATATAATATTGGTATGTGCTTCATCATATCTCAAATGAGAGAATATATATTATAGAGTGTGTGTGGTAATAATGTCTTCAAGACATTTGTCCCAACTTGAATCTTGAATTTATACATATATATATAAAAAAAAAGACAGACATGAAGGAGTGAAAAAAAAAAAGAAAATAAACAAACTTGTAAAGCAATATATCAAGCATATATGATAATATTAAACTTAAATAAACAGAATATTATCATAACTCATAACAGACATGAAAAATAAAAACAAAACATATAAATAAAGTAACTTGAGATGATAAATCATTTTGATCACTTCTGGTGATCATGATTTTTTATCTTTAGGATAGTATATTTATCACTTCTGGTGATTATCACTTCCATCTTCAAAATGGACAGAGAAATCTGCCACCTTTAAGTGTATCATATTATTGAGGTTATGACCATCAGTTAATTCTTTCCTTTATTCTTTAATGATTTTTGATATAGATCAACAAAATATATTACCGTACTACAGGTATGCGACCGACGGTCTTGCATCATACGCCAATGATGGATTGTTTATACATTTTATTTTCTTTTCATTATCCATGTCCACATCTATAGCCACGATGATGGGTACCCTCATGGCTAAAATTACTAGAACAATTGTATAGCATCACATTCACTTCGGGGAATGGAGCATGTCCAATATATAAGGCGAAATCGTCATTTTTCCATACATTTATAGTTAGCCACAGTTATACATATTTAGATCTACAGGATCGTTATCAATTCATACTCATTGTATTGTTATTATACAAACAAAATTTTCTTCATTTCGAGAGATCTTCAGGATCTTTAATTTTGATATATCAAATTCTCACATGATTCCTTTTGCTAGATGAACAATATTTTATTTAAATTTCAAGAGATCTTCAAGATCATTGATTTTGATACAATCATCTTTCACTCCTTCAGGGAGATTGTGACAAAAGAAAATTATAGCTTTCGTTATATCTTTCGTATGATGTCATTTCGATGATTCTTTGAATCCATCAATTGTCTCTTTGAGACTTTTGGTATTCAAATGAATTTCAACATCCAAAACTCATGACAAGTAATTCTTGTCGGTTATTATCAAGAGCTTTGAAAAATAAGAACATAATGAAATTATATGCATAATTAGAAATAAAAAGACGAGATCAAAATATAACTTTTCTGATACACAAGATCCATAAAAAATGGCGAGTGTAGAGCATACTAAGTTATATTGATCTTAAGGAAATGATCAAAAGTAAAAAAATAATAAGATGAACTCGAGATTAACATACATATATAAGACCAAACATTTGTCTTTTTCTTCGGATGAACTTGAGACTCGAAAGGTAGAGACTCGTGCTGATAACATCTTATAAAATAATAGAAACAATAAACAAAGAAAATAGAGACGAGATGAAAGAAGATTGTTCTCATTCATAGGTTTTTCATGTATATACAAATGATTTACCCGATGGCTTATTTATAGGCTTACAAAGAATACAAAGAGACAATTACATAATTATTACATATGAATAAATATGAATGAATGTAGTGGTGGTGGTGGAGAATGTGGAAAGAGTGGGGGAAGTTCAATAGACAATTCACACTTAATAATTTATTTATAACATGGATAACTAATATGCAAAGAATTGTTTACCGAAATGATCCACTTTTGAAAGTATTTACCAAACTGACCCACTCTCGAAAGTATTTACGAAAATGGTCCAGATAGCGAGTGGTGAAAATAACCTCAGTGTCTGAGAAAGCGAGTGTATGTTGAGGTGTTAAAACATGAAGAAAATTTCCATGTTTAGACTCACTATCTCAGATAGTGATTTTGGTAAAAACAACATCGCTATGTGAGATAATGAGTGTATTTTGAGTTGTTTTTCGACCACTTCGAGAAAAACTTGACGAAAAATACCAAATTTAGACTTCAAAGTCTCTAGAAACTAGAAATTCTCACAGTTGCTATCTCAGATAGCGAGCATCTTTGAACTAGGGTAGCTATTTGAGATAACGGGCCTAATTATTTTATTTTCCACAAAAGTTAACAATCTCAAAATTTTCCTATATACATAATGACTTGGCTTTAAACCCACATAAATTATGCCATATAACATCTCAGATAGAAATAAAGTGGCTATATCTCAAACTCAACTAAATATGCACAATTAACTAAAATGCACAATTCGGGATCTTGGATGATGAGTTTAGGGTTTTGAACTGGCAAACACTATTGCATGTAATATTGCCGTTTAACTGTTATGACATGCAATAGTAATAACTATAGCTGTTGTTTGGTAGTAGCAGCAAAGCTTTACACTCTTCAGTTGACTACATATTTGTTTCTTGTAATAGTGGTAGGAGTTTAATTAGTTGATTAATTAGCATTATTAGTTGCAGTTGAAAATGGTAGGATGAGGTGAGTAAGAACTAACCAAAAATATACTCAACCAAAACACACTATAAATCCATTCTATATTAACTCTACCTGAAATGCATACAACAACACTTGCTATCTGAGATAGCGAGTTCATTTGAACTAGACTCGCTACCTCAGATAGCGAGTGTAGTTGTAGTCAATTTCCAGAAAAATTTTGAACATGAAATGTATACAACTACACTCGTTATTTGAGATAGGGAGTCTAGTTCAAATGAACTCGCTATCTCAGATAGCGAGCGTTGTTGTATGCATTTTTCACAGAAATTTTGAACCTGAAATATATATAACTACACTCGCTATTTGAACTCGCTATATCGGATAGCGAGTGTAGGTCTATACATTTGCATGTTTAATTTTTTTCTAAAAATAAGTACAACTACACTCGCTATCTGAGATAGCGAGTCTAGTTCAAATGAACTCGTTATCTCGGCTATCTGAGATAGCGAGTGCTGTTGTATGCATTTCAGGTAGAGTTAATATAGAATAGATTTATAGTGTGTTTTAGTTGATTATATTTTTGGTTAGTTCTTAGTTACATCATCCTACCATTTTCAACTGCAACTAATAATGCTAATTATACAACTAATTAAGCTTGTACCACTATTACAAGAAACAAATATGTAGTCAATTGAAGAGTGTAAAGCTTTGCAGCTACTACCAAACAACAGCTATAGTTATTATTATTGCATGTTATAATATTTGAACAACAATATTACATGCAATAGTTTTTGCCAGCTCAAAACCCTAAACACATCATCCAAGATCCCGAATTGTTCATTTTAATTAATTGTGCATATTTTTAGTTGAGTTTGAGATATAGCCACTTTATTTCTATCTGATACTCGCTATTTAAGATAGCGAGTGTAGTTAGATATATTTCAGGTAGAAATTGGATGTTTAAAATTTCTCTAAAAAATGAGTACAACAACACACGCTATCTGAGATAATAATGTCAGTGTCATAGCGAGTCTAGTTATATACAATTCAGATAAAAATTGTATGTTCAAAATTTTTCTGAAAAATGAGTACAAATAATTCTCTATCTGATATAGAGAGTTCATTTAAACTAGACTCGCTATCTGATAGAGATCGAGTAGGCCAATTTGGTAAATCGTTTTGAAAGTAGATTGGTTTGATAAATGCTTTCAAAACGTGGGTCATTTTGGTAAAAAAATCACATGTAAAACCTACTAGATACCGTTGTTCTATATTCACCGTCTAAAAAAAAAGGGAAGATAATCACAGCCGTTGGATTCGGCCCACAAATTAACGGCTAAGGGACTGTTCTTTTTTTTTCCTCTTATAAGAGGTGACCTCTTATAAGAGATTTACAATAAGAGCCTCTTGTAAGAGCCTCTTTTTGTGGTGTTCTTTTATATAAAAATAACCTCTTATAAGTACCTCTTATAAGAGATTAATGTTCTTTTTTCACCTCTTATAAGAGCCTTTTTTCTACTTTTAGACATTTTTGTCCTTACTATATAATTTCTCTATTTATATAATCCGATGAAATGTTATCTTTTTAATGATGTTGTTGTTGTTTGCAAATAGTATGCACTGATAGGAATATATTTATGAAGCAAAAGTACTGATTCATTCGATTTTGAAAGAAAATATATATTGACTGTTTTAATAGTTCTATCCATAGAAATTAGGAGATTTTGTTTGCATTCTGTTCTAATTCTTTTCTTGTTTTTTGGGATTTTTTCTTCTAATTTCTTGGTATAGATCATATTTCGACACATAGAGCCACAAGCACAGCAACAAATACTAGGCATATACAAACTTCAACAATCAACACAACAAACAGAGGAGACATTGATCCAAGGGCTCGAATCACTCCCGTCCGACATGGCCAACTTGATGGCTCAAATGTCAATTGCCATGAACAAGCTCACCACTCTCCAAGGCTTTGTAAACCAAGTAAGATCACTTTAACGAAAATTGTTGCACGTGCAGTGTATGTGCGACGAAACCATGTTCTGAAATTTCGAATTTTGCAGGCAGATAATCTGAGACAACATACAATCCACAGGCTTTGCCAAACATTGACAACAC
Source organism: Hemerocallis citrina (assembly GCA_017893485.1). Classification (NCBI taxonomy): domain Eukaryota; kingdom Viridiplantae; phylum Streptophyta; class Magnoliopsida; order Asparagales; family Asphodelaceae; genus Hemerocallis; species Hemerocallis citrina. The sequence continues at coordinate 300,553,782 of CM030359.1, read as the reverse complement.
GACAGGCGGCAATCTGCTTCTTGGCCATGGAAGACTACTTTCATCGTCTTCGCGCACTGAGCTCACTTTGGACAGTTAGTCCGAGAACAACGATGTGATCTCTATATAGGACAGATACTGTATATATTTTGAACATACAAGGATTAAGAATATATTGGACACTCATACAGAACTAGGTACAGAACTAGGTGTGAATAAGGTGTTGTGGGAAAGAAGATGAAATCATTAATTTAGGGGTAATATAGTCCTTTTAAGTGATAGAAGACTTTTAAGATTTTGAAAGAGGCTAGTAGAAGCCATTTAGGTTTAGAAGCAATTTTGGGAGAAATCACTTATAAGAGATAAAAAAAGAACACTAAAAAAACTCTTGTAAGAGGTGGACCACCTCTTACAAGAGGTAAATCACTTATAAGAGAAGAAAAAAAACACTACCTAACACTTGCCCCAACTTCAAAATTCAGATACTAACAGCCTTTTTATTACTCCGAATAAAATCCCATAAATTATACCATATAATAGACTCACTATCTCAGATAGTGATTTTGGTAAAAACAATATCGCCATTTGAGATAGCGAGTGTATTTTGAGATATTTCTCGACCACTTCGAGAAAAACTTGACGAAAAACACCAAATTTACACTTCAAAGTCTCTAGAAACTCGCAATTCTCACAGTTGCTATCTCAGATAGCGAGCATCTTTGAACTAGGGTCGCTATTTGAGATAACGAGCCTGATTATTTTATTTTCCACAAAAGTTAACAATCTCAAATTTTCCCTATATACATAATGACTTGGCTTTAAACACACATAAATTATACCATATAATATCTTAGATAGAAATAAAGTGGCTATATCCCAAACTCTATGCACAATTAACTAAAATGCACAATTCGGGATCTTGGATGATGAGTTTAGGGTTTTGAGCTGGCAAGTACAACAACACTCGCTATCGGAGATAGCGAGTTCATTTGAACTAGACTCGCTATCTCAGATAGCGAGTGTTGTTGTAGTCAATTTTCAGAAAAATTTTGAACATGAAATGCATACAACTACACTCGTTATTTGAGATAGCGAGTCTAGTTCAAATGAACTCGCTATCTCAGATAGCGAGTGTTGTTGTATGCATTTTTCACAGATTTTTTGAACCTGAAATATATATAACTACACTCGCTATTTGAACTCGCTATATCGGATAGCGAGTGTAGGTCTATACATTTGCATGTTTAATTTTTTTCTAAAAATAAGTACAACTACAGTGTAGGTCTATACATTTACATGTTTAAATTTATTCTAAAAATAAGTACAACTACACTCGCTATCTGAGATAGCGAGTCTAGTTCAAATGAACTCGCTATCTCAGCTATTTGAGATAGCGAGTGCTGTTGTATGCATTTCAGGTATAATTAATATAGAATGGATTTATAGTGTGTTTTAGTTGAGTATATTTTTTGTTAGTTCTTAGTTACCTCATCCTACCATTTTCAACTGCAACTAATAATGTTAATTATACAACTAATTAAGCTCGTACCACTATTATAAGAAACAAATATGTAGTCAATTGAAGAGTATAAAGCTTTGCAGCTACTACCAAACAGCAGCTATAGTTATTATTATTGCGCGCATGTCATAACAGTTGAACAGCAATATTACATGCAATAGTGTTTGCCAGCTCAAAACCCTAAACACATCATCCAAGATCCCAAATTGTTCATTTGAGTTAATTGTGTATATTTAGTTGAGTTTGAGATATAGTCACTTTATTTCTATCTGATACCCGCTATCTGAGATAGCGAGTGTAGTTAAATATATTTTAGGTAGAAATTGCATGTTTAAAATTTCTCTAAAAAATGAAGACAACTACACACGCTATCTGAGATATTAATGTCATTGGAACTAGACTCGGTATCTGCCATAGCGAGTCTAGTTATATACAATTCAGATAAAAATTGAATGTTCAAAATTTTTCTGAAAAATGAGTACAACTACATTTGCTATATGATATAGAGAATTCATTTAAACTAGACGTGCTATCTGACAGAGAGCGAGTAGGCCAATTTGGTAAATCATTTTGAAAGTGGATTGGTTTGATAAATGCTTTCAAAACGTGGGTCATTTTGGTAAAAAATTCACATGTAAAACCTACTAGATACCGTTGTTCTATATTCACCGTCTAAAAAAAAGGGAAGATAATCACAGCCGTTGGATTCGGCCCACAAATTAACGGCTAACACTTGCCCCAACTTCAAAATTCAGATAATAACAGCAATTTTATTACGCAATTTTATTACTCCGAATAAAATCCCATATCACCGTTATAACTCCTCTCGCTCTCTCTCTCTCGTTCTTGATGGATCTCTTCAATTCGTGCCCCCCCCCCCCCCCCCCCCCCCCCCACACAAATTCCCTCAGAAAAATTTCAGGAGAACAAACCATGGGTGAGAGATCCGAAGAACTCTCAGTCCTTGAAGGGATCACCCAAGAATTCGAACCCCATGGTATATTTCTCTTCGTCTTTCCTCCAATTTTTTAGATTCTATATATTTTTTGTTCTCTTTTGATTGTTTTTATGTGGGTTTTTTTGTTTCTGATTCTAATGGCATGAAAATGTGCGGATCTTGATGTTTCTGATTGTTTTAAAATGGGTTTTTGTTTCTGATTCTAATGGTATGATAAAGCACGGATCTTGAACTTTCTTGTTTGTTTTAAAATGGATTTTTGTTTCTGATTCTAATGGTATGATAAAGCACCGATCTTGATGTTTCTTGTTTGTTTGTTGTGAATCAGAAGATGGGAATACATTTTCCCGAGAATGGATCATGTCAAGAAATGATTTGATCTTTAGTTGAATTAATGTGTGCTCTATTTGATTTTATTGATGGGTTTTTTGATTATTTCCTTTTTCTGGGTTTGAGTTGTCCTTTCAGATCAAGACGATGATTCGGCCAATTCGGAAGAGACGGATGATGAACAAGTCAACATTCAGCCATTCAGGTAATCTCTCTTTCTCTCTCTCTCTCTCCCTGTTTTTCTTAATTGAAATTTAATTTTGAGAAATGGGTTAATTTGTTCAAATTTATTTATTTATTTATTTTTTTGTATGTTTGGTTTTGTTTTAGGGACCAAGGACAACAGCTTACTGAAGAAATGCCAAGACCAGACTTCTGAAGCCACAGAATTTGCAGGTTGTTTGTGAGGAGTTGATCAACAAGTGCATTTACAAAATATGAGGCATTGTAGAAGACACCCAGGAGTGCTTGGAAAAAAAGGGTTTGTACAATGAGATAATTGAGCTGAAAGGTAATATAAGGGTTTTCTGCAGGTATGTTGAATGGATATGCTTTTGTGGTTGAATTCAATGAAGATTTGGAATTCTCAGTTGTTTGCTCTAATAAATTCAAAGAAGCAGTTCAGATTTGATCACGTTTTTACCTGAAATATAGTGAAGGTACAAACACAAAGTTTATGTAATAGAGGGTTTCTGTTTCTTAGTTTTACCTCTGACATTTTTTTTTTGCCATATCTGTTTAATGTATAATTAGTACAGAAGAGAGTCCTCTATTTCTTTAAACATTACAAGAGAGTTCTCTATTTCTTTAGTTAAGTTATTAATGTATAATTAGTACATGTTAGAACACGAATATACATCCCTCAACCCTCATTAAAAATTAGGAGTTTTAGTTTAGTCACGAAGACAATACGGACACACAAGGACAGGGGGATATTTTAAAGAACTACCCTAAAATGTTCAATTCCGTGTCGGATTTGTGTCTGACACGTCATGGTTACCAAATTGAAGTGGAATATACCTCGATTCAGTGTTCGTGATTCATAGCTCAGGTTCGACTCCTTCCATGCACATGTTTAAAGTGGAATATATTAAATAATATACCTTCGTTTCAGCCCACAAAATGGGATATCAACCTGCATATGCATACGAGAATGTAACTCTAATTTGCGCAACCATTACTACTACTTCAATGTTTTGGCGTAGTGAGAAGACACTTCAGCTCTAGATAACAAAGCAATTATCTCTCTTATTTTGTAGCAAATATTTTCTTTGTTTAAATAAGTAATCTGTGAAATTCGGTAGCTGTCAAATGAAGCTAATGAATGGTCCATCAAGCTATCATAGCTTTATATGAAAAAAATCGAGATTTCATAGCTGGCGTATATTTACATTTTTTATTATTATTTTTATTTGTACACTTTTAAGCAAGTTAACTTTAATCTGTATACAAAGGCCGTGTTCGCCGAGACATTACAAGTTGTGATATCTGTTCTGGATAGATAATGAGGTAGAGCTGAAATGCAGAAGGCTGACCTATAAAAATAATCAATAAATAGGGCATAAAAATATTTATTACTTTGATACTTAACACTCACACAATAATAATTGAATATTTACTTCTTTGTAATTTACTTTGAATTTGTACTCTACCTTCAAGATTCTGAATTGGAATTCAATTTCAGGGCTGGTTGGAACTTAAAATTGGTTTACTGCTTTACATGCATGTGGTTGCTTATCCGAACAAGTTTTTTGAACAGACAGGGTAAGTTATACTCAATCTATACGGTTACGGCTTGTTTATTAGAACACCCATTAGTTCTCACATACAGTTGCATATTTGAAGTCGTTTTACATGTCCTCACATACAGTTCTCACATACAGTTGCATATTTGAAGTCGTTTTACATGTCTTCACTTATACATATATGAAAAAATTAAAAATTGAAATTTAAATATAAAATAACATTTGTTGTTATCTTTCATGCATACATAAAAGATATGGAAAAAGTATCTTGTTGAGAGGTAATGGGAGTGTAATTAAGACAAAAAGATTTCTTACAGGAAAAACGTTGGTAATATTTTGACCAATTAATATAATTTGAAGTTACTTAATACCCGTATTTCCTTTAATCTTTATGGCGACTTTGAATTAAAATGTTCATTTGTTTAGGTGAAAGGAAAATTTATCATCTCTTTAGAATATTCTGAAACTCATACATTATGTAGTGGTATAGTTACGTGCTAACTACTTTCTGCCAAATTCTAGTTTATTCTGGTTGCAGTCTTTGCCAATTGGGAGCGTCCTGTAGTAACCTGTCATGAACTATGTATTCATCTTTCATTTTTGGTAATGGTCAAACTCATGACTTCAAAGGGATACTGAGAGCTTAAACGGTATGATTTCTATTTCAACATAATTCATTAGATATACACATATGCTATATACCAGTTTAAAGTAGCACTGTAGAATGCATGCTGTTTATCGGTCTCTGATTTGATTATTTTTTCTTATAAAGTACGGAATATCTAAATTGCTACACATATAATTAATAACCTAACACATTAGGGTAAAAATAGAAAAACTATTTGATGACAACCCATCAATGACTCATTTGTTCTCAATGACACTTTCTCTCCTCCAATAGGCTTATTAGAAATTTAATCTGGAACCTATTTATCGAATGTGTTTCTTATGACGGTGTTCAGTTTTTTCTGTTGTAACATAGACATGTACTTTGTAATTAATTATTAAAGTTAGGTTTTATTTATTTTGTCAATATTTATAAATATGTAACATGTTTTTTCTATTTCGGCATTTTTTGTACGTCTAAAATATGTTTATGGTTAAATGTTACTAAGAAGCATATAAGTGAATCGTTTGACCTTTATTTCATGATCCGACACCTTTTTCCCCCTGGGCTAAATATGTTTCAGTTGTAATTAATAATGACAGCAGTTGTGCTGTTAGGTACAATGGTTTTCTTGTGTCAAGTCAAACTAAAAGGAAACATGGTATATTTGAAAGTAGTAGTTTTTGCTGTGAAAATTGCAAAGGCACGTGTTCATCTTTTGAGATTATCTCTCAGAACAATGAATACTTAAGTACCCCGATTTTCTGACACTAGAATGTTTTTATTGGTCCTGAGTTTTTGTTTTTGGACAGAGAAATTTACCAGATGAATGTTTGTGAAAAAAGAGGAGAGTAGCATCTCATTAACTATGGATATAGTTGCATTTACTTAAAGCTCTCAGTCCATTTGACACATAAAATTGCGAGACTCAAGATACAACAAAGGAAGGTAGTGACTAGGTAGTTGATGACCTGCATCAAACCTTTATCTGTGACACTGGTGCAATGATTTTTTAGGGCAATCAGCAAAGTTGTATGTTTGAACAATTCCATACCAATTCAATGAAAAGCGTACAAGGGTGGGATTGCGGTAATACTAGCTAATCCACTTCAATAACGATAGATAAAGGTGCTATGGGGTACTAGGGATAAGTCTGCATTAGAGTAGGATTATGTTAAATACTTGAATGATCGAACATTTAATAAGAAAAGAGATGGAGATAGCAGACTCGAATGTAAAACTATCATGGAAGAAAAACCCACCTGGAGATAGCTTACGGCCGGCAGACTAGAACTGACAAAGCTTTCACTATGGAGCTTTCACTATGGATGAACAGTAGATAGACGAGTACTCAGCCATGACATATCATCAAATATATAACAAGTGGGTACTATAGCAGTTGCTTCCTTCAAAAGCTCTGTGGAGAAGAATATATATCAATCAAGTAATAACCTGTAGCAGGTTTAAACACTTAGTTCAATTCTCGTATTAATTCACACCATCAAAATCGAAGTGCAAAGCAAGACATAGCAGACGGTGCTTCTGCTTGTTTGTAGCAAAAAGATTGCTGATCTGGAGAAGCGTTTGAGACATTAATAAGTTTTAAGATAAAACAAATTTAAGAAATCCCATTATTTTAAAATAAGCAAGATTGTTTTGATAATTAATTAATGGTGTGCCTTCTTTAAGGACTTGTGAGTTGTGATTATTGATTATCTTTGTACAGCAGCTAGTACATTTGATGGAAAATCATTAATTCTTATGGTTACAACTTACTTGGATATACAGAAATGAAATTATCAGATACAAATATCAGGCATTGAAAGAACTATTTAAAAGTTCCACTGAGAGGGTCTTCGATTATCAGATACAAGTTTACTGTGCGCATGTTTGAGGTTCACAATGAGAAGATCAGAAACCTTCTTGTAGAGAATTCTGCACAGCATATATACAAATAAGTAGTCATATATTTTTGCTTTTTTTTTTAATTAAAAAATTAGTTGAATTTAGTTAAAACTTGATCATATATTCAACATCTAATTGTTGTTGTAGGTTGGAAGTAGCAGACGGAACTGAGGATGTTACCTGGCCTTGTGTAGACGGAACTGAGGATGTTACCTGGCCTTGAGGATGTTACCTGGCCTTGTGGATGCTTAAATTTCCAGCATAAAAGAGATGTGTGGGAGATGCTCCAAATGAGGGAAAATAACATATCGGTTGTGTACAAATGAATACAAAATAGTTGCGGGTGAAGATCTTTTTACATTGATTAGGTGCTAAGATATTGAAGAAAAATCAAAACTTATAAATATGCATTTTACAGGCATACTTGTCTTTATATTTTATTTAATTTATATCAGTAGCCGCTGAATAAAAAAAAGGAAGCGAAAGAAACTTTTACTTTTTGGTAAAATTTACATAATGTAATGTATTTTATAAGTTTTGATATTGAAGAAAAATCAAAACTTATAAAGATGCATTTTAGATGCATTTTACAGGCATACTTGTCTTTATATTTTATTTAATTTGTATCAGTAGCCGCTGAATAAAAAAAAGGAAGCGAAAGAAACTTTTACTTTTTGGTAAAATTCACATAATGTATTTTGTTGTATATGTATAATTTTATTATTTGAAGTTAATATGTACTCCCTTCGTTTCATTTTAGTGATATTTAGGGTTTTTTTCTCATTTCACTTTAAGTAATATTATCCAATTTTTTTCTCTTTTTATCCCAAGAAAACCCATATTTATGTTGAAATTTTGTCTTAATTACTCATCTTAATTCTATCAAATATTCTTAGAAAATTGTAGTTTCAACTTTCTAGATTTTATTTTCTCCAAAAATTTATTGCCAACTATATTGGAAGAAGAATTAGTAATTCTATTTTCTCTTAAAAACAGAATTTGTATTGAGAAAATATTAATTAAAATTCCTTGAAATCAGAATCTGTAATCGAAAAAGAATTAATAATTAAATCATGAAGTCTTAATAAGGATGTGGAGGGAAACAAATGTTTATCTTAGTCTTCCTTAATCTGTGTGTAAAACTCCTGAATATCACTTAAAGTTAAAGTGAAACGGAGGGAGTATAATTTTTTTCCCACAACGTGTATGACAGTTTTTTGTCATTTATATGAAAATATAGGATATTAAATATCCATATCCTTTGTTTTGTTGCAGTTATAATCGATCGTGAAATATCTCGCTGTAAAATTAAAGGAATTATTCAAAAACGAAATGCTAGGGGAGGTGAGTAATTAAAATATAATATTATATTTGAATAAGAAGAAAAGAATAAAGATAAAGCAGTCAGGAACCAGTTATATTGGTTGTTGGCAAGTTATTTAATACCAACTTTTTGATAAATATCAAATTGTGATATATATTAAGTTGTTTATTTTTAACATAGAAGTTAAAAAAATAAGACATATGTAAATAACTTTATCCCTACTTATAAAAAAATAATGATATCCTTATTATGCTTGTTCATACATTCTCTCACATCTACAACTTTCTTATTCTATCTTCCTCGCATCATCTCTCTTTCTCTCATAAAGATAAATAAACAAATAATACAATTCGACAAATATACCTTAATGAAAATACTATAAACTTACAGATTACATGTATATTGAATAAAAAATTGAATATAGATTACAAAAATTCATATACATTACATTGAAGATACATATGTATAACCAATCTAAGATTTGAAATTAGGGTTAATAAGTATTTCATTAGGGTAAAAAATAGAAAAAGATCTCCACAATCATATTACAAATATAAGGAGCTCTCTCATCACAATAACATCCCAGACATACACAGGACCGACCCCCTACTTGAGGCCAGTTACCTAACATATCAAGATAGACATGCACATGGTAGATCCCCTACTTGAGGCAAAGGAGGCGGCCACCTCGGGTCCCCGAATTTTTCGTAATTTTAGGGGCCCCTAATTTTTTTCTTCCATTATACATGTAGTTACGTATTTTGCCTCGAATTTTTCGTAATTTTAGGGACCCACAATTTTATTCTTCCCTTATACATGTAGTTACGTATTTTGCGCGTATAATAAAATTACACAATGTATAATTGTTATTAGAGCCCCCAATTTGATTATTTGAGCCTTTATATTTTTATTATTATTAATTAGGCTAGTGCTTTAATCGAATTTGGGCTTTTTGTTGATTTATGGATTGAATTTGGGGTTTGAAATCCCTCTCCAAATCCAATCCCTACCTGACCCACACTCGCACCTGAGACCCGACCCGCACACTTCAATACCATACCCTCCATTCTCCAAATCCAATTAATCTTCATTCTCCAAATCCAAGTCATGCTTTTTTGTAATAATAAAATATCTTATTTTATCTTGAACAATGTGCAAATTATATATATAGAGAGAGAAAGAGAGAGATCAGGTGCGCACTGGTTTGCACCTGGTCAGTAGCGAACTCGAGCATCAGCCGTTTGATTTCAGCTAGGATCATGATCAAGATCGTAGGGCACTGCTTTATCCCACAATCTTGATCAATGTGCAAATTATATATAGAGAGAGAGACACAGAGATATATAGAGAGAGAGAGAGAAAGAGAAAGAGAGATCAGGTGCGAACTGGTTTGCGCCTAGTCAGTAGCGAACTCGAGCATCAGCCGTTTGATTTCAGCTAGGATCATGATCATGATCGTAGGCTCTGCTTTCTCCCACTCTTCTCACTTACCAAGAGGGTTAGTTAAGTCTTTCCCATACAAAATATTTCCCCAAAATCAGTCGGCCCCTTCCTTCTTCTTCTCATCTTCTTTCTTCAATCATTGTCCCTTCCTCCCTCCCTACACCTTCGAAGTCCCCCCCCCCCACACCCCCCGGATCGAGGATCTCTTCGGAATCCCCCTAAAACCAGCCTCCCCGCCTTCAAAATCCCCTCGACGCCTCTCTCTCCCACTCCCCTAATTTTTGAAACCCTAACCCAAGATCCTGAGGTCCACCTTATGATGCCCGACGCCGCCGACGCTCCTCTGTCTTGCCACCATCTCGACGCTCCCAACTACTGCCACCATCCGAAACTCCTCTCCCTCGACACCCCTGATGCCTCTTTCTCAAGACTTGGTTTTGGATACAGTCTAATACACTGAAATATATATGTATTAATGTGCTTTAATTTTGCTGTATTAATAGCTTTAATCTTGTTATGAATTAGTTTGGATACAAAGAATTTTATTTTGCTGAAAATGGTTGATGAAAATATTGATGAAATTTTACTGAGATTGATGAAAAGTTGTGATCTTATCAGTGTTTTAAAAAAAACAATTGATCAGTTATCACTGTACATTTATCATTTTTCTTCAAATGTTGGAAGTCATTTTCATAGTAATTTGTATTGCCATAAATTTGTATTACCATATACACTTGCACTTGCATCTCAAACCAAAACACACAAATTGCATGGATCAGCCAAACCCAGCCTACATGAAAAGGAAAGTGAGGTTGGACACTAATCTTGACATTATAGAGGAAGAATAGAACGTAGCGTAACAATTCGGGACTTTGCTTTCACAGAATCCAGGTACAATTTCTCATATCTTTCATTAATGCGTAGCCAGATATGTATCTTGAAACAGAATCCCAACAGGAATGATAAAGATACAACAGAAACCCTCTAGAGGAGAGGCATCAAATGCCTCTAAACTTGCATAGACAAATAATATGCATATAAACAGAAAGATTGAAAGAACTGTCACAATTAATCATATTTATCGTGATGTTACAGGTAACCACATTCATCTTGAATGCACAATCAAATAAAAAGATCAAACTATAACCAAATCAGATCATGCTTGGTCTATGCTTTAAGAAGAGAAAGAACTGAATCTTTTTTAGGTAATGCACAGCTCAGAATAACATGGAACAACACAACTCAAAACCCTCTTTTTTCTCACTGTAATGATTCTATTCACATGCCATTAGTGCAAGTACTTAAAAAATCATGCTTGGTAAACTTGATTGGAATAATTTTCACTGTAGGGCTGAGTTTGACTTTGAAGCTTACATGTAGAAGCAGAAGCAGTAAAAACATTGAAACTTAAATGCCAGCTACATCATATGTTTCATTGGAAGGCACATTAGAATGTAGAGTAACTACGTGGAAGCAAGGTTCGCATTATGCATTAGAAGGAACATTAGAAGAACCACCTAACTCGTACAGTAGAAATTACAATAAGGATATTATCGATGCAAAACATTCATTCACAATCTCTTCAATCTGGGAAAATTATCTGACAACTAATTAGCAATAACATCAAGACCTCAACCAACCTCCCATTATCTCTCATCATCTTCTTCTTCACCAGATGCATCATCAGCTGGACATTCAAATCAGAAAAAAACTAAACAAATTGACTAAATTCTCAATCATAATGAAATTCGAATTTCATAACATAAGAGGTGCATTACACTGAGATCATAATGAAATCGACTAAACATTCATCCACAATCTACAGTAGAAGTGCATTACCTCATGGGCAGGTTATCCATTTGTATGATCCACAATTTTTCTCCTTTTACTTCTTCTCCTTTTGATGCAGCAATGTCTTCATTTGCTGTGTACAGTCAGGATCAAAAGAGTGCTTAGCAATGATTTTTTATTTGGTTGCTACATGATTTCACAACTAATTGCGTAACAAAATTTTTAAAGTAAAAAAATAGTTTGCTCAGAACACACTATTCTCACTAAAGCAACAAATGTAGCAATGTGACAGTGCCAAATGCCAACTAGTTCAGCAAAAGCAGCAAAATTCAGCAAATTGTTCTCAATCCAGCAAAAGCATCAGTCCATCAAAATCTTACTAAATGACAAGTTCTTCTTCTCATATCAACAAAATTCAGCAAATGCAGCAAATTGTTAAATAATCATACATTAGTCACTAGGGTTGCATTAAAATGCCATGCCAACTAGTTCAAATGCATAAGTACTTAGTCATTTACCATGCCAACTTGTGATACAATCAAAACCATTATCATGTATCAATGTTCACAAAGTGATTGCCATCACTGCCTACACCCACACACACAAAAACAAGGGACCAAATTCATAACACTGAGCCAGAGAATCAAATACTTCCTGGTAAGAAAATAGATGTCACACAGTGCTTCAGTAGCTTCTTAATATTGGTCTCATGTATTCCTTGTAATCTCATAAAGAAGCATAATGGTGTGAATAATAGTATACAGTCTACTTGAATCAAAATAGCAAGAACCAGAAGCAATACCTTATAAGTTAGACGTAAAAATTGCATAATTGAAGTTGCATTAATCTTTCAGACGTGGAGCACTTGTCCTTCTGAGGTGGAGCACAAAATTAATTAAATCAACCCAAAAATTATTAAATCAACATCATGATTGAAGAACATTAAATTACCTACTATTTGATTAAGCCAACATCCTGCAAACAAGTTAGAAGAGAGGGCTTCAGAAGAGAAAGGTGGAAGAGAGCAGAATAGTTTCTCGAAGCTTTTTGACCGCTTTCTTCTGTCGTGCCCACTGGTGGGTCAGCCGTTGGAGGTGGAGGTGTGGCGGTTGGATATGAATGAAGTGAATATGGTTTCGATTTGGAGAATCACGGGAAATCAGAGCTGGGGTTTCGTCGAGAAATCGATTTGGAGAGTAGCTTCAACAAAACCAAACAATTACATCGGGACTGATACGCTCTGATACTTCTCTCTTCTTCTTCCAAACATGTAGTAGCTTCAACTGGATCCAATTAAGGATTGGATCAACCTTTCCCCCTTCAAAAAGAGCTACCCTGAGCTCTTTGAACTGATGCAACTTGAACACCCCACCATAGCCTGAACCTGTGAACTGATGCAACTTGAACACCCAACCATAGCTTGAACCTTTAGTTGTAAAGGTGTAACTTGGAGCAAATATTTTGAATTCCAATATACCTCAATCTCTGTATTGCCTATAACTCTTATCAGGCTTTTGTTCAAGCTTAGTCTCAAATTTAACTTTCCTACATTCTTAACAAAGAGCCCTCCAACAAAAAGTGCATGTGCAACTCCAACAACTAGGGGTGCTTCTCGCAATACAGCAATGATGGAAATATACACTAACCCTTTAGTTTAATATGTTGTTCAGTTCTGATAGCCACTGAACTTAGAAGAGGCTTTGGTGGGTAGGGGAAGAAGAGACAATATGAATTACCAGTTCCATGATTACTACATGACTTTGCATACCCAAGAAATGGTGGTTGAATCTTGCAGTCATATAAGAATTGTGCCTCCTTTCCAGTAGCTTGAATCTTGGAGTCAGAGGGATCACTAAACTTTACAGGGAGCTTGTAACCATTGAGGACCACTGGAACAAAACATTCACCATGAGCATATGCTTCACCAGATATGGCTTTTACAGATAGAACTGATTCATTAAAATTCCTAATGATAGCCGCTACAAACTCCTTTAAAATCTTTACTCCTCTATATTCCTCCCACCAACGAAACCAACCAAGCATAGAAATCATAGCTTCTGAGAGTTGAGAATTCCTTTTGAACACAATAGCATTTGAATGCAATCTATGCTCTCTTTCTGATATGAATACATTTTTAACCTCAGGTTGAGCTGATTTAGAGTAAGTCTTATTGAGACTCTGGAAAGGTATCAGTATCTCATTTTCCTGCTTGTACTCTTGAAGATAGGATGAAAGATCAGCACAAACCCTCGCTAATCTGACCTCTTTAAGTTTCTCTGAGTTACAGGAGGAAAAGGAAACCATGATCATTTCTGATAAATTCTTCTTCAGAAAAGCATATAATACCAAAAACCTTATGCTACAAGGAACCATATAGTAACCCTGCTGCAACCCTTCAACAGTTTTCTTAGATCTTCCATCATCAACAACTTGGTCATTTTCCGAATAATGTTTCAAAATAGGTCTGTCATCCTGATACTGCTCCACCTCTGCAAGCATTGTAGTCACACGCTGCGGATCTTTCTCACTGCCTGTCTTTTGTTCTACGACATTGATTTTGTCCTCAACGGATTTCATAGTATTAGCAACTAGTGTTTCGTCAGGATCAAACACAATTCTCAGGTGCTGTAAGTTCAACATATCAAGGGAAGAATAATTATACAGTCCGAATGCGATACTGAGACCACACAAACATGAATACTGCATGGCAATTTCCCTATTGGGCATGACCACCAAATGCAGTTCTTCATCACCCAAATTAACAACTGCAGTCTTGTTCTTGTAATTAAGAATCCCATCAATCCCATGGAAATTAGTCCCATCATAAACAACCATAAGAAAGGCAGCCTTATTACATTCACTTTCAACTGAATCAACTTCAACAGTATCTACAGGGAAGTCACAAGCATTCTTGCTGCCTTCTTTCAACTTCGTCTTGATTGAGAGATTTGGATCTTCCTTGGACACATGGGTAAGATCAACACCACCACTAGTAGCAATTGTTGCGCTCAAAGCATCAACCAACTTGTCTCCTCTCTCAAACACCTCAACTTCACTATTCTCACCTTCACTAAGATCCACATAATTTCCATCTGTCTTATTAGCATTTGACACACTAATTGACTAGAAAAATTTCTAGAATTTTGCACATACTGAAAGAGAACCCTTTCCAATTCTTCATCCAAACATTTAACTGAAGATTACTTTATTCTCGTTTGGCTCATTCGACCAACTAAACTCAAAGGGGTCACGTTCTTCTTATTCAAGGCAAATGCATCGTTGGGAGAGTTATCACCCAATTCCTTCTCCTTTATTCTTATGAGCATGCATAGATTCAAAATTAGTACTGACCTGATACTGTCGTGATGAGTTCCCCTCTAAGCATGCATCGTTGATCACCTGGAACTCCTCATTTTCTGGTCCTTTGAACCGATCTTGTATTGAAATCCATAGTCAAGGTTCCACGGACTCTCCATCCCACCGTCAAATTTGGTCGTCGTCGTCGCCATCGCAGGATCTTGAAGCTCTGATACCATTGTTCGAACTCGGCCTCCGGCGGCATGGTTAGACACTACAGGTTGTCCTCTTTCCATTGAACTTGCAAACCCTAAGCAAGCATCAAAATGGAAGAAGGAAGAAGATGGTGAACAAGTACTCTCTTCATTAGCAATTCTATTCACAATCGAAAATGGGTTACAGGGAAGGGTATTTATACAAAAGGAAATTACATGCACAACACGTATTTTGAAAAACAGTTATAGGGACAGTTGGACTCTTATGAATAATATCCTACACATATGCAAATATGCCCAATAAAAACAAACAATTACATTAGGACTAATACGCTCTGATACTTCCTTCTCTTTTTTCTTCCAAACAGGTAGCAGCTTCAACTGGATCCAATTAAGTGTAACGACCCGGATCCCCGTTATCGGACATCCGTGACATTGCCAAGATCATTGCCTTCAAATGCATCTCAACACAGTAAATAGTACGGAAATTTAAAACACTTTTATTGCCATCAGAGTTGTTACATTAATAATTACAAATATCAAATTGTCCTTGAACCAGGAATGCAAATTACATAACTCTATTACAACTGACTACAAAAATACTTAAACATTCCTTGTGAAGCCATTGGCTGTCTTCAGATCGGCAATCCCTTGGTAACCGCCGAAACTCCGTTGAGTGGTCTATCTGCCCCTCTGGGACCTGCCCCTCGGCTTGAGCCTCCTGCTACGCGACCCTGATAATTCTGCACCTGCTCGAAGGGTAGACGCGCATACTGCCATTACTTGGATGCCCTGCTGATCTTGGGCTCTCCTATACTCGTGACCTGATATCCATGTACCTAAAAGGTGGGGTACGTCAGTAATTCTACTGACGCAATGCTGATAAGGAAACAGCGATCCTCAAACTATCACATTCACAAATTCATCTTGAATGGAAAATTCAACGTGCATCCTGATTTCCTAGTGTTCGTGTATGTCATGACCTGAGACTAATGCAACAATACAGAGTATAGAACAGATGCACTTAATCTAACCTAAAGTCTATTCAAACACAAGGTACAGAACAGATGCACTTAATCTAACGTCAGCAAGATTCTGGATGCACATGCATCCCATACTACATGTGACCCAGGTCAAGCCAACGTACTTAATCTAATGCAAGCGAGACTTTGGAAATGTATGCATCCCATACTACATACTTTCCAAATCAAGCCGTTGTCTCCATATTTAGGGATTAGAACCCTCGCTATGCAATGCATTCTAATTTGGTCTACTTCCCGTTCCTGATAGTATGACATGGTTGAGGAGGTGAAAATAAAATACAAGAATATAATGCGGGGCGCTACCCCGAAGTCACCAATAATTACTGCGTCGAACCATCCTCGAAAGCTGTGACGAACTTACAGATATACCGCAAGTATATCCATTGCGCAAAGATCCTTTTTGATCCGTTCGTGTCCACCAACATAGAACATGACGACCTCGGAGGTCCTAAAATACCCCCGATCCGCCAGGATATCAGCATCCCGTTCTTACCATGGTACTTCAGGAATTAACAGTGCAAGATACCCACCGCAGTGTGTATCCCTAATGACAGGAAGAGACAACCAGTATCACCACTTAGTGCTAACTCTCAGAACAAGTTGGATTATAGGGAATCACCCCTAACACCAATTCTGTCTTCGAGCGAAACAACAAAAGAAAAACCTAATCAATCCAGTTTACTGGAAATATGTTGTTATTCAAACCACACTCGGTGTCGATCAACAAGTCGAGCCTGACTGGTCTGTCAAGGTAACAACCATCCCGGAATCACATCCACCGATTCCCAATACCTTCATAGGTCAGCGACCCAAAAATAATCCCGGCCCGTGACCCTCAGCGAGTGGTCTAACGGCGCCCTGGTGACGTAATATAATTTAGTGAAGGTAAGCACGCACATAATTATCCTTTCTGGACTTTTGACAGACTCAGGCATCGAGACACCCAATACAATCCAACAGAGCTATATCCCAACTCACTCATATCCACCATGAGTACATGCACAGGAACTTGCCTAAGTTCCGAATAAAATGCTAAAACCCATCTTTTAAATCTGATAGCTCACGATCACCATATTGCGGTAGGCAAAGGGTTCCTCATCAATGGTCCGATGGAACAATCAAGAAATACCAGTAGCTGTGTTCCCAGCTACACTCATCGGAAACCAATACGCTCAGAACTTCCTAGAAGGGTGAGGAGATCCGTTGCCATCCCCTAGTTGATGATTCCCTCAATTTCCTTTTAAAGGACTCAAGTCCCCGGGTTAACTCAAACCTTGAAGTCCGTCTAGACAATAGGTTGCTAAACTCATCATGTCCATAATCTCCAGCACACAAGTCAGAATTGCTTGGTACCTCTAACTCTGGAAAGGTAAGACCCTCGTCTATCACTTTTCAGTTGACTATTCCCTTAATTTCAATCATCTCGACATCCAATATCCCTCATATACTCTTAGTAGTACGTTCCTTTTCACACTTGCTGCATTTGTCCAATATCATAAGAGTTCGCTTAGTTATCGAGATCACTCAATTCCGGGTCCTATGGGAAGGTGGGATTGTCTACCTTAACTTCCTATCTGGATACGTCCTCAGATTCAATTCTAAATGTTCTCACAGACACCAATTTCCATTGGGTACATCACAAGGGAAAAGTTTATTTCTCTAGTAAACATTTTCTTGACAAGGCCAATCTATCCTATCTTTGGAAAATCTTAATCTCCAACCTACAGCCTGGAATTACAAAATTCCAATTGGGTTAGAGAGTTATGATTCCCTACTGCAAATCTCTAGTTGGCCAGTTGCCCAAATTCTTAACAGATAAGTCTAGAAATGTCTATCTCCACGAACTAGACAACTCGTACTAGGATGAACGTACCCTACTTTAAAATTCACCAGTAAATCATCCCTAAGTCCAACGATCATGAAATTTGAGATTCTCTATCTACACATATACCATTTCATCGTGTCCAAAATTCACATTCAAATTCATTTCACACAACGATCTACGACTCCTCAAACATGGCTACATTTCAGCCGTTCTGTTTCAGCAGAGTATTCACTGCCCTTCATTAATTACCTTTGAAATTTCATCAAATGATCTCTAAAAATTATAAAATTTGAGATTCGTCAATTAGACTCATACCCCATGCTACTCCCAAAATTTCGTAGCAAAATAATAAACGTACACGAAGTTATGGCTTTTTGAACTTCAGCACAAAGCGCAGTCAGCTTCGGCCGACACCTGCGGATCAGTCAAGTTCTACAAATTTTCCGGGGCATCAAACGACCTCGGAAAAATACGAAATTTAAGACTATGGTTGTAGACATATACAACAGCGTCCACAAAAATTTTCAACTCAAAATGACTTGTCGTTTCCGAGATACAAAATCGGAAAGATACCCAAAAATCATCACAGCCAGCAGCCATTCTGGCTGCTTACTGTCCGGATTTGGTCCCACTGTTTGGGCTACCAAAATGCATCCAAATATTACGAAATAAATCATGGATACTCTACATACATAGAGGAACATTACCCCAGAATTTTAGCCCAAGATTCTCAACCGTTTGGGCGTAAGAAATTCCCCAATATACCCTCGCAATCATGCTACTCAATCAAACTTCAAAAGAATAATACTCTACCATGCAATTTATTTTTTCCTAGCATTCCTCATACTCAAACATGGCAACAAAATCATGTCTACCACTACTACACATCCATTCACACCAAAACAAAAATAAATACAAAAGAGTTCAAGGATCACCCACTTTGAAGTTTGCAAAATCTTCTTGTGGCTTGACTCCTAGCTTGCTTGCTTGCTTGCCTTGCACCTTGCACTTGTATAACTTGGCCTCCTCAATCTTTCCTACTTCTCCACCTTACTACAACTCCCTACAAAAGGTCCACCTTCCTTTTTCTCCTTCTCTTTCTCCTCTTTTTTTTTTTTTGGAACAAGAAGAGTGGTGAATGAGTGAAAGAATGAGAGTGGAAGTGGGGGTTTTATAAAAATGGGAGTTAGGGATTGTTTGGGCCGGATGGGATTGTAGGGTGGGGATGGGGGGAGGTGGAGTGGGGGGGGGGGGGGGGGGGGGGGGGAGATGTGTGGATGAGATGAAGTCAACATCACAAGTGAAACTTCTTGGAAGCTTCCTTGGAAACTTCTTGGAAGCTTCATTGGAGACTTCATGGAAGTTTTCCTATTCCAAGTCAACTTTACACATGGTGTTTTACTTCCACCATTGGATCTTTATCAAGTTCAAACCATGATCATCATGATGCTAGGGTTCCTAACCCTATGCTAGGTTAAGGAACCCTAGGTCACCATACCCTAGGTTACCATACCCTAGTGCACAAATACAACTCACATTTAATTCAAGCACTAGTCTAATTGAAATAACTAATACATATAAATTAAAATCCATAAAAATACATTTTTTATAGAAATTATCATTTTCACCCGACAATTGTCTGGTCGAAATAATCGGGACAAAACCCCCGTTTAATCGAGATGATATTCCGAGTTTACTTCATCGGATTCAGAACAGCCCGTATGTCTGAAATCTCTCAATTTAACTGATAATTTCTAGGAAAAATGTACTCGTGTGCAATATCTAGTTAATGCACGGGTTACAGTGCAAAATAGCCATATGCTATTTTGCGGGGTATTACATTAAGGATTGGATCATATGCGATGAGTGAGAGAGAGAGAGAGAGAGAGTAGGGTTTCGATTTGGGGAATTTCGAATTTGGATTAGGATTTTGATTGGGGCAAAAACACTCCTCGGGTTGGGGCTACAATGAGAAGGAGAGAGAAGAAGCTAGATAGAAGATGTAAGGGGCTGACTGGTTGTGGGGAAATATTTTGTAAAGAAAAGAATTAACTACCCCTCTTGGTAAGTGAGAAGAGCGGAAGAAAGCAGAGCCCTATGATCTTGATCATAATCCCAGATAAAATCAAACGGCTGACACTTGAGTTCGCTATTGATTAGGTGCAAACCAGTTCGCACCTGATCAGTTGCGAACTGATCCGTGGGCCGTCCGATCAAAATTCAATCAAGATCAGAATTCGAAGGCTGTTGTTGCTCCCTCTCTTCTCACTTCTTCCCGAGGGTAATATGGTAATTTGAACCACATAAATACCCCCTCTCTCCTTCTCTCTCAGTTACCTTCTCTCCTTCTTTCTCCCTCATCGTACACCCAAACCCGAACCCCCGAATCTGGAAAACCCTATCTCCAAATGTCTTTGATTCCCTAAATCGAAACTCTATTCTCTTCCTCCAAATTGAACCCTCACGTCGGAGTCCCTAGCTACTCCAAATGGTGCCTCCTCTTGTCTGCTCCGACCTCCTTCTACTGCCCTTCAAAGATCTCGAAAACTTAGCTCCTTCTTCTTCCACCTTCTTCCACCTTCCTCCAGAAAAATCTGACGCCCCTACTGACGTCTTTGACGACACTTACCAACTGCGGACTTCTCCACTCCAAATCTGGTTGTGTCTTCGTCTATTGGAAATTGTTGCCGCTGGATCTGGTGTGGGGGCAATAGACATAATTTGTAGGTTCGTAGGAACTCGAACATGCAGAATCCTACCTCTTCCTTGTTGACAAGTTGACTCCTTGGTGCTCCTGCGGACCTACATAAATGTTCGAAACACCGGGATGGATCCTGACGACAAACCCTCCGACGCTCTTGTCAATACCAGAAAAAGTAATAGGAAAGATCTCAAGTGCACCAAGAGTGATCACCTGTGACAGTAGGAGGTAGGGGGTATTTATAGTCACCGTAGGGACCTATTTCAAGATAAGAGTGAATCCCTACTTCCCGGTGAGGCTGGATATGGGTGGTTATAACCACCTCCTCAAGATAAGGACTAGCCAGGATTTCCTCCAATCCTGTTGAGTTGGCCACTAACGGGTTGGGACCCGTTCTCGACTGAACAGATTCATTCATGAGTTTGCGGGTCTAAGAGGAGAGACCCGGTTCCCAATTCGAACCTATCTGTAGGTGAAATTACCATCTTGCCCCTGCAACTTTAAGATACGTGCCTGTTTTGAACGATTCTTATTTAATCCCATTTTTATCCATATCACGAGCCCCCCACTCCCAAAGACTGTGTGTTACAACCTTTGGGGAGTAGTTTTGTTGTTTGAATGGCATATAAGGCTTTATCGGAGTCTTCAAAGGGTGTTCGAATCCCGTTTAAGGCGTGATGGTGCTTTTCTGAGCTGGTAATGTACCCAAGTTTGCTTTTAGGCTCCTCTGGATTTTTGGGGATTTTACAAGATTTTTTAATTATTTTTCGGATCATTTATTCAATTTTGCAAAGTGATGATTTATTTTTCGGGAGCGTCGATTAACTATTCCAACAAATAATTATTTATCCAGGGGCTCAAAAAAATTTCCCCCAATTTATAATTATTTTTTAGAATTTTCAATTAATTTTCCTAAATTTTAAATCATTTTTCGCTATTTTTTATATAAATAATCCGAATTAATAATTAAAAAATAATTTTAATCGCCTATTTACGACGTGGCGCAATCTGGATCGTCCATCAGCCATTAGCGCAAAATTCTGAATGATCCGACGGAGGGATGGTGCCGAACGACGTAGATGCATCTGGAACCTGGATTGGGTTGCGGCACGAGTTTAGGGATGATCTGATGGCTCATATGGCTCGGCAGCATTTTCCCACATGAGCAGCTCGAAATGCTTGTCGCTCAGATTGGGATTGCGTGCGACGTGGCATAATCTGGGGCATCCATCTGGATGTGGCATGAAATTTGAGATGATCTAACGGTAGATCTTGCACTTGGCTACGTGGCTGAATCAAAGACGTCCATCAGGTTGGGCACGAATTTTGAGGTGATTGGATGACTCTCATAGCTCGACGACATTTTCTCCGTATGAGCAGCTCGGAATGCATATTGCTCGGATTTGGTTTTCGAGTGACGTGGCATGATCTAGGCCGTCTAATGAGGATCAGGCACGAATCACGAGGCATGACGGTGTGGATCATGAGAAATCGTGATTTTGGTCGACGCGGCAAGATCTGAGCTGTCTGATTAAGATCAGGTGCGAATCACGGGGAGAAAGTCGTTTTTCTCCAGTACGCAACTCGGAATGCATGTTGCTCGGATTTGGTTTCCGAGCGACGAGGCATGATCTGGACCGTCTGATGAAGACTAGGCACGAATCACGAGGCAAGACGGCATGGATCACGAGAAAATGTGATCTTGGTCGATGCAGAGAGATCTGATCCGTCTGATTAAGATCAGGAGCGAATCTCGAGGAGAAAGTTGTTTTTCTCCTATACGCAACTCGAAATGCAAGTCGCTCGGATTTGATTTCCGAGCGACGTTGCATGATCTGGACCTTCTGATGAAGATCAGGCATGAATCACGAGACACGATGGCATTGATCATGAGAAAACGTGATCTTGGTCGACGCAGCGAGATCTGAGCCGTCTGATTAAGATCAGACACAAATCACGATGAGAAAGTCTTTTTTCTCCAATATTCAACTCAGAATGCAAGTTGCTCGGATTTGGTTTCCGAGCGACGTGGCATGATCTGGATCGTCTGATGAAAATCTGGTGTGGATTCTGGGATGAGAGGCGAGGATTACGAGGATTTTGGCGTTTAGGCTTCTGGTGGGCCGTTGTAGGGGCCCAAATTATTCGAAAGCCCACCCGAATTTGCCTTAACACTTGTAAATTTTCACTACCTTCCTTTCCCCTCATTTCTTACTCTTTTATCTTCACTTCACTTTTTACTTAAGTCATTTTTGCTTTCGAGCGGCGCTGCTAGCCTTCGTGGCCAGGCATTTCTACTCTCCGGCATTCTTTCCGACCATAGACGTCACTTCGAGGTAAATCATCTTAAACGTAATTCGAAATGTTTAGAGTGTCATCAGGGAATAAGACCTCCACCTCGGACCAAGAGACCTACCGAGCTCTAGTGGTCCCCCCGAGCAAGGGGAAGGAAGTGGCGAAGTCAGCCATCGTTGAGACTATAGTGGAGAAGGTGAAGGGGGGCGGTGCACTGGGTCGGCTACCGTCGACACTGTCGAGCCTCGGAATGGTCAGAAGCTACTCCGGGGATATTTTGTCGAAGGCGGTGCACGGGAGGTCCACGACCTACGAGGAGAATAGTCCGAGGGACCCTTCTGAGGTGGATGAGATCCCCTCGGTCATGACCGAGGTGGACCTTCATCGAATCAGGAAGGGGCTCCGCATCTCAAAGGAGTACGCCTTGCTCCTCCCCGGTCCAGGCTTCCGAGCATGCACGGGGACGTCGCCAGATACATGCGTCTTCCCATACGACGCACTCAATGCCAGCCTTCGACTACCCCTGCCGCCCTTCGTAGTCGAGGTGCTGCAGTGGTACGGCTTGAGCTTGGTTCAGTTCATGCCGAACATGTGGCGACACGTCATCGCTTTCATCCTCCAGTGCCAAGCGGTCGGCGTACAGCCTCAACTCGTCATTCTCCGCAGTCTCTACCGGATTTGCTGAATGAGACAGATGGAGTAGCCGAGGAAGGGGGTCAAGCTGATCAAGAACTCGGACTCCATCAAATATTGGAAGGAGAAATACTTTTTGATCTGAGGTCCCGAGCCGTGGGGCTTCCCGACGGTGTGGAAGGAGGATGTTCCGAAGTGGGCAAAGACCGAGCCGGTGCTCACCAAGGAAGAAGAGGAGGCCGTGTCGAAGATCCTCGGTCTTCCGACCCTCGGTTGGAAAGATATCACCGAGGAGGTCCTATTCGATGGGGGTCTCAGTCCGATCAACCCTAGTATGCTCCGTTTACTTCTGTTTCCTTAGTTTATATGTGTTTGCTTTTATCTCGCTAACTCTTTTCTGATTTTTCTTGTACAGAAGCCCTCGGCATGGATTACAGAGCTCTTATGGCGAAGAGGGGTGCGATAGCGGTGAAGGGCGTGGATAGCTAGAAGAGGAAAAGGACGACGACGGGGCCCCCTTCCAGCCGAGCGGTTCAGGCACCTCCGGCTGTCGTTGACTTGGTCAGTGACTCCCCCTCGGCTACGCTCCCATCGGCCGACGCCTCTGGGTCTTTGAGCAGGGCGTTCTCGGTTGGTGCTACCCTGGCGTTGGAGGTGCCGCCACATATGACTGAAGCGGAGGCCATCCTCATTGAAGAGCACAAGAAGCTCTTCATCCCTGATTGGAGTGATGAAGCTTGACGACTTCCTAGGCGACGCGGCGATGTGCATGCAGGCCGTACGCCACCTGCCGACCCCGAAGGATCGCATGGCTCTGAAGGCTGGCACGGTCGGGGAAGACGCATTGGAGGTCTCCTGGTCAACGATGTCGATATGTGACATTACTCTGCTCTCTTAAGTTTCGGAGTTAGTGATTTTGGGCTCTAAGTTCTTCTCCTTTTGTTTTCAAACCCTTTGCCACTTCAGCCATATGCTCGAGCAGTTCGCCGAGCAGGAGAAGGAGATGAAGGCGACGAACGAACGTGAGCGGGCGGAGCGTACCAAGGCGATGAAGTTGTTTGAGGCCGAACAACGACTCTCGGCATCGTGAGCTGTCGAGGTCGGTGCCCCCGAGACCAAACTTGCCGAGGCGCTCGAGCGCTCAGCGGCCGAGACTGCGAAGGTCGAGGCACTAGAGAAGGAGAAGGCTCGCCTCGAGGAGGAGCTGGCAAAGGCTCTGAAGGCTTCTGAGGAGGCGGTGAAGGAGCAGGAGACAAAGGTGGAAGAGGCGAAGAAAGCCATTCAGGACGAGGCGGAGGCCCACATGATGACGAACATGGAGGAGGCCTACGCTCGGGCCTTGAAGCATGTAGCGGCTTGTCTCCCGAACTTCGATGGCTCGGGGTACTACTTCTACGACCCGGTAGAGGTCGAGGAGTTCATTCCTCTAGTCGAGGTCGAGCGCGAAGGGGAAGGCGACGAAGCCGATGGCGACGGCGAGGAGGAGGCAAATCCCGAAGGGGCGCTCATCACTTTGCCGAGCGAGGGCGCCTCGGAGCAGCACCTTTTCTTCTTCTCTTTTTTTCCATGTACTGCCGAACTGTGGACTGGACACTGCTTTCACTTTGAAATGAATAAGAAAATTCTATCTCTTTTTGTTTAAGTGTTGAAAAGTTTTCGAACGTTTTTTGGCCAAGTGTTGGAGAGATCTTCGAGCTCTTTTTTGTGTGAGTGTTGTAGAAATCTTTGAACTCTTTCTGGCTAAGTGTTGGAGAAATCTTCAAACTCTTTTTTGTCTAAGTGTATGGGTCGTGAGAACTCAATAGCTCCGTGCTCTGGCTCTTTTCAGATTGTCGAAGCGCTATAGATCGCCGAGGTGCCTCGGATAGCCGAAGTGGCTCGTCTCAAGGCTAGTCTAGGGGCGACGAGATTGGGGCTTGCGAGGAACCAAGAGCGGCTTCGTGAAGCGGAGTCAGATCTCCGTAAGGCGAAGTACAAGCTGAATCACCTGAGATCGACCCTAGTTCGTCGAGACATAGAGAGGAGGCGGTTAGAGGAGCAGATCAATGAGAAGACCCCTGAAGGTGATGACGTGGGCTCGTCCGTGGAAGTCAACCTCGGCCTGAAGCTTAAACGCCTTCATCACACTCTGTCTAAAGTGACAACGAAGTGGGACGAGCTGAAGAAGGTGACCCTCGGCAAGAGCATGGAGGTTGCTCACCTTTGGCAGACGATCACCGATGGCTCTCGAGGGGCAGGCTCGATGCGACTGCCTCGTCTGAAGATAAAGGTGAAAAATGCCTTGCTTAAAGAGCGAATTGTCGAGCTCGAGGTGGAGGTCACTCGTCTTCAAGGTGGAGGTGGAGGTCACTCGTCTTCAAGAGTTTCCGGGTGATGGATCTCGCTCCCAAGTGCATGCCACATAGACCATCATGGGCCTCTTTTAGGGCATAGAGCACTTCCTCCAGGGAAATGCACCTCAGATAGGGTCGACTGTCGATCTGGGTGTAGGAGCGTTTGTACATGACCCCGTCTAGGAGTGTGTACCGCCCGGATCGTGTCCTGATCCTCCTTGCCTCCTTCGGGTCTTCGGGAAGGACTCCGTCTCGGAGGTACTCGAGGAGAGGCTTCATCTAGTTTTCCCCAAGTGTTCAGGGGTAGGCTTCCATTGGCTTCGGGTCTTCTTCATCAATGATTGGTCTGAGAAGGACCTCTATTAAGATGGTCCGTTCTAGACCCTGGAGAAACGAGGAGGCAAGCTTAGAGAGGGCCTCCGCTTGCGCGTTTTCCTCTCGAGGAACTCGCTGGAGTTGAACATCTTCGAATAGGGCTAGAAGCTCCCTCACCTTTGCCAAGTACCTGACCATACGCTCGCCCCTCGCCTCATATTCCCCTGACACTTGGTTGACGACCAATTGCGAATCACTGAAGACTCTGACCCGCTTGGCCCCGGCTCTGTGAGCCATGTAGAACCCCACTACAAGGGCCTCATACTCTGCATCGTTGTTTGATGCCGGGAAGTTTAAGCGGAGGGAGTATTGGAGGGTGAAAGCATCTGGGCCGGCTAAGATAACACCTGGCCCACTTCCATCGGCGCAAGAAGACCCATCTACATAAACAGTCTAGAAGATGGGTTCGACAGACAACTCGCAAGGGTCGGGGATGGTGCTCTCCACAATGAATTCAGCAAGAGCTTAAGCCTTGATTGTTGTTCTGGGCTGGTAGCTGATGTCGTGTGGCTCAGCTCGATGGACCACTTCATCAGGTGCCCGGAGGTCTCGGGCTTGTGGAGAACTTGCTTGAGGGGCTGGTCGGTTAGGACGACAACCGAATGGGATTGCAAGGGCCATCTTCTCCAGCTTCGGGTAACCCCAGGTTTGACGCTCAGGTGGTGCAATAAGAGCTCCTCCGAGATCCCTGGCATGTCTGCCGCGTTCCAAGTGAAGAGGTCGCAGTTCTCCCGTATGCACCGGGAGATGTCTTGCTTAACGGAGGGGGAGATAGCCTTGTTGATGCGGAACGCCTTGGTAGCGTCTTCTTCGGAGAAGGCCACTTTCTCTAATTCGTCTGCTGGCTCGGAGACAGTCTAACTACCTTCTTGGGGAAGTTTGAGGGCTTCCAGGGAGAGGATCGGACCCCCCATCGAGGTCATATACCACTTCCGATCCGCTTCTTGGCTTCCTCTCACTTCTCCTACTCTTGAGGGCGTGGGGAACTTCATCTTCATGTGATAGGCCGATGGAATAGTTTGGAGTGCGGCCAAACCTGGTCGACCCAGGATAACATTATAGGCGGCCTTGACGTCCACCACCATGAAGTCCATTGGCTCCGTGCAAGTTACCGAGGCCTTTCCAGCCGTTACGTTGAGGGTTATAACTCCCTCGATCGTAACCGGGACCCCAGTGAACCAGTGAAGAGTGTAGCCTATGGGCTTGAGCCGGTCCCTCGATAGCTGGTGGCCAAGAAAAGGATGTTGACGGAGCTGCCATTGTCCACCAAGACCCGACAAATGTCGAAGTTCGCCATTCGGAGATTGATGACGAGGGCATCGCAGTGAGGCATGCGGATGCCTTCTAAGTACCAATCGGAGAACATCACAGGGACTCCCAGGCCTTTTGGGAGAGGATGGCTCTGCACGGAGTTGACCTCCCTGATGAAGGCTTTTCGGGAAGAGTTGGAATCTCCCCCCATTGGGCCTCCGTGTATCAGGTGCAAGATGCCCTATACTTCGGCCTCAGGAGTCTCCGTGCGCTGCTCAGTTCGCCTGTTAGCCTCCCTAGATGGTGGAGGCGGATCGGCTCGGTCCCTTCTAACAAACTCAGTGAGCTGCCCTCGCTGGATGAGGGTCTCGTTCTCATCCTTCAGGGCCCGACAATCATCAGTGTCGTGCCCGTGGTCCCGGTGGAAACGACACCACTTGTCTCGGTTTCTCTTCTTCCCGGGGGTGTTCATCTTCGGAGGTGGCGGCAGGAGACCTTTGTTCCCGATCTCCATTAGGATGGTGGATACACTCGCGTTAAGCGGAGTGAATTTCTCGAAGTGGGGGAGAGGATGCCGCTGACCCCCATTATCCTTCTGGAGCTTCTTAGCTCCTTCTTCTGCACCCTTCCGCTTATTCCCGGAAGTCGATGCCTCTCCTCTAGTTGAGTCCGGAGATCAAGCCTTGGCTCGGTCTTCCGATTGTTGAGCATGTCCCGCAGATCCTTTGGCGTAGGAGGACTATGGGAGGCCATAGAATCTGTGGAGGCATTGTGGATGGACACCCGAACTTGATGTACAGGATGCTTGTGGTGACTTCGCCTAGAGGGCTCCCCCACGTATGCCAGGGGCCCTATGGGCTGCAGAATAGACTGGGGAGCCTGCTGCTCGAGCTGCAGGGTCTGCTGGACGGGTGGAGAGAGATCCTCCGGAGGAGGAGGATGAAGAGGATGAGAAGAGGTTGTTCTTCGGTTGGAGTTTGCAGGCTTCCTCTTGGGAGGCATGGCTAAGAGTAGCTTTGGCTGAAAGAGGAAGGTGGGGTTGCTTGTGGAGTGGCTTCACACAGACGGTGCCAATCTGTTGCCACTGGATCTGGTATGGGGGCAATAGACAAAATTTGTAGGTTTGTAGGAACTCGAACGGGTAGAATCTTACTTCCTCCTTGTTGACAAGTTGACTCCTTTGTGCTCTCGCGGACCTGCACAAACATTCAAAACACCGGGGATGGATCCCGGTGACGAACCCTCCGACGCTCTTGTCAATACCAGAAAAAGTAATAGGAAAGAGCTCAAGTGTACCAAGAGTGATCACCTGTGACAGTAGGAGGTAGGGGTATTTATAGTCGTCGTGGGGACCTCTTTCAGGATAAGAGTGAATCCTTACTTCCCGGTGAGGCTGGATATGGGTTTTTATAATCATTTCCTTATGATAAGGACTAGCCAGGATTTCCTCCAATCTTGTTTAGTTAGCCACTAACGGGTTGAGACCCGTTCTCGACTGAACAGATCCGTTTATGGGTTAGCGGGTCTAAGAAGAGATACCCGGTTCCCAATTTGGACCCGTCTGTAGGTGAAATTAACATCTTGCCCCTGCAACTTTAAGATACGTGACCGCTTTGGACGGTTCTGATTTAACCCCATTTTTAGCCAAATCAGAAATGCTAGATTCGAACAGGTAATTTTTTTTAAGCTCTTATTTTTCTATTTGAATTAGTAGGGAATAATCAATGTGATTCTAATGTTGAGTTCGAATTAAATATATGTGAAATATAGAATTTAATTGATTTCTTATTCGTGCGAAAGTAGAAGTTGTGGTTAGTAGTCTGGGGGTACTTCACAAATGTACAAACATGCTACCTAACCTTTATGATTTGGCAGGGGGCATGCTGGTTGACATGGAGTTGATTTCTTATAAGAAGTAGGATAGTATCCCACTAATTCTGCTGGTAGGGATATATCACAGATTTTGTTAGTTATATGGTTTTATATAGAAAGCTTTTTTCCATGTTTCAACTCTAGCACCCTGTTATTTCTATACTTTGCCCATGTGTCTGGACCGGAGGAGAAAGTGCAACCACTTTCTATTATCATGCTTTCCTAGCTTAATATTTTTTTTACTGCAAGTTTTCAACACCTTTTGAATGTTACATGTTTTGCAGGTATCTGAGTACCGTGACTATAAAACAGATAGTGTCATTCCTACTGGTTACAACAGCATTTACTCTAGAACAGAATCCAAGGAAGGCGAAGAGGACAGACAACATTCATGGTTCAATGTTGGTGTACTTGTTTGCACTTACCAAACTGCCACTAGAAACTTTAAAAGGCGACTTATATGTTAACCAAATAATAATGTAAATATCCTAATTCAGATGTTAACCACACTGAAGTATTGGTCGTTTTAAAAAAACCTCACTAAATTTTTTTTATATAAAAAACCTCACCCAACTATGTTTTTAACACAATTTTTTTTATAAAAAAAACACACTCACCCATGCCTGGAAAATGTAGTTCAGCAAGGTTTTTTTAATTAAAAAAATTCAGTGTTTTTTTTAAATGACCAATACTTCTGTGTTTTTTTATAAAAAATTTAGCCTAATTATATTAGTTTTGTTTGTTTCCCTCACTTTTTTATTGTAATCGATTTGGTGGCTTACCAGTTGTACTAGTAGAAAACTCCTGCATTTTGTGTCTAGTTGTTTTTTTTTCTATGTATCTTATAATAAGGAAATTTGAAGTACCGATATACATATTATGGTCTTCTATTGTATGAAATTAGGATGTCTTCTTTGATTCTAGATGAGTTTTTGTTGTTAAAAAGAAAATTCAGATTAACTATAATTTTCCTCAAATGCAGGATTGTGCAGGTTAATGTTTCATGTCATTGATTAATGAAGTTGTAACATAAGAGTATCATTACTAGATAAATCAAGATACAAACGATCTTAATTTTTCTTTCTGCTGCTTATTCTCCCTTAAAGAAGTTTCATTTCCTCCCAAATGCATCTGAAAGACGATTCATAGTTTTAAGTAAAATAGCGACGCTATGCCTAGAACAAAGCTAATTGATATTGGTTTTGTTCTCAGTTGCTTGCGACAAAACTAATGAAGGTTCAGGTGCTAGCTCCAGAGGAGAGTCCTTGTAGGTTGTTGTTTATCATCCAAACCCCATAGAAATACTGGAAACAATATAAACAGAGCTCAAAATGCCTTGAAACAACCTAAACATAGCTAAAAATGCATGGAGACAACATAAATTGAGTTCAAGATGCCTGGAAACAACATAAACAGAGGTCAAAATGCGTGTAAAAAACATAAACTGAGCTCAAGGTGGTGGAAACAAACATAAACAAAGCTCAAGGTGGTGGAAACGCAAAAATAGAGAGCACCAAAACTTACTGTATGTGAAATTGTGAATTATATACAAATGCTTGATTCAAAAATTAAACAAATTCAATAATTATTCAAATGCTTAATTCAAAAATTATACAAACTCAAATTGTATAACCTCAACAAGTATACAAACTCAAAAATTATACAAACTCAAATTATACAAATTATTGAAACTCCCTAAGCGTTTATTTGGTAAAGTATGAAACAAATTATATTGCTGCTGATGCTTTGCTTGTTGTCGGACTGTTGCACATTAGCCAACTCATTTTGACCACACAAATACCCCCGAGGGTAATATGGTCATTTTGACCACACAAATACCCCCTTATCTCCTTCTCTCTCAGTTACTCTCACCTAGGGCGGGCAATGGGTCGGGTTTGCGCCGGATCCATATAGGCCCGAGCCCGAGCCCGAAGTTGAAAACATAGCCCCGAACCCGACTCGATTTTTCTTCGGGCTTAAAAAATTTGGACCGAGCCCAGGCCCGAATTAGGCCCAAAAATAGATTCGGGCCTAGGCCCAACTATTTATCCATGTTCTAGTATATAACTTTCCCATAAAAAAAACTATATAAAAAATAATATACGATAAAAAAATAACAATAATAAGAATACTATAAACTTTAGAGTAATTAACATCTAATTTGTCTATTTTAATTTAATTTTATATACACAGCATAATTTTTCTATATATAAACTTTAACACTCATTTCAACTTATTTACATGAATATTCTCTTTATAAAAAAATCATACATAAATATACATGATGTATATAAAAACATACACATGCACATATAAAAAATTAATTTGAGCCCATCGGGCCTAAGCACTTGGCCTCGAACTCGGCCCGAATTTTCCTCGGGCCTAAAAAATTGAGCCCGAGCCCGGCCCGAAATGAGAATTATAAAT
This sequence comes from Hemerocallis citrina, assembly GCA_017893485.1. Classification (NCBI taxonomy): domain Eukaryota; kingdom Viridiplantae; phylum Streptophyta; class Magnoliopsida; order Asparagales; family Asphodelaceae; genus Hemerocallis; species Hemerocallis citrina. Next base: position 300,521,914 of record CM030359.1, on the reverse strand, counting down.
CCAAACCCACTAATTTTTGGGTCGGACCTAGGCGGGCCCGGATCGGATTCGGGCCAATTGCCACCCTTACTCTCACCCTTTTCTCCCCCAGGCAGTGGCGGGGGGAGGAAGAGAGGAGGGGGGACATTTGGGACCCCAAAAATTTTGTAAAACACCCTAATATAGACCAAAATTTTTATTTGGCCCCCCCAGTTAAAAAAAATTTGGGACCCCCAAGTCTAATCCACCTCTTATTAAAGGCTCAATTATGTCGATGCCGGGGGAAAAAAATTTGGGACCCCCATTTTGATTCGTCTGGCTCCACCACTGCCCCCAGGAAATGATTTGTAGTATAACAACACTACTAACATAACTCAGAATGCTCATAAACATCATAAACAGAGCACAAAAATAGAAGAAGTAGCATGCCTTTCTTAAAGTTTGTATAAAATATTGTTTGTCATCATTGCCTACACCAACACACAATAAAACAGAGCTGAAATAAAATTTAAAAGGAATAAACAGAGTGCGGAACTTCTCTCAAGCATGAGTGTTTTCGAAACTATCTCCAAAGTGGGAACTAGCAATCTACTTCTTCTGTAATGCCTCCACTAATCAAAACACAATAAAAAGATACTCAGTCAAGCTCAAACAACAAATTTAAAAAACAATATGACCAAAGATTGATTTGATTTTAACTAAAAAAGTTAATTTTTTTACCCTTGGGAAGAAGTGAGAAGAGCGGGAGCAACCACAGCCTTCGGATGTTGATTTTGATTGAATTTTTGATCGGATGGCCCGCGGATTAGTTCGCACCTTCGTTCGCACTTCCTCCGTTCGCAGTCGAAGGGTTCCATATATATATATATATATATTTGTATGTATGAGGACCCCCCCCTCTTTTGTACGTATGAGGACCCCCCTCCCCCTGCGCGCGCGCGCGTTCACCTCCGGCTATACATAAAGAGACCCAACGTATAAGTTTGACAAAAATTAGTTCGTCCTTCACAAGTAAGGGTAATTTTGTATTGATCATTTCTATTTGGTCGATTTCAAAGTTGGATAGATCTTATTAACTAAGAACTGTTATGACTAATATATGTTGCATGAGTTCTTCTTTTAATTGTTTATTGCTTAGTAATGTCATGGATAACTTTTTTGCAAGGAAGTATTGATAGTAGTCATGTTTTAAGAAACACCTTCTAAGTCAATTTAATAGGTATATAAGTTTTCTTCGATGCTCACAACAAATTATATGGTTATTGTTAGTAATCTGCAAGTGCATCGCACGTGCAGATTACTAATTGTTTTCGATAACATTTGTTAGAATTTGATATTGATGGTAAATAATTTGATCCTAGCTTGAATGTTGTAGCTTAATTGCTAATCGTTCTCCTTTATTTTCCAGAACAAATTTTTGATATAGGCAATTAAATAATATAATATATATTTTCTTATGGACAATTTATTCAATTTAGTGACTATACTTTTTGTTGGCATGCATATCACACGTGCATTATATTAGTCTGAATATAAATATTGAAATACTGGATAACTAACATGTAAAGAATTGTTTACCGAAAAAACCCACTTTTGAATGTATTTACCAAACTGACCCACTTTTGAAAGTATTTACCAAAATGGCCCAGATTACGAGTGGTGAAAATAACTTCACTGTGTGAGATAGCGAGTGTATGTTGAGGTGTTAAAACATGAAGAAAATTTTCATGTTTAGACTCACTATCTCAGATAGTGATTTTGGTAAAAACAATATCGCTATTTGAGATAGCGAATGTATTTTGAGGTGTTTCTCGACCACTTCGAGAAAAATTTGACGAAAAACACCAAATTTAGACTTCAAAGTCTCTAGAAACTCGCAATTCTCACAGTTGCTATCTCAGATAGCGAGCATCTTTGAACTAGGGTCGCTATTTGAGATAACGAGCCTGATTATTTTATTTTCCACAAAAGTTAACAATGTCAAATTTTCCCTATATACATAATGACATGGCTTTAAACACACATAAATTATGCCATATAATATCTTAGATAGAAATAAAGTGGCTATATCCCAAACTCTATGCACAATTAACTAAAATGCACAATTCGGGGTCTTGGATGATGAGTTTAGGGTTTGGAGCTGGCAAACACTATTGTATGTAATTTTGCCGTTTAACTGTTATGACATGCAATAATAATAACTATAGCTGTTGTTTGGTAGTAGCTGCAAAGCTTTACACTCTTCAGTTGACTACATATTTGTTTCTTGTAATAGTGGTAGGAGCTTAATTAGTTGTATAATTAGCATTATTAGTTGCAGTTGAAAATGGTAGGATGAGGTAAGTAAGAACTAACCAAAAATATACTCAACCAAAACACACTATAAATCCATTTTATATTAACTCTACCTGAAATGCATACAACAACACTCGCTATATCGGATAGCGAGTGTAGGTCTATACATTTGCATGTTTAATTTTTTTCTAAAAATAAGTACAACTACAGTGTAGGTCTATACATTTGCATGTTTAAATTTATTCTAAAAATAAGTACAACTACACTCGCTATCTGAGATAGCGAGTCTAGTTCAAATAAACTCGCTATCTCAGCTATTTGAGATAGCGAGTGCTGTTGTATGCATTTCAGGTATAATTAATATAGAATGGATTTATAGTGTGTTTTAGTTGAGTATATTTTTTGTTAGTTCTTAGTTACCTCATCCTACCATTTTCAACTGCAACTAATAATGTTAATTATACAACTAATTAAGCTCGTACCACTATTATAAGAAACAAATATGTAGTCAATTGAAGAGTATAAAGCTTTGCAGCTACTACCAAACAGCAGCTATAGTTATTATTATTGCGCGCATGTCATAACAGTTGAACAGCAATATTACATGCAATAGTGTTTGCCAGCTCAAAACCCTAAACACATCATCCAAGATCCCAAATTGTTCATTTGAGTTAATTGTGTATATTTAGTTGAGTTTGAGATATAGTCACTTTATTTCTATCTGATACCCGCTATCTGAGATAGCGAGTGTAGTTAAATATATTTTAGGTAGAAATTGCATGTTTAAAATTTCTCTAAAAAATGAAGACAACTACACACGCTATCCGAGATATTAATGTCATTGGAACTAGACTCGGTATCTGCCATAGCGAGTCTAGTTATATACAATTCAGATAAAAATTGAATGTTCAAAATTTTTCTGAAAAATGAGTACAACTACATTTGCTATATGATATAGAGAATTCATTTAAACTAGACGTGCTATCTGACAGAGAGCGAGTAGGCCAATTTGGTAAATCATTTTGAAAGTGGATTGGTTTGATAAATGCTTTCAAAACGTGGGTCATTTTGGTAAAAAATTCACATGTAAAACCTACTAGATACCGTTGTTCTATATTCACCGTCTAAAAAAAAGGGAAGATAATCACAGCCGTTGGATTCGGCCCACAAATTAACGGCTAACACTTGCCCCAACTTCAAAATTCAGATAATAACAGCAATTTTATTACGCAATTTTATTACTCCGAATAAAATCCCATATCACCGTTATAACTCCTCTCGCTCTCTCTCTCTCGTTCTTGATGGATCTCTTCAATTCGTGCCCCCCCCCCACACAAATTCCCTCAGAAAAATTTCAGGAGAACAAACCATGGGTGAGAGATCCGAAGAACTCTCAGTCCTTGAAGGGATCACCCAAGAATTCGAACCCCATGGTATATTTCTCTTCGTCTTTCCTCCAATTTTTTAGATTCTATATATTTTTTGTTCTCTTTTGATTGTTTTTATGTGGGTTTTTTTGTTTCTGATTCTAATGGCATGAAAATGTGCGGATCTTGATGTTTCTGATTGTTTTAAAATGGGTTTTTGTTTCTGATTCTAATGGTATGATAAAGCACGGATCTTGAACTTTCTTGTTTGTTTTAAAATGGATTTTTGTTTCTGATTCTAATGGTATGATAAAGCACCGATCTTGATGTTTCTTGTTTGTTTGTTGTGAATCAGAAGATGGGAATACATTTTCCCGAGAATGGATCATGTCAAGAAATGATTTGATCTTTAGTTGAATTAATGTGTGCTCTATTTGATTTTATTGATGGGTTTTTTGATTATTTCCTTTTTCTGGGTTTGAGTTGTCCTTTCAGATCAAGACGATGATTCGGCCAATTCGGAAGAGACGGATGATGAACAAGTCAACATTCAGCCATTCAGGTAATCTCTCTTTCTCTCTCTCTCTCTCCCTGTTTTTCTTAATTGAAATTTAATTTTGAGAAATGGGTTAATTTGTTCAAATTTATTTATTTATTTATTTTTTTGTATGTTTGGTTTTGTTTTAGGGACCAAGGACAACAGCTTACTGAAGAAATGCCAAGACCAGACTTCTGAAGCCACAGAATTTGCAGGTTGTTTGTGAGGAGTTGATCAACAAGTGCATTTACAAAATATGAAGCATTGTAGAAGACACCCAGGAGTGCTTGGAAAAAAAGGGTTTGTACAATGAGATAATTGAGCTGAAAGGTAAAATAAGGGTTTTCTGCAGGTATGTTGAATGGATATGCTTTTGTGGTTGAATTCAATGAAGATTTGGAATTCTCAGTTGTTTGCTCTAATAAATTCAAAGAAGCAGTTCAGATTTGATCACGTTTTTACCTGAAATATAGTGAAGGTACAAACACAAAGTTTATGTAATAGAGGGTTTCTGTTTCTTAGTTTTACCTCTGACATTTTTTTTTTGCCATATCTGTTTAATGTATAATTAGTACAGAAGAGAGTCCTCTATTTCTTTAAACATTACAAGAGAGTTCTCTATTTCTTTAGTTAAGTTATTAATGTATAATTAGTACATGTTAGAACACGAATATACATCCCTCAACCCTCATTAAAAATTAGGAGTTTTAGTTTAGTCACGAAGACAATACGGACACACAAGGACAGGGGGATATTTTAAAGAACTACCCTAAAATGTTCAATTCCGTGTCGGATTTGTGTCTGACACGTCATGGTTACCAAATTGAAGTGGAATATACCTCGATTCAGTGTTCGTGATTCATAGCTCAGGTTCGACTCCTTCCATGCACATGTTTAAAGTGGAATATATTAAATAATATACCTTCGTTTCAGCCCACAAAATGGGATATCAACCTGCATCTGCATACGAGAATGTAACTCTAATTTGCGCAACCATTACTACTACTTCAATGTTTTGGCGTAGTGAGAAGACACTTCAGCTCTAGATGACAAAGCAATTATCTCTCTTATTTTGTAGCAAATATTTTCTTTGTTTAAATAAGTAATCTGTGAAATTCGGTAGCTGTCAAATGAAGCTAATGAATGGTCCATCAAGCTATCATAGCTTTATATGAAAAAAATCGAGATTTCATAGCTGGCGTATATTTACATTTTTTATTATTATTTTTATTTGTACACTTTTAAGCAAGTTAACTTTAATCTGTATACAAAGGCCGTGTTCGCCGAGACATTACAAGTTGTGATATCTGTTCTGGATAGATAATGAGGTAGAGCTGAAATGCAGAAGGCTGACCTATAAAAATAATCAATAAATAGGGCATAAAAATATTTATTACTTTGATACTTAACACTCACACAATAATAATTGAATATTTACTTCTTTGTAATTTACTTTGAATTTGTACTCTACCTTCAAGATTCTGAATTGGAATTCAATTTCAGGGCTGGTTGGAACTTAAAATTGGTTTACTGCTTTACATGCATGTGGTTGCTTATCCGAACAAGTTTTTTGAACAGACAGGGTAAGTTATACTCAATCTATACGGTTACGGCTTGTTTATTAGAACACCCATTAGTTCTCACATACAGTTGCATATTTGAAGTCGTTTTACATGTCCTCACATACAGTTCTCACATACAGTTGCATATTTGAAGTCGTTTTACATGTCTTCACTTATACATATATGAAAAAATTAAAAATTGAAATTTAAATATAAAATAACATTTGTTGTTATCTTTCATGCATACATAAAAGATATGGAAAAAGTATCTTGTTGAGAGGTAATGGGAGTGTAATTAAGACAAAAAGATTTCTTACAGGAAAAACGTTGGTAATATTTTGACCAATTAATATAATTTGAAGTTACTTAATACCCGTATTTCCTTTAATCTTTATGGCGACTTTGAATTAAAATGTTCATTTGTTTAGGTGAAAGGAAAATTTATCATCTCTTTAGAATATTCTGAAACTCATACATTATGTAGTGGTATAGTTACGTGCTAACTACTTTCTGCCAAATTCTAGTTTATTCTGGTTGCAGTCTTTGCCAATTGGGAGCGTCCTGTAGTAACCTGTCATGAACTATGTATTCATCTTTCATTTTTGGTAATGGTCAAACTCATGACTTCAAAGGGATACTGAGAGCTTAAACGGTATGATTTCTATTTCAACATAATTCATTAGATATACACATATGCTATATACCAGTTTAAAGTAGCACTGTAGAATGCATGCTGTTTATCGGTCTCTGATTTGATTATTTTTTCTTATAAAGTACGGAATATCTAAATTGCTACACATATAATTAATAACCTAACACATTAGGGTAAAAATAGAAAAACTATTTGATGACAACCCATCAATGACTCATCTGTTCTCAATGACACTTTCTCTCCTCCAATAGGCTTATTAGAAATTTAATCTGGAACCTATTATCGAATGTGTTTCTTATGACGGTGTTCAGTTTTTTCTGTTGTAACATAGACATGTACTTTGTAATTAATTATTAAAGTTAGGTTTTATTTATTTTGTCAATATTTATAAATATGTACCAAGTTTTTTCTATTTTGGCATTTTTTGTACGTCTAAAATATGTTTATGGTCAAATGTTACTAAGAAGCATATAAGTGAATCGTTTGACCTTTATTTCATGATCCGACACCTTTTTTCCCCTGGGCTAAATATGTTTCAGTGGTAATTAATAATGACAGCAGTTGTGCTGTTAGGTACAATGGTTTTCTTGTGTCAAGTCAAACTAAAAGGAAACATGGTATATTTGAAAGTAGTAGTTTTTGCTGTGAAAATTGCAAAGGCACGTGTTCATCTTTTGAGATTATCCCTCAGAACAATGAATATTTAAGTACCCCGATTTTCTGACACTAGAATGTTTTTATTGGTCCTGAATTTTTGTTTTTGGACAAAGAAATTTACCAGATGAATGTTTGTGAAAAAAGAGGAGAGTAGCATCTCATTAACTATGGATATAGTTGCATTTACTTAAAGCTCTCAGTCCATTTGACACATAAAATTGCCAGACTAAAGATACAACAAAGGAAGGTAGTGACTAGGTAGTTGATGACCTGCATCAAACCTTTATCTGTGACACTGGTGCAATGATTTTTTAGGGCAATCAGCAAAGTTGTATGTTTGAACAATTCCATACCAATTCAATGAAAAGCGTACAAGGGTGGGATTGCGGTAATGGTACTAGCTAATCCCCTTCAATAACGATAGATAAAGGTGCTATGGGGTACTAGGGATAAGTCTGCATTAGAGTAGGATTATGTTAAATACTTGAAAGATTGAACATTTAATAAGAAAATTGATGGAGATAGCAGACTCGAATGTAAAACTATCATGGAAGAAAAACCCACATGGAGATAGCTTACGGCCGGCAGACTAGAACTGACAAAGCTTTCACTATGGATGAACAGTAGATAGACGAGTACTCAGCCATGACATATCATCAAATATATAACAAGTGGGTACTATAGCAGTTGCTTCCTTCAAAAGCTCTGTGGAGAAGAATATATATCAATCAAGTAATAACCTGTAGCAGGTTTAAACACTTAGTTCAATTCTCGTATTAATTCACACCATCAAAATCGAAGTGCAAAGCAAGACATAGCAGACGGTGCTTCTGCTTGTTTGTAGCAAAAAGATTGCTGATCTGGAGAAGCGTTTGAGACATTAATAAGTTTTAAGATAAAACAAATTTAAGAAATCCCATTATTTTAAAATAAGCAAGATTGTTTTGATAATTAATTAATGGTGTGCCTTCTTTAAGGACTTGTGAGTTGTGATTATTGATTATCTTTGTACAGCAGCTAGTACATTTGATGGAAAATCATTAATTCTTATGGTTACAACTTGGATATGCAGAAATAAAATTATCACATACAAATATCAGGCATTGAAAGAACTATTTAAAAGTTCCCCAGAGGGTCTTCAATTATCGGATACAAGTTTACTGTGAGCATGTTTGAGGTTGACAATGAGAAGATCAGAAACCTTCTCGTAGAGAAATCTGCACAGCATACAAATAAGTAGTCATATATTTTTGCTTTTTTTTATATTAAAAAATAGTTGAATTTAGTTAAACCCTGATCATATATTCAACATCTAATTGTTGTTGTAGGTTGGAAGTAGCAGACGGAACTGAGGATGTTACCGGGCCTTGTGTAGACGGAACTGAGGATGTTACCTGGCCTTGTGGATGCTTAAATTTTCAGCATAAAAGAGATGTGTGGGAGATGCTCCAAATGAGGGAAAATAACATATCGGTTGTGTACAAATGAATACAAAATAGTTGCGGGTGAAGATCTTTTTACATTGATTAGGTGCTAAGATATTGAAGAAAAATCAAAACTTATAAAGATGCATTTTACAGGCATACTTGTCTTTATATTTTATTTAATTTGTATCAGTAGCCGCTGAATAAAAAAAAAGGAAGCGAAAGAAACTTTTACTTTTTGGTAAAATTCATATAATGCAATGTATTTTATAAGTTTTGATATTGAAGAAAAATCAAAACTTATAAAGATGCATTTTACAGGCATACTTGTCTTTATATTTTATTTAATTTGTATCAGTAGCCGCTGAATAAAAAAAAGGAAGCAAAAGAAACTTTTACTTTTTGGTAAAATTTACATAATGTAATGTATTTTATTGTATATGTATAATTTTGTTATTTGAAGTTAATATGTACTCCCTCCGTTTCATTTTAGTGATATTTAGAGTTTTTTTCTTATTTCACTTTAAGTAATACTAGTATCAGACACGTGCACACGTGCACGTGGAAAAAATTGAAGGATAATGAAAAGGGTAAGAAGAGAATAAGTTCCAAACCGATCCACTCTCGAAAATATTTACAAAACAGGTCCGCGTTCTAAAATATTTATCAAAATTAGTCGATAATTAAAAAGAAAATAATTTTCAAACTGATCCACTTTCGAAAATATTTACCAAACAGATCCATTTTCGAAAATATTTATCAAAGTAACCCAACCCGTGCGTTGAACGTGTTGGGTTTCTGACGAAGGGGTTCTCCCATTATAGTATTAATAGTATTAGAGATTATCCAATTTTTTTTCCTTTTTATCCCAAGAAAACCTATATTTATGTTGAAATTTTGTCTTAATTACTCATCTTAATTCTATCAATTATTCTTAGAAAATTGTAGTTTCAACTTTCTAGATTTTATTTTCTCCAAAAATTTAATGCCAACTATATTGGAAGAAGAATTAGTAATTCTATTTTCTCTTGAAAACAAAATTTGTATTGAGAAAATATTAATTACAATTTCTTGAAATCAGAATCTGTAATCGAAAAGAATTAATAATTAAATCACGAAGACTTATTAATAAGAGCATCCACAGTCGTTCAATGGGGAAAATGGCAAAATGCATATTTTAGCAATGCATTTCTTCGTTTTGCTGCAGTCGTCGAATTGTAAAAAATGCATAAATTTGTTAAAAAGCTATCAGACGAAGCATGATGTTTCGTCTCATAATAAAAAAATAATTTATACGGACCGAAAGTTAGAAAATTTTAATAAAAAATACGGGACGAAACATGTTTCGTCCCAAAGAAAAAAAATATAAAAAATAAAAACGAAAGTCGGACGAAGCATGATGTTCATTCCCAAATTAAAAAAAAAAAAAAAAAAATTCAAAGATGGGTTGGGATGACACATGATGTGTCGTCCAGGTTAAGTGGGAGGGTTTTAGCTTTTTGCTTTTTTTTTTTAATTATTATTGCCATGGGAAATGACTTGTTTACCCCCTTTGAAAATACTATATAGTATGAAGGGTTTTAGTATGAAGGGTGAAAGTGTCTTTTGGTTTTTGTTTAATTTTTTTTTCTTTCAAGGAATGGGACATAGGACGAAACATCATGTTTATTCCCATCCTTAAAAGTTATTTTATTTAGTTTTTATATATTTTTTAATTCGGACGTGTTTCGTCCGATCAATTAACAATATAATTAAATAATCCAGACGGCTATAATATGCATTTTGCTATTTCGATTGCTATTTCTCCCTTTCTACTGTACACGGATTGCTAAAAAATGGCAAAATACCTCACGACTGTGTGCGCTACAGTACCAAAAAAATGGCAAAAATGGCAAATAAGCAAACGACTGTGGATGCTCTAAGGGTGTGGAGGGAAACAAATGTTTATCTTAGTCTTCCTTAATCTGTGTGCAAAACTCCTGAATATCACTTAAATTAAAGTGAAACGGAGGGAGTATAATTTTTTTCCCACAATGTGTATGACAGTTTTTTGTCATTTATATGAAAATATAGGATATTAAATATCCATATCCTTTGTTTTGTTGCAGTTATAATCGATCGTGAAATATCTCGCTGTAAAATTAAAGGAATTATTCAAAAACGGAATGCTAGGGGCGGTGAGTAATTAAAATATAATATTATATTTTAATAAGAAGAAAAGAATAAAGATAAAGCAGTCAGGAACCAGTTATATTGGTTGTTGGCAAGTTATTTAATACCAACTTTTTGATAAATATCAAATTGTGATGTATATTAAGTTGTTTATTTTTAACATAGAAGTTAAAAAAATAAGACATATGTAAATAACTTTATCCCTATTTATAAAAAAAATAAGGATATCCTTATTATGATTGTTCATACATTCTCTTACATCTACAACTTTCTTATTCTCTCTTCCTCGCATCATCTCTCTTTCTCTCATAAAGATAAATAAACAAATAATACAATTCGACAAATATACCTTAATGAAAATACTATAAACTTACAGATTACATATATATTGAATAAAAAATTGAATATAGATAAAAAAAATTCATATACATTTACATTGAAGATACATATGTATAACCAATCTAAGATTTGAAATTTGGGTTAATAAGTATTTCATTAGGGTAAAATATAGAAAAAGATCTCCACAATCATATTACAAATATAAGGAGCTCTCTCATCACAATAACATCCCAGACATACACAGGGCCGACACCCTACTTGAGGCCCGTTGTACCTAACAAATCAAGATAGACATGCACAGGGTAGATCCCCTACTCGAGGCAAAGGAGGCGGCCACCTCGGGTCCCCGAATTTTTCGTAATTTTAGGGGCCCCTAATTTTTTTCTTCCATTATACATGTAGTTACGTATTTTGACTCGAATTTTTCGTAATTTTAGGGACCCACAATTTTATTCTTCCCTGATACATGTAGTTACGTATTTTGCGCGTATAATAAAATTACACAATGTATAATTGTTATTAGAGCCCCCAATTTAATTATTTGGGCCTTTATATTTTTATTATTATTAATTAGGCTAGTGCTTTAATCGAATTCGGGCTTTTTGTTGATTTATGGATTGAATTTGGGGTTTGAAATCCCTCTCCAAATCCAATCCCTACCTGAACCACACTCGCACCTGAGACCCGACCCGCACACTTCAATACCATACCCTCCATTCTCCAAATCCAATTAATCTTCATTCTCCAAATCCAAGTCATGCTTTTTTGTAATAATAAAATATCTTATTTTATCTTGAACAATGTGCAAATTATATATATATAGAGAGAAAGAGAGCGATCAGGTGCGAACTGGTTTGCACCTGGTCAGTAGCAAACTTGAGCATCAGCCGTTTGATTTCAGCTAGGATCATGATCAAGATCGTAGGGCACTGCTTTATCCCACAATCTTGATCAATGTGCAAATTATATATAGAGAGAGAGACACAGAGATATAGAGAGAGAGAGAGAAAGAGAAAGAGAGATCAGGTGCGAACTGGTTTGCACCTAGTCAGTAGCGAACTCGAGCATCAGCCGTTTGATTTCAGCTAGGATCATGATCATGATCGTAGGCTCTGCTTTCTCCCACTCTTCTCACTTACCAAGAGGGTTAGTTAAGTCTTTCCCATACAAAATATTTCCCCAAAATCAGTCGGCCCCTTCCTTCTTCTTCTCATCTTCTTTCTTCAATCATTGTCCCTTCCTCCCTCCCTACACCTTCGAAGTCCCCCCCCAACCCCCCGGATCGAGGATCTCTTCGGAATCCCCCTAAAACCAGCCTCTCCGCCTTCAAAATCCCCTCGACGCCTCTCTCCCCCACACCCCTAATTTTTCAAACCCTAACCCTAGATCCTGAGGTCCACCTTATGATGCCCGACGCCGCCGACGCTCCTCTGTCTTGCCACCATCTCGACGCTCCCAACTACTGCCACCGTCCGAAACTCCTCTCCCTCGACACCCCTGATGCCTCTTTCTCAAGACTTGGTTTTGGATACAGTCTAATACACTGAAATATATATGTATTAATGTGCTTCAATTTTGCTGTATTAATAGCTTTAATCTTGTTATGAATTAGTTTGGATACAAAGAATTTTATTTTGCTGAAAATGGTTGATGAAAATATTGATGAAATTTTACTGAGATTGATGAGAAGTTGTGATCTTATCAATGTTTTAAAAAAAACAATTGATCAATTATCACTGTACATTTATCATTTTTCTTCAAATGTTGGAAGTCATTTTCACAGTAATTTGTATTGCCATAAATTTGTATTACCATATACACTTGCACTTGCATCTCAAACCAAAACACACAAATGGCATGGATCAGCCAAACCCAGCCTACATGAAAAGGAAAGTGAGGTTGGACACTAATCTTGACATTATAGAGGAAGAATAGAACGTAGCGTAACAATTCGGGACTTTGCTTTCACAGAATCCAGGTACAATTTCTCGTATCTTTCATTAATGCGTAGCCAGATATGTATCTTGAAACAGAATCCCAACAGGAATGATAAAGATACAACAGAAACCCTCTAGAGGAGAGGCATCAAATGCCTCTAAACTTGCATAGACAAATAATATGCATATAAACAGAAAGATTGAAAGAACTGTCACAATTAATCATATTTATCGTGATGTTACAGGTAACCACATTCATCTTGAATGCACAATCTAATAAAAAGATCAAACTATAACCAAATCAGATCATGCTTGGTCTATGCTTTAAGAAGAGAAAGAACTGATTCTTTTTTAGGTAATGCACAGCTTAGAATAACATGGAACAACACAACTCAAAACCATCTTTTTTCTCACTGTAATGATTCTATTCACATGCCATTAGTGCAAGTACTTAAAAAATCATGCTTGGTAAACTTGATTGGAATAATTTTTACTGTAGGGCTGAGTTTGACTTTGAAGCTTACATGTAGAAGCAGAAGCAGTAAAAACATTGAAACTTAAATCCCAGCTACACCCACACACACAAAAACAAGGGACCAAATTCATAACACTGAGCCAGAGAATCAAATACTTCCCGATAAGAAAATAGATGTCACACAGTGCTTCAGTAGCTTCTTAATATTGGTCTCACGTATTCCCTGTAATCTCATAAAGAAGCATAATGGTGTGAATAATAGTATACAGTCTACCTGAATCAAAATAGCAAGAACCAGAAGCAATACCTTATAAGTTAGATGTAAAAATTGCATAACTGAAGTTGCATTAATCTTTCAGAGGTGGAGCACTTGTCCTTCTGAGGTGGAGCACAAAATTAATTAAATCAACCCAAAAATAATTAAATCAACATCATGATTGAAGAACACTCAATTACCTGCTATTTGATTAAGCCAACATCCTGCAAACAAGTTAGAAGAGAGGGCTTCAGAAGAGAAAGGTGGAAGAGAGCAGAATAGCTTCTCGACGCTTTTTGACCGCTTTCTTCTGTCGTGCCCACTGGTGGGTCAGCCGTTGGAGGTGAAGGTGTGAGGGTTGGATATGGATGAAGCGAATATGGTTTCGATTTGGAGAATCACGGGAAATCAGAGCTAGGGTTTCGTCGAGAAATCGATTTGGAGAGTAGCTTCAACAAAACCAAACAATTACATCGGGACTGATACGGTCTGATACTTCTCTCTTCTTCTTCCAAACATGTAGTAGCTTCAACTGGATCCAATTAAGGATATCAGTGGGCTCGTCCTAATGATAGCCGCTACAAACTGATTCATTAAAATTCCTAATGATAGCCGCTACAAACTCCTTTAAAATCTTTACTCCTCTATATTCCTCCCACCAACGAAACCAACCAAGCATAGAAATCATAGCTTTTGAGAGTTGAGAAATTCCTTTTGAACACAATAGCATTTGAATGCAATTTATGCTCTCTTTCTGATATGAATACATTTTTAACCTCAGGTTGAGCTGATTTAGAGTAAGTCTTATTGAGACTCTGGAAAGGTATCAGTATCTCATATTCATGCTTGTACTATTGAAGATAGGATGAAAGATCAGCACAAACCATCGCCAATCTGGCCTCTTTAAGTTTCTCTGAGTTGCAGGAGGAAAAGGAAACCATGATCTTTTCTGATAAATTCTTCTTCAGAAAAGCATATAATACCAAAACCCTTCTGCTACAAGGCACCTTATAGTAACCCTGCTGCAACCCTTCAACATTTTTCTTAGATCTTCCATCATCAACAACTTGGTAATTTTCCGAATACTGTTTCAAATTAGGCCTGTCATCCTGATACTGCTCCACCTCTGCCAGCGTTGTAGTCACACGCTGCGGATCTTTCTCACTGTCTGTCTTTTGTTTTACGATATTGATTTTGTCCTCAACGGATTTCATAGTATTAGCAACTTGTAACGCCCCGGATCCCCGTCATAGGACATCCGTGACACAACCAGAATCTTTGCCTTCAAATGCATCTCAACACAGTAACTAGTACGGAAATTTAAAACACTTTTTATTGCCATCAGAGTTAATACATTAATATTTACGAATATGAATTTATCATATCGAACTGTAACGCCCCCATTTTGACTCCAAACCCAATTCTTTCAATTTCTATATCACTTTAATCATAAACTAAGATAGTTATATTTCAAAGAAAAATCGGGCAGAGTCTCCCCTGAAATTCTGCCCCGAAACACAAAAAGCTTACGGAATTCTGCTCTAAATTCCGTAGCTCACATCACAGGCAATTATATCACGGGCTCCCCAGGCCAAAATGAGCAGAATCACACAGGCAATGTATATATATGCTCTGGGGGCCAAACTCATAATAGAATATCAAATATCAATTAAAAACCATAAATTCCTTTGAAAACATAGTAAGGTTTTTAGAAAATAATTCATAAAACATACCATAGGACCCGATACTCCACAACGAGATGGGTACAGGTCAACAACATAGCATACCACCCCACACTATACTCATCATCATTATCCACATACTTATACATCACAATTATAGTTTAAAGCATAAAATTCATCATTCACCCAATTAAACCTTTAAGCAACAAATAGTAAAATGAAGCTCCATCCACAGAACCATGAATCAACACCTCACCTCGGCACCGCTGAGGACCTGTAACAGTAGGGGCCTAGGTAGTCCAGAGACTCCCTAACCCCCCAAACACTAAGGGGTTAGCCATTTCTGGTGTGAGTATAATCTATTAATAAGCAAATAAATTAATCTTATAAGTGAAACAGAATGAACTTACGAATACCAAGGTAAACCTGAACATGTAAATATCATAAATGGAAATTCTCATCAAATACTCACTGCATCACTTCCTGTATGCATATCCATACCTGCTCACAGCATACTTATCATAGGTTTGGAAATCATTCCAATTTGTCGCTTAAGGCCTATCACTTTACGCCTTATGCAACCATTCCTATAGCTTTATTTTTTCATAAAGCTTTACATGCACAAATACTCTACTATCGCATAACTGCACCATATTTACCGGTCATTGCAATTACAGACTCACGACTTATCTTCCTTCGCGATCTCATATCACATAACATCACATTCATTCATTCTTACAACATATATCATCACGTCTCGCAATACATCACTTCCACACTCATACTTCATCTTAAATGGACAATAAACGTGTATCCTAATTTCCTAGTGTTTGTGTATGTCATGACCTGAGTCTAATGCAACAATACAGAATATAGAACAGATGCACTTAATCTAATGTCAGCAAGATTCTGAATGCATATGCATCCCATACTACATGTGACCCAGGTCAAGCCAACGTACTTAGTCTAATGCAAGCAAGACTTTGGAAATGTATGCATCCCATACTACATACTTTCCAAATCAAGCCGTTGTCTCTAAGTTTAGGGATTCGAACCCTCGCTATGCAATGCATTCTAATTTGGTCTACTTCCTGTTCCTGATAGTGACGAACTTAAAGATATACCGCAGTATACCTATAGCATCGTATTTCGCCGGACCGCAGTCCGTACGACCCGTTCGTGTCCACTAGCATATACCTGGATCCCATTCAGCAGCCATGACGAACTTAAAAATATACCGCAGTATACCTATAACATCGTATTTCACCGGACTGCAGCCCGTACGACCCGTTCGTGTCCACTAGCATACACCTAGATCCCATTCAACAGCCGTGACGAACTTAAAGATATACCGCAGCATACCTATAGCGTCGTATTTCACCGGACCGCAGTCCGTACGACCTGTTCGTGTCCACTAGCATATACCTGGATCCCATTCAACAGCCGTGACGAACTTAAAGATATACCGCAGTATACCTATAGCATCGTATTTCGCCGAACCGCAGCCCGTACGACCCATTCGTGTCCACTAGCATACACCTGGATCCCATTCAACAGCCGTGACGAACTTAAAGATATACCGCAGCATACCTATAGCGTCGTATTTCACCGGACCGCAGTCCGTACGACCCGTTCGTGTCCATTAGCATATAGGTGGATCCCATTCAACAGCCGTGACGAACTTAAAGATATACCGCAACATACCTATAGCGTCGTATTTCACCAGACCGCAGTCCGTACGACCCGTTCGTGTCCTCTAGCATATACCTGGATCCCATTCAACAGCCGTGACGAACTTAAAGATATACCGCAGTATACCTATAGCATCGTATTTCACCGGACCGCAGCCCGTACGACCCGTTCGTGTCCACTAGCATAGACCTGGATCCCATTCAACAGCCGTGACGAACTTAAAGATATACTGCAGTATACCTATAACATCGTATTTTACCGGACCGCAGCTCGTACGACCCGTTCGTGTCCACTAGCATATACCTGGATCCCATTTAACAGCCGTGACGAACTTAAAGATATATCGCAGTATACCTATAGCATCGTGTTTCACCGGACCGCAGTCCGTACGACCCGTTCGTGTCCACTAGCATACACCTGGATCCCATTCAACAGCCGTGACGAACTTAAAGATATACCGCAGCATACCTATAGCATCGTATTTCACCGGACCGCAGTCCGTACGACCCGTTCGTGTCCACTATGAGTACTAAGCACAGGAACTTATCTAAGTCCTAAATAAATGCTAAGACATCATTAAAACCCGATAGCTTATGATCACCACACTGCGGTATGCAGAGGGCTCCTCATCAATTGTCCGATAAAATAACTCAAGAATTAGCAGTAGCTGTGACCCAAGCTACGCTCATCGGAATTCAACACACTCAGACTTCTAGAAGGATAGGGAGATCCACAACAATCCCCTAGTGGGCGACTCTCTCAATATTTAAGAGCTCAAGTCCCCAATTCACATTTAGATTCATCTCACACCATGAGCTACGACTCTTCCAACATAGCACACCAATTCAATCACTCCTTCAGCAGAGCGTTTACTACCCTTTACCAAACGAACTCTAGAATTTCTAAACTTGAGAATCATCAAATAAACCCATATCAACAACTTCTCTCAATGTTCATAGCAAGATCATACGTATACAATTGGTTATGACCTTTCAGACTTCGGTCCAAAAGCAATCGGCTTCAGCTCTATCCTTTCAGACCAGCTGCACTCCACAATTTATTTTGGGGTATCAACCAGCCTCGATAATTTATGAAATTTAGCCTGTAGTTGTGGACACACACAAGAGTGTCCACACCAATCCTTAACTCAAAACATCCATGCTACACTAAGATACAAAATGGAAATACACAGCAATTCATAATTTAAAATTTTCACAACGCGCCATGTGCGTAAAATAAAAGATATCATACTCACAAATTGTCCCGCAAAGACTCGAAGCGCCATCACGCCTCCAAAGCCGCCAGTATATCCTATCATCAGAGTTCAAAGCAATCAAGGCTCAAGCATCCAAAAACAGTTATGGAAAAATAATAATACTAACTCCAATATTACACAGGCATTCTATTGAACGCCTAGGATGCACACGCGCTTTGCACGTAATCACTCAAATCGTCCAAACCAATTATAAAAGCTAACAACAACATCCCAAATATCACACAAGCGTTTATTGAACGCTTGGCATATACACGTGCGATGCACGTAATAACTAATGCCGACGAGATTCTTATTTCCAAACAATTACTAAATCTCCCCCAAAATATTCTAATAGCCCAACTACAATTTCTATTACTATACGAGAATTAATTCATATCCATATGATTCTTTTTTTACAAACCCAAAACTCTATTTTACTAACAACTTGAAATCTCTCTAAAAATCCGCTAATTTCTCACATCTACAATTTCTAATATCTCGAAATCTCTCTACCCTAATATTCCTACTCAATGAAAATTAACCCAACTAAATTTTATACCCTAAAATAATTAGGGCTTTACCTTCCCGAATCCATTCGAAAATCCGACGCTATCACCATGTAGAGAATCCCTCACTTAGTCTACCCCTCACTTTAATTCGGAAATAACGAAGAAATGGTGGCGAATCGAGCGGGGGAATGATCGCCAAAGTGGGTTCTCGGTTTTGGGGGTCGGGAAGGGAACGGGATGGGAAGAAGATGAAGAAGGAAGAAGATGGAGGGGCGGTTTCGTTTCCTTCGGCTGGGCGCGAACGGGAGGAGGAGGGGAGGAGAAGAGGAGGCCGGGGGTTTCCTTCTTTCGGCTGGGAAGAAACGGGAAGGGGAAGGAAAGAAGAAGGAGAAGGAAAAAGGTGAGGTGGGGTTTTGTAAAAGTATGAATAAATAAATAGATAAATAAATAATGTAAGGGATAATTGTCTATAAGCCCCCCAATCTCAAATATATTTCAAATAAACCCCAAAACTCTACTTTAACAATATAAACAATACAAAAATATATTAAAACTACCTCGTAATAATCCTTCAAAATTATAGAATAAAGTAGACAATAAATCCGATACTTCTCAATAACAATCAATTGTTATTAGAAAATACATAATCGTGTGCAATTCTCAATTGCGCACAGATTACGATGCAAAATAGCCATATGCTATTTTTGTGGGGTATTACACCACTCCTTCCTTAGAATCGTTCTGTCCTCAGAACGCTGCTAGTGGAGAGGAAAACAAAATACGAACATCAATGGTTCGCGAGACATTTTCTGAGCCATTTCCAGTTTCTCGAGTGATATTCTCGAAAAACTGGTCTTCTACCAGGTTGAACTGTTGTCATTCAGCCTTCTGGACAGACCCATCATGAATTTGATGTTGACATTCTTCTGCTCCTGCTCTGGAGTAGACAATGGCTGCTTTACCTTGCTCTATTCTTGTCTACGAGCGACGTTGGTTTACTCCTTGATTACGATTCCTATTGGTTGGTGACCACTCCCTCCTTAGAAAGGACGAAGTCACACATTGCCGCTTCAACCCCTGAGCAGCTCCTCTTGGTGACCTGACTGAAATGTTAACACGATTGCCCTCTGTCTGAGCGAGATTTTCTCCTTGGCGTGCTCCTGGTGGCTATTTAATCATAAGCTGATCTTGGAGAACTCTATCGC
This sequence comes from Hemerocallis citrina, assembly GCA_017893485.1. NCBI lineage: Eukaryota > Viridiplantae > Streptophyta > Magnoliopsida > Asparagales > Asphodelaceae > Hemerocallis > Hemerocallis citrina. The sequence goes on along the minus strand of CM030359.1, from coordinate 300,501,918 downwards.
TTCTGAGAATGATTGGGTTGATCATTGACAGATCCTTCCTCGAGCTCCATCTTGATTGGTTCCTGGTGATGGCGTCTAGTTTACGCTAATCTCTACCAGGGCCTTCCTTGGTATGTCTCGAATTCTAGCCTCGGTATTGAGCTTGTCGGTGTGGCGTTATCATTCTTTTCCAACTTTTGTGATACCACTCGCCCTCACTTGTCATTTGACTGTAGACTTGTTACCTGCACATCAAGTTACGAATTGGCTTTTCCCGACGTCTGGTTGCAGATTTGCCTTCCGATGTCCAGTTGCAGGCGCCTCCATTGATGTCTGGTTACAGACTAGCCGCTACTGAGCACGACTGCGCCAAGCTCATTAAATAAATGACATTTACTGAGACTGGTTCAGATATATGAAAGATCATAATCATAGTTGTAAAGCGCTACCATATGATTTATGATCGTCATATCTGCCGAACTAAGCTTTAATCAGAAGAAAAGTCACTCATCTAAGAAGTAGCACAATAAAAAGGCCTTCTAAAATGTCATATCATTCATAACTGAGTTGAACACTCATAATACAAGGTAGATTACATCTTTCTTCAACCCTCAAAACATCTCAAAATATGGTTGGTCCACATCATCTTAATCCTTGTTACTGACATTCTGTTTCGTGCTTGATGAGCATCCTCCCTGTAGTTGTGGGCAAATTGGCTTGACATGTCCAAATTTCCCACAGTTGTAACAATTCTTGGCTATAATTGTCGGACATTTTGACTTCTGGGAGCATTCTCTTTTAGAACGTTTGGTTCTTTTCCCAGTTCCCCCTGGTTTGGTAATCTTCTTAGTAGTTCTTGGTTGGGTGTCTTCCTGGATTTCACACCAATGATTCTGTAAGTGGGTCCTACAGGCTTGAAGTTGCATTTGCTCTTTCCGTGTGCAATCTGCTGCTCGACCTAGCGAACCTCCTTGTCCTTACTTTCTGTTAACATTTTCATTCCTAGATATATGTCAGCTTTTATCTGTTGCTCCACGGTTGGGCTTGATGATGGTGGGAGTGAGCCCCCTACATTCTTGATCGGTTGTAGGACTTCCATTATCTCTTCCACCACTGACCTTGGTCCATTCGTGGGTATTGGTTCATCTGCTGCCACTAACACATCAATGACGAAGATATCTTCAAACACCATTCTCTGCAAAAATGCAAATGAGTTCAGTCTTGGTTAGAGAGGCATCTCAGAGATATATATCGATTGCTCGAACTATCTGATCACAATCCTGCCTCTAACCTGGCACTTTAAGATTTTAATTTCCTACTGTGTTAGACTGCAATTTGAAGTCAGCTCTGATACCAACTGTAACGCCCCGGATCCCCGTCATAGGACATCCGTGACACAACCAGAATCTTTGCCTTCAAATGCATCTCAACACAGTAAAAAGTATGGAAATTTAAAACACTTTTATTGCCATCAGAGTTAATACATTAATATTTACGAATATCAATTTATCATATCGAACTGTAACGCCCCCATTTTGACTCCAAACCCAATTCTTTCAATTTCTATATCACTTTAATCATAAACTAAGATAGTTATATTTCAAAGAAAAATTGGGCAGAGTCTCCCCTGAAATTCTGCCCCGAAACACAAAAAGCTTACGGAATTCTGCTCTAAATTCCGTAGCTCACATCACAGGCAATTATATCACCTGCTCCCCAAGCCAAAATGAGCAGAATCACACAGGCAATGTATATATATGCTCTGGGGGCCAAACTCATAATAGAATATTAAATATCAATTAAAAACCATAAATTCCTTTGAAAACATAGTAAGGTTTTTCGAAAATAATTCATAAAACATACCACAGGACCCGATACTCCACAACGAGATGGGTACGGGTCAATAACATAGCATACCACCCCACACTATACTCATCATCATTATCCACATACTTATACATCACAATTATAGTTTAAAGCATAAAATTCACTATTCACCCAATTAAACCTTTAAGCAATAAATAGTAAAATGAAGCTCCATCCACAGAACCATGAATCAACACCTCACCTCTGCACCGCTGAGGACCTGTAACAGTAGGGGCCTAGGTAGTCCAGAGACTCCCTAACCCCCCAAACACTAAGGGGTTAGCCATTTCTGGTGTGAGTACAATCTATTAATAAGCAAATAAATTAATCTTATAAGTGAAACAGAATGAACTTACGAATACCAAGGTAAACCTGAACATGTAAATATCATAAATGGAAATTCCCATCAAATACTCACTGCATCACTTCCTGTATGCATATCCATACCTGCTCACAGCATACTTATCATAGGTTTGGAAATCATTCCAATTTGTCGCTTAAGGCCTATCACTTTACGCCTTATGCAACCATTCCTATAGCATTATTTTTTCATAAAGCTTTACATGCACAAATACTCTACTATCGCATAACTGCACCATATTTACCATTCATTGCAATTACAGACTCACGACTTATCTTCCTTTGCGATCTCATATCACATAACATCACATTCATTCATTCTTACAACATATATCATCACGTCTCGCAATACATCACTTCCACACTCATACTTCATCTTAAATGGACAATAAACGTGTATCCTAATTTCCTAGTATTTGTGTATGTCATGACCTGAGTCTAATGCAACAATACAGAATATAGAACAGATGCACTTAATCTAATGTCAGCAAGATTCTGGATGCACATGCATCCCATACTACATGTGACCCAGGTCAAGCCAACGTACTTAGTCTAATGCAAGCAAGACTTTGGAAATGTATGCATCCCATACTACATACTTTCCAAATCAAGCCGTTGTCTCTAAGTTTAGGGATTCGAACCCTCGCTATGCAATGCATTCTAATTTGGTCTACTTCCTGTTCCTGATAGTGACGAACTTAAAAATATACCGCAGTATACCTATAGCATCGTATTTCGCCGGACCGCAGCCCGTACGACCCGTTCGTGTCCACTAGCATATACCTGGATCCCATTCAGCAGCCGTGACGAACTTAAAGGTATACCGCAGTATACCTATAGCATCGTATTTCACCGGACCGCAGCCCGTACGACCCGTTCGTGTCCACTAGCATACACCTGGATCCCATTCAACAGCCGTGATGAACTTAAAGATATACCGCAGCATACCTATAGTGTCGTATTTCACTGGACCGCAGTCCGTACGACCCGTTCGTGTCCACTAGCATATACCTGGATCCCATTCAACAGCCGTGACGAACTTAAAGATATACCGCAGTATACCTATAGCATCATATTTCGCCGGACCGCAGCCCGTACGACCCGTTCGTGTCCACTAGCATACACCTGGATCCCATTCAACAGCCGTGACGAACTTAAAGATATACCGCAGCATACCTATAGCGTCGTATTTCACCGGACCGCAGTCCGTACAACCCGTTCGTGTCCATTAGCATATACCTAGATCCCATTCAACAGCCGTGACGAACTTAAAGATATACCGCAGCATACCTATAGCATCGTATTTCACCGGACCACAGTCCGTACGACCCGTTCGTGTCCACTAGCATATACCTGGATCCCATTCAACAGCCGTGACGAACTTAAAGATATACCGCAGTATACCTATAGCATCGTATTTCACCGGACCGCAGCTCGTACAATCCGTTCGTGTCCACTAGCATAGACCTGGATCCTATTCAACAGCCGTGACGAACTTAAAGATATACCGCAGTATACCTATAGCATCGTATTTCACCGGACCGCAGCCCGTACGACTCGTTCGTGTCCACTAGCATATACTTGGATCCCATTCAACAGCCGTGACGAACTTAAAGATATACTGCAGTATACCTATAACATCGTATTTCACCGGACCGCAGCCCGTACGACCCGTTCGTGTCCACTAGCATACACCTGGATCCCATTCAACAGCTGTGACGAACTTAAAGATATACCGCAGCATACCTATAGCGTCGTATTTCACCGGATCGCAGTCCGTACGACCCGTTCGTGTCCACTATGAGTACTAAGCACAGGAACTTATCTAAGTCCTAAATGAATGCTAAGACATCATTAAAACCCGATAGCTTATGATCACCACACTGCGGTATGTAGAGGGCTCCTCATCAATTGTCCGATAAAATAACTCAAGAATTAGCAGTAGCTGTGACCCAAGCTACGCTCATCGGAATTCAACACACTCAGACTTCTAGAAGGATAGCGAGATCCACAACAATCCCCTAGTGGGCGACTCTCTCAATATTTAAGAGCTCAAGTCCCCAATTCACATTTAGATTCATCTCACACCATGAGCTACGACTCTTCCAACATAGCACACCAATTCAATCACTCCTTCAGCAGAGCAATTTCCCTATTAGGCATGACCACCAAATGCAGTTCTTCATCACCCAAACTAACAACTGCAGTCTTGTTCTTGTAATTAAGAATCCCATCAATCCCATGGAAATTAGTCCCATCATAAACAACCATAAGAGAGGCAGCCTCATTACATAATTAAGAGAGGTATACCTATAGTCTTGTTCTTGTAACTATAGGTATACCGCAGTATACCTATAACATCGTATTTCACCGGACCGCAGCTCGTACAATCCGTTCGTGTCCACTAGCATAGACTGGATCCTATTCAACAGCCGTGACGAACTTAAAGATATACCGCAGTATACCTATAGCATCGTATTTTACCGGACCGCAGCCCGTACGACCCGTTCGTGTCCACTAGCATATACTTGGATCCCATTCAACAGCCGTGACGAACTTAAAGATATACCGCAGTATACCTATAACATCGTATTTCACCGGACCGCAGCCCGTACGACCCGTTCGTGTCCACTAGCATACACCTGGATCCCATTCAACAGCTGTGACGAACTTAAAGATATACCGCAGCATACCTATAGCGTCGTATTTCACCGGATCGCAGTCCGTACGACCCGTTCGTGTTCACTATGAGTACTAAGCACAGGAACTTATCTAAGTCCTAAATGAATGCTAAGACATCATTAAAACCCGATAGCTTATGATCACCACACTGCGGTATGCAGAGGGCTCCTCATCAATTGTCCGATAAAATAACTCAAGAATTAGCAGTAGCTGTGACCCAAGCTACGCTCATCGGAATTCAACACACTCAGACTTCTAGAAGGATAGGGAGATCCACAACAATCCCCTAGTGGGCGACTCTCTCAATATTTAAGAGCTCAAGTCCCCAATTCACATTTAGATTCATCTCACACCATGAGCTACGACTCTTCCAACATAGCACACCAATTCAATCACTCCTTCAGCAGAGCAATTTCCCTATTAGGCATGACCACCAAATGCAGTTCTTCATCACCCAAACTAACAACTGCAGTCTTGTTCTTGTAATTAAGAATCCCATCAATCCCATGGAAATTAGTCCCATCATAAACAACCATAAGAGAGGCAGCCTCATTACATTCACTTTCAACTGAATCAACTTCAACAGTATCTATAGGGAAGTCACAAGCATTCTTGCTGCCTTCTTTCAACTTCGTCTTGATTAAGAGATTTGGATCTTCCTTGGATACATGGGTAAGATCAACACCACCACTAGTAGCAATTGTTGTGTTCAAAGCATCAACCAACTTGTCTCTTCTCTCAAACACCTCAGCTTCACTATTCTCAGCCTCACTAAGATCCACATAATTTCCATCTGCCTTATTAACATTTGACACACTAATTGACTAGAAAAATTTCTAGAATTTTGCACAGAGTGAAAGACAACCCGTTCCAATTCTTCATTCAAACATTTAACTGAAGATTACTTTATTCTCGTTTGGCTCATTCGACCAACTAAACTAAAATGGGTCACGTTCTTCTTATTTAATGCAAATGCATTGCTGGGTGAGTTATCACCCAATTCCTTCTCCTTTATTCTTATGAGCATGCGTGAATTCAAAATTAGTACTAACTTGATACTTTCGTGATGAGTTCCCTTCTAAGCATGCATCGTTGATCACTCTTCCAGTTCTTATGAGCATTGCTGGGTGATAGTGCTGATTTCTCACAGCAATTTTGTCGAACAGCTGGCATCCGCCAAGAACCATCTCGGTCTGCACCCTGACTGTAGCCCCCAATTCTTCGTTCTTGGTCTCGACTGAATTTAGCTCTTGATCTCGATCGAAACTTGGTTCTTTATCTCTCCAATGACTGCTATGTCGAGAATAGTCATCTTCTTCGTCTTTAGATCGATGCTAAGAATTTGGGATCCGACATCGTATAGTTGGCGATTGCCAAGAACAATCACTATCTTCCCAATCTTATTCACTGTCATCATCCATTCGACGCCTACCATTTCTTGGTTCTTGTTCAAGACTGAATCTCGATTCTTGATTTCTTCGCCCATATCTCCACTGTTCATGATCCTCATGTTCTTCATTCCCTTGGAAATTGCGATGGTTCTGAAATTGAACACCTAGTGGTCTACAAAATCCACATGATTCTTCACCATAACCATACAATCGTGAAGCTGTTCCCATATGCCTCATTTGGAAGTGCGGTTGTGAATCTTGAAGCCAATGCTCCAATTGATCAAATCGCTTTTCGAACCAATCAAATCTCCCTTTGAGTTCTTGATCGGCTTTTTGATCGAAGATTCTGTCAGGAAATTGTTGCCGTGGAGACAGTCGTCAATAATATTAGGGTGAAGATAAATGCCCACCACCATCAACGAAACCCATTTTGACGAATTTCCGACCTCCTACGCCGGTGACGAAACTCGACGATTGATCATCGTTCAAGATCGGACAACTTATGGAATTCAACACTGTAATCTGTGGAACTCCTCGTTGTCTGTTCCTTTGAACCGATCTTGTATTGAAATCCATAGTCAAGGTTTCGCGGACTCTCGATCTCACCGTCGAATTTTGTCGTCGTCGCCATCGCAGGATCTTGAAGCTCTGATACCATTGTTCGAACTCGGCTTCCGGCGGCGGGGTTAGACACTACGGGTTGTCCTCTCTCCATTGAACCTGCAAACCCTAAGCAAGCATCAAAATGGAAGAAAGAAGAAGATGGTGAACAAGAACTCTCTTCATTAGCAATTCTATTCACAATCGGAAATGGGTTACAGGGAAGGGTATTTATACAAAAGGAAATTACATGCACAACACGTATTTTGAAAAACAGTTATAGGGACAGTTGGACTCTTATGAATAATATCCTACACATATGCAAATAAGCCCAACAAAAATAAACAATTACATTAGGACTAATACGCTCTGATACTTCCTTCTCTTTTTTCTTCCAAATAGGTAGCAGCTTCAACTGGATCCAATTAAGGATTGGATCATATGCGATGAGAGAGAGAGAGAGAGAGAGTAGGGTTTCGATTTGGGGAATTTTGAATTTGGATTAGGATTTCGATTGGGGAAAAATACTCTTCGGGTGGGGGCTGCGATGAGAAGGAGAGAGAAGAAGCTAGATAGAGGATGTAAGGGGCTGACTGGTTGTGGGGAAATATTTTGTAAAGAAAAGAATTAACTACCCCTCTTGGTAAGTGAGAAGAGCGGGAGAAAGCAGAGCCCTATGATCTTGATCATGATCTTAGCTAAAATCAAACGGCTGACGCTCGAGTTCACTATTGATCAGGTGTAAACCAGTTCGCACATGATCAGTTGCGAACTGATCCGCGGGCCGTCCGATCAAAATTCAATCAAGATCAGAATTCGAAGGCTGTTGTTGCTCCCCTCTTCTCACTTCTTTCCGAGGGTAATATGGTCATTTGAACCACATAAATACCCTATCTCTCCTCTCTCAGTTACCTTTTCTCACCCTCATCGTACACCCAAACCCGAATCCCCAAATCTGGAAAACCCTATCTCCAAATGCCTTTGATTCCCCAAATCGAAACTCTATTCTCTTCCTCCAAATCGAACCCTCACGTCAGAGTCCCTAGCTACTCCAAATGGCGCCTCCTCTCGTCGGCTTCGACCTCTCTCTACTCCCCTTCAAAGATCCTGAAACCCTAGCTCCTTCTTCCTCCACCTTCTTCCACCTTCCTCCAAAAAATCTAACACCCCCACCGACGTCTTTGACGACACTTACCAACTGCGGACTTCTCCATTCCAAATCTGGTTGTGTCTTCGCCTATTGGTAACTGTTACCGCTGGATCTACTGTGGGGGCAATAGACATAATTTGTAGATTCGTAGGAACTCGAATGGGCAGAATCATACTTCTTTCTTGTTGATAAGTTGACTTCTTGGTGCTTCCGCGGACCTGCACAAACATTCGAAACACCGGGATGGATCCCGGCGACGAACCCTCCGACGCTCTTGTCAATATCAGAAAAAGTAATAGGAAAGAGCTCAAGTGCACCAAGAGTAATCACCTGTGATAGTAGGAGGTAGGGGGTATTTATAGTTTTCGTGGAGACCTATTTCAGGATAAGAGTGAATCCCTACTTCCCGGTGAGGCTGGATAGGGGTGGTTATAACCACCTCCTCAAGATAAGGACTAGCCAGGATTTCCTCCAAGCCTGTTGAGTTGGCCACTAACGGCTTGAGACCCGTTCTCGATTGAACAGATCCGTTCAGGGGTTAGTAGGTCTAAGAGGAGAGACCCGGTTCCCAATTTGAACCTGTCTGTAGGTGAAACTACCATCTTGCCCCTGTAACTTTAAGATACGTGCCCGCTTTGAACGGTTATGATTTAACCCCATTTTTAGCCATATCACTAGCCCCCCACTCCCAAAAACTGTGTTACAGCCTTTGAGGAGTAGTTTTGTTGTTTGAATGGCGTATAGGGCTTTATCAAAGCCTTCAAAGGGTGTTCGAATCCTGTTTAAGGCGTGATGGTGCTTTTCTGAGCTGGTAATGTACCCAAGTTTGCTTTTAGGCCCCTCTGGATTTTTGGGGATTTTACAAGATTTTTAAATTATTTTTCGGATCATTTATTCAATTTTGCAAAGTGATGATTTATTTTTCAGGAGCGTCGATTAACTATACCAACCAATAATTATTTATCCAGGGGCTCAAAAAATTTTCCTCGAATTTATAATTATTTCTTATATTAATTTTCCTGAATTTTAAATCATTTTTTGTAAGTTTTTAAATAAATAATTCGAATTAATAATTAAAAAATAATTTTAATCAGCTATTTACGACGAGGCGCAATCTGGATCGTCCATCAGCCATTAGTGCGAAATTCTAAATGATCCGACGGAGGCATGGTGCCGAACGACGTGGACGCATCTGGAACCTAGATCGGGTTGCGACGCGAGTTTAGGGACGATCTGACGGCTCATATGGCTCGGTGGCATTTTCCCCACATAAGCAGCTCGGAATGCCTGTCGCTCAGATTGGGATTCCGAGCGACGTGGTGTAATCTGGGCCGTCCATCTGGATGCGGCACGAATTTTGAGATGATCTAACGGTAGATCTTTCACTTGGCTACGTGGCTGAATCAGAGACGTCCATCAGGTTGCGGCACGAATTTTGAGGTGATTGGACATCTCTCATAGCTCGGCGACATTTTCTCCATATGAGCAGCTCGGAATGCATGTTCCTCAGATTTAGTTTTCGAGCGACGTGGCATGATCTGGGTTGTCTGATGAGGATCAGGTGCGAATCACGAGGCACGACAGTGTGGATCACGAGAAATCGTGATTTTGGTCGACGCGGCAAGATCTGAGCCGTTTGATTAAGATCAGGTGCGAATCACGAGGAGAAAGTCGTATTTCTCCAATACGCAGCTCGGAATGCATGTTGCTCGGATTTGGTTTCCGAGCGACGGGGCATGATCTGGACCGTCTGATGAAGACCAGGCACAAATCACGAGGCACGATGGCGTGGATCACGAGAAAATGTGATCTTGGTCGACGCGGCAAGATCTGAGCCATCTGATTAAGATCAGGACGAATCACGAGGAGAAAGTCATTTTTCTCCAATACACAGCTCGAAATGCAAGTTGCTCGGATTTGATTTCCGAGCGACGTGGTATGATCTGGACCGTCTAATGAAGATCAGGCGCGAATCACGAAGCACGATGGCATGGATCATGAGAAAACGTGATCTTGGTCGACGCGGCGAGATCTGAGCCGTCTGATTAAGATCAGGCGCAAATCGCGAGGAGAAAGTCGTTTTTCTCCAATATGCAGCTCGGAATGCAAGTCACTCGAATTTGGTTTCCGAGCGATGTGGCATGATCTGGCGTGGATCCTGAGGTGAGAGGCGAGGATTACAATGATTTTGGCGTTTAGGCTTCTGGTGGGCCGTTGTGGGGGCCCAAAGTATTCGAAAGCCCACCCGATTCGCCTTAACACTTATAAATTTTCACTGCCTTCCTTTCCCCTCATTTTTTTCTCTTTTATCTTCACTTCACTTTTCACTTAAGTCATTTTTGCTCTCGAGCGGCGCTGCTAGCATTCCTGGCCAGGCCTTTCTACTCTCCGGCAATCTTTCCAACCATAGACGTCACTTCGAGGTAAATCATCTTAAACTTAATTCGAAATTTCTAGAGTGTCATCGGGGAATAAGACCTCCACCTCGAACCAAGAGACCGACCGAGCTCTAGTGGTCCCCCCGAGCAAGGGGAAGGAAGTGGCGAAGTCAGCCATCGTCGAGACTATTGTGGAGAAAGTGAGGGGGGCCAGTGCACTGGGTTGGCTACCGTCAACACTGTCGAGCCTCGGAATGGTCAAAAGCTACTCCAGGATATTTTGTCGAAGGCGGTGCACGGGAGGTCCGCGGCCTATGAGGAGAACAGTCCGAGGGACCCTTCCGAGGTGGATGAGATCCCCTCGGTCATGATCGAGGAGGACCTTCATCGAACGAATCAGGAAGGGGTTCCGCATCCCAAAGGAGTATGCCCTGCTCCTCCCCGGTCCAGGCTTCTGAGCGTGCACGGGGACGTTGCCAGACACATGCATTTTCCCATACGACGCCCTCAATGCCGACCTTCGGCTACCCCTACCGCCTTCGTAGTCGAGGTGCTGCAGTGGTACGGCTTGTGCCCAGTGTAGTTCATGCCGAACATGTGGTGGCACGTCATCGCTTTCATCCTCCAGTGCCAAGCGGTCGGTGTACAGCCTCAGCTCGTCATTCTCCGCAGTCTCTACCGGATCTCTCGAATAAGCAAGATGGAGTAGCCGAGGAAGGGGTCACGCTGATCGAGAACCCGGACTCCATCAAACATTGGAAGGAGAAATACTTTTTGATCTGAGGTCCCGAGCCGTGGGGCTTCCCGACGGTGTGGAAGGAGGATGTTCCGAAGTGGGCGAAGGCCGAGCCGGTGCTCACCAAGGAAGAAGAGGAGGTCGTGTCGAAGATCCTCGGTCTTCCTACCCTCAGTTGGAAAGATATCACCGAGGAGGTCCTATTCGGTGGGGGTCTCAGTCCGATCAACCATAGTATGCTCCGTTTACTTCTTTTTCCTTAGTTTATATGTGTTTGTTTTTATCTTGCTAACTCTTTTCTTATTTTCCTTGTACAGAAGCCCTCGGCATGGACTACAGAGCTCTTATGGCAAAAAGGGGTGCGGCAGCGGCGAAGGGCGTGGACAGCAAGAAGAGGAAGAGGACGACGATAGGGCACCCTTCCAGCCGAGCGGTTCAGGCACCTTCGGCTCCTGCGGCTGTCGTTGACTTGGTCAGCAACTCCCCTCGGCTCCGTAGGCTACGCTCCCCTCGGCCGACGCCTCCGGGTCTTCGAGCGGGGCGTTCTTGGCCGGTGCCGCCTTGGCGTTGGAGGTGCCGCCACTTACGGCCAAAGCGGAGGCCATCCTCATTGAAGAGCACAAGAAGCTCTTCATCCCTGATTGGAGGGTGATGAAGCTTGATGGCTTCCTAGGCGACGCGGCGATGTGCATGCAGGCTGTACGCCACCTGCCGACCTCGAAGGATCGCGTCGCTCTGAAGGCTGGCACGGTCGGGGAAGACGCATTTGAGGTCTACTGGTCAACAATGTCGGTAAGTGATATTACTCTGCTCTCTTAAGTTTCGGAGTTAGTGATTTTGGGCTCTACGTTCTTCTCCTTTTGTTTTCAAACCCTCTGCCACTTCAGCCATATGCTCGAGCAGTTCGCCGAGCAGGAGAAGGAGATGAAGGCGACGAACGAACGTGAGCGGGCGGAGCGTGCCAAGGCGATGAAGTTGTTTGAGGCTGAACAACGGCTCTCGGCATCGTGAGCTGCCAAGGTCGGTGCCCTCGAGACTAAACTTGCTGAGGCACTCGAGTGCTCAGCGGCCGAGGCAGCCAAGGTCGAGGCGGTGGAGAAGGAGAAGGCTCGTCTCGAGAAGGAGCTGGGGAAGGCTCTGAAGGCTTCTGAGAAGGCGCTGAAGGAGCAGGAGACGAAGGTGGAAGAGGCGAAGAAAGCCATTCAGGACGAGGCGGAGGCCCATATGATAACGAACATGGAGGAGGCCTACGCTCGGGCCTTGAAGCATGTAGCAGATCGTCTCCCAGACTTCGATAGCTCGGGGTACTACTTCTACGACCCGATAGAGGCCGAGGAGTTCATTCCGCTAGCCGAGGTCGAGCCCGAAGGGGAAGGCGACGAAGCCGATGGCGACAGCGAGGAGGAGGCGAATCCCAAAGGGGTGCTCGTCACTTTGCCGAGCGAGGGCGCCTCGGAGCAGCACCTCGAGGTGGCTCCCTGACTTAGTTGCATTTTCTTCTCTTTTTTCCGTGTACTGCCGAACTGCGGACTGGCCACCGCTTTCACTTTGAAATGAATAAGAAAATTCTATCTCTTTTTGTCTAAGTGTTGAAAAATTTTCGAACTCTTTTTGGCCAAGTGTTGGAGAGATCTTCGAGCTCTATTTTGTCTGAGTGTTGTAGAAATCTTTGAACTCTTTTTGGCTAAGTGTTGGAGAAATCTTCAAACTCTTTTTTGTCTAAGTGTATGAGTCATGAGAACTCAATAGCTCCGTGCACTGGCTCTTTTTAGATTGTCGACGCCCTACAGATCGCTGAGGTGCCTCGGATAGCCGAAGTGGCTCGTCTCAAGGCTAGTCTAGGGGCGACGAGATTGGGGCTCGCGAGGAACCAAGAGCGGCTTCGTGAAGCGGAGTCGGATCTCCGTAAGGCAAAGTATGAGCTGAATCACTTGAGATCGATCCTAGTTCGTTGAGACATAGAGATGAGGCGGTTAGAGAAGCGGATCAATGAGAAGACCCCTGAAGGTGATGACGTGGGCTTGTCCGCGGAAGTCAACCTCGGCCTGAAGCTTAAGCGCCTTCGTCACTCTCTGTCTAAAGTGACAGCGGAGAGGGACGAACTGAAGAAGGTGACCCTCGGCAAGAGCATGGGGTTGCTCACCTTCGGCAGACGATCACCGATAGCTCTCGAGGGGCAGGCTCGATGCGACTGCCTCGTCTGAAGATAAAGGTGAAAGATGCCTCTCTTAAAGAGCGAATTGTCGAGCTCGAGGCGGAGGTCACTCGTCTTCAAGCGCAATCCGAGCGGAGTAATGTCAGATCCACTTCTTGCACTCGGGAGGAGCGTGATAGAGGGATAGCTTTTCACCAGCTCGCATGTCGCTCGCCCCCTATATGACGAAGCCCAAGCGATGCACAAAGTAGGGTGGCCGCTTCGTCGAGCGGAGCATCTGTTGGGGCCACCGTTAGAACGGTCGTGGACGATGCCTCTCGGCTCGCCGGCCTAGAGATGAGCACTGAGGTGGGGCATCGGCAGTACAACATTCGTCGCCCCCGGGTGTCTCTCAACCGAAGCATCCCCTCTCCTAAGAGGCGTTGAAGTAGATCTTTGTAGTCTTGTACTTTTGGTTTCACAAGTTTTGTATCTCGTTGCAAAGATGAGTAGTTGGCCTTGTAATTAGATTTGTTTCTCAAACTTTAATGAAATAATACTTGTTTTTCGCACTTGTGTGTTTTGCTAGCATTCGTAGTTGTCAACAGTTGTAGAAGAAATTCTGAATGGTGATCCGCTTCGTACTCGCTTAGAAGTGAGCAGTTGAAGCGGAGTCGATCCAAGCGTTGGACTTCGAACTTGTTGTTTAGAAAATACCAACGGCTATAGGAGCAATTTCGAATGGTGATCCGCTCTTTACTCACTTAGAAGCTAGTAGTTGAAGTGGAGTCGACCCAAGTGTTGGACCCCAAGCGCGTCGTTTTGAAAATATCAACAACTGTAAGAGCAATTTTGAATGATGATCCGCTTCGTACTCGCTTAGAAGCAAGTAGTTGAAGCGGAGTCGAACCAAGTGTTGGACTCCAAGCGTGTCGTTTAGAAAGTATCAACAGCTGTAGGAGCAATTCCGAATGGTGATCCGCTTCGTACTCACTTAGAAGCAAATAGTTGAAGCGGAGTCGAACCAAGTGTTGGACTCCGAGCACGTTGTTTTAATGAGAATTTTTTTTTGTAAGTAGAGTTAGATTACCCCAAAATAGAGAATTTGCTAAGTATAACTAGACCGCTCAAGAAATAGAAAACTTGAAAGATAGAGTTAGACTACTCAAAAGATAGAAAACTTGTGGGAAAAGATTTCTTTTTATTGAGAGCAACCGGGCGACCGCTTCTAAGTTGCGAGCCGCCTTTATACTTTGATAAAAAGAAAATACAAGTAAGAACTTTGGACATGTCTTCTGGAGCGCTCTTGGGGAAGTTGCTTGGAGCGGTGTCTAGACACCCTCTTGGTACTTCATCAAGTGCTCCGCGTTCCATGTCCTCGGTATTCTCCTACCCTCCGGGTCTTTGAGTTGATACGCACCTGGGTGAATAACTCTAGAGACCCTATATGGTCCTTCACAATTGGGTGCCAACTTGCCTCTTTTGCTTGGATCGGAGATCGTCAACTTTCTGAGCACTAGGTCTCACTCTTTTAGGTTGGTTGGTCGTACCCTCTTATTGTAAGCCTGAGTGATCCTACGGAGGTCGGTCTCTTGCTGAATCGCGGCTCTCTCGCGGACCTCGTCAATGAGGTCTAGGTAGTTACGAAGCTAGTACGCGTTCTATGCTTCACTGTAAGCTATGAGTCAGGGAGAAGGCAGGTCCACCTCCAAAGGGATGAGAGTTTCTGATCTGTACGTAAGGTTGAAGGGGGACTCTCCCGTTGGAGTTCTTTTGGTGGTGCGATTGTTCCAAAGCACATTGGGGAGTTGTTGAACCCATAGCCCCTTAGTGGACTTGTCAAGCCTTTTCTTCAAGCCAGAGATGATTTGTCGGTTTGCGTTCTCCGCTTGGCCATTGGACTGGGGGTGAGCTATCGAAGAGAACCATTGCAGAATGTCGAGGTTGGTGCAAAAGCTGCGAAAGGTTGCTCCAGTGAATTGAGTCCCATTGTCGGTTACGAGGATGCAAGGTACCCCGAACCGACAGACAATGTTCTTTCAAAAGAACTTTTGGACCTTGTGCTCGGTGATTGTCGAAAGAGGTTCAGCCTCGATCGATTTTGAGAAGTAGTCTATTGCTACCACTAAGAACTTCAGTTGGCCTGGTGCTGGAGGGAAGGGTCTGAGCAAATCCATTCCCCACATTGCGAAGGGGATTGGACTCGCCAAGGAAGTGAGTTGTGCTTGGGGCAGACGACGGATTGGGGCAAATTTCTGGCAGGAGTTGCACTGGTGGACGTACTCCTCAGAGTCACTTAGTAGTGTGAGCCAGAAGTAGCCGTAGTTCAAGAGTTTCCGGGTGAGGGATCTCGCTCCCAAGTGCGCACCACATAGACCATCATACGCCTCTTTTAGGGCATAGAGCACTTCCTCCGGGGAGAGGCACCTCAGATAGGGTCGACCATCGATCTGGTTGTAGGAGCATTTGTACATGACCCCGTCTAGGAGTGTGTACCGCTCGGCTTGTGCCCTGATCCTCCTTGCCTCTTTCGGGTCTTCGGGAAGGACTCCGTCTCAGAGGTACTCGAGGAGGGGCTTCATCCAGTTTTCCCCAAGTGTTAGGGGGTAGGCTTCCATTGGCTCCGGGCCATCTTCATCAATGCTTGGTCTGAGAAGGACCTCTATTATGACGATCCGTTTTAGACCCTGGAGAGACGAGGAGGCGAGCTTAGAGAGGGCATCCGCTTGCGCGTTTTTCTCTCGGGGAACCCGCTGGGGTTGATCATCTTCGAATAGGGCTAGAAGCTCCCTCACCTTTGCCAAGTACCTGACCATATGCTCGCCCCTCGCCTCATATTCCCCTGACACTTGGTTGACGACCAATTGCGATTCACTGAAGTCTCTGACCCGCTTGGCCATGGCTTTCTGAGCCATGCAGAGCCCCGCTATGAGGGCCTCATACTTTGCCTCGTTGTTTGATGTCGGAAAGTTTAAGCGGAGGGAGTATTGGAGGGTGAAAGCGTCTGGGCCGGCTAAGATAACACTAGCCCCACTTCCGTCGGCGTAAGAAGACCCATCTACATAAACGGTCCAGACGAAGGGTTCGGCAGTCGACTCGCAAGTGTCGGGGATGGTGCTCTCCACAATGAATTCAGCCAGAGCTTGAGCCTTGATTGCTGTTCTGGGATGGTAGCTGATGTCGTGTTGGCTCAGCTCGATGGACCACTTCATCAGGTGCCCGGAGGTCTCGGGCTTATGGAGAACTTGCTTGAGGGGCTGGTCGGTTAGGATGACAATCGAATGGGATTGGAAGTAGGGGCAGAGCATATGGGCCGCTATGCCCAAGGCAAGGGCCATCTTCTCCAGCTTCGGGTAACGGAGTTCGGCATCCCGGGGGACCTTACTCACATAATAAATGGGCCTCTGCGTTCTGTCCTCTTCTCTTACGAGGACCACACTGAGGGTTTGCTCCGAAGCAGCGAGGTATAGGTAGAGCACTTCCCCAGTCGTTAGCTTGCTCAAGAGCGGGGGGTTAGCTAGGTATGCCTTGCGCTGGTCGAAGGACTTCTGCTGCTGCTCCCTCATACAAAACCTTTAGCCCCCCTGAGGGCCTTGAAGAAGGGGATGCACTTTTCCCCGGACTTGGATAGGAACCGCCCAATTGCTACGAGGCGTCCCGTGAGCCTCTGAAACTCTTTGATGTTGGAGGGAGGAGCCATTTTGAGAATGGCTTGGATCTTCCCAGGGTTGGCCTCTATGCCCCTCTGGCTGACCAAAACCCCAAGAATTTGCCGGATGAAACTCTGAACGCACACTTGTTCGGTTTCAACCTTATATTATGCCTCTTGAGCACCTCGAAGGCTTCTTGAAGGCTGAGGACATGCTCCTGCCCTCGGGTGCTCTTCACCAACATGTCGTCTACGTAGACTTCCATGTTTCGGCGAATCTAGTCTCAGAAGACCTTATTCACGAGGCACTGGTAAGTGGCTCCCACATTCTTCAAACCGAACGTCCTTACCCTGTAGCAGTATAGGCCTTGGTCCATCACGAAGGAGGTCTTCAGAATGTCGAGAGGGAACATCTGAATCTAATTGTACCCCGAGAAAGCATCCATAAAGCTGAGAAGCTCATGCCCGGAGGTTGCATCGATCAGGGCGTCGATGCTTGGAAGGGGAAAGGGGTCCTTCGGGCATGCCTTGTTGAGATCGGTGAAGTCGATGCATATCCTCCAGCTCCCGTTGGCTTTCTTGACCATCACCACATTGGATAGCCACTCGGGATAATTCACCTCCTGGATGAATCGGGCATTGAGGAGCTTCTCGACTTCCTCTTTAATCGCCTCTTGTCGCTCGGGAGCGAACTTCTGCCTCTTCTGTTGGACAGGCTTAACCCCAGGTTTGACGCTCAGGTGGTGCATTAAGAGCTCCTCCGAGATCCCTGGCATGTCTGTCGCGGTCCAAGCGAAGAGGTCGTGGTTCTCCTGTATGCACCGGGAAATGTCTTGCTTAACGGAAGGGGAGAGAGCCTTGTTGATGCGGAACATCTTGGTGGCGTCTTCTTCGGAGAAGGCCATTTCCTTCAATTCGTCCGCTGGCTCGGAGATAGTCTGGCTACCTTCTTGGGGAAGTTCGAGGGCTTCCAGGGAGAGGACCGGACCCCTCATCGAGGTCATATAGCACTTCCGAAAATAGAAATTTGAGAATATCACTTGCTTTGGTGAAGAAAAGTAAAATATTATTTTGTGAAGTGTTTACTCGCAAAAAGATTGCATTTTTATTTTGTTTAAGAAATATCTCGAAGTAAATTGAGACATCATATGAGCTTCAATTTGTGAATAAGATTTTATGTAATAAAATTGTGTACTTGAAATGAATTATTATTTGCTATGAATAACTAGATCATGATTAGTGGCAAGACTAAAAAATGATTACTTTGTGGACAAGTGTTAAGACAAGATTTTGATCATTTGTGAATAAGTTGAAGATGAAAATAACTAGGTTTAAGACATATTTATTAAAGGGTATGTGTACCCATGATTTTCTTATACATGAAAAAATTTGTGATTTAGAGTTAGTGAGACCTCGGGTACCGGCACTATTAAATTGAAAAGATTTGAGATTATGTTTTGAGATACGGCCATGGAGCTATCTCGTATTTATTAATAAAGTCCGATAGGAGGTAAAACTAATTCTAGGCTTTGAAATTTATTCATGTCTTGAACTAAATAATTAGGCACATAAGTGAAGATGTAGTAAACTTGGGCAAACGTAAGTGGGTGCTTCTATATAGTCGGCGGTGGATCTCCGTGGCTATAGACCCAGTTGGCGGACTATGGTTGCTCCATGGGAGATGTACTTTTATTTCTAAATCCAGGACTTAGCGTAGTCAGGCGGATATTTACCATACTCCAATGTATATACATATACCGGGGCTAAGGGGCACTTGCGGGATGGTTGATACGATGAGAGATCTGTTATAATAGCCAGCGAGACTGAGATCCATATTCGTGGAATGATCTAAACCTTGTTTTATTACTGAGGAGTTTCATGGCGAGGGATCGAATCCTTTATTGTGGAGTACGTAGGCGCTTGCCCTCGGACCTATGTAGTATGGGATGCATAGAATCCGACAAGTGTGCATTAGTGTCATCCTAGTATAAAATGTGTGCATTAGGCATTAAGGCATGGCATACACTTACATGTTTAGCGTAGTCACAAATTAACACTGTATTGTTCATTCAAATTTTTGTGATTTGTTAAAGTGATGAGATCGTTATATGTACGGCATAGAGAGGATAGCCGAGTATAACATTTTTGTCAGTTGTGAGTGACTGACATGCCCACAACTTGATATGCAGGTAATGGACTTTGCCATGAAGATGTTATGATGCAGTTGATGATTTACATTGTTATAGTTGTACAAGTTGTATTTTATTTTATTGTTGTATTTTTCCGCTGTGTAAACAAAGATGTAATGAACTCTGATGTATTATTGAAAAGTTTTAATTTCCTTGTAAAATTGTACGAAGTGAAGTAAAGATCCTGTGAAATTCCGAATTCGGTCTTATTTGGAATTCGGGGCGTTACAGATGGTATCAGAGCAGGCTTCACAAGTAGTACAAATTTATAAGGAACGACACCCTAGAGTGGACACTAGAGTGTGAGTTTCAACTTATAGAGATTTAAACTTATGTTTGTGTTGCTCTATGAGATAACATTTTCCTTGTTTTCCCTATAAGATGGCCAATCAACATGATCCCTAGAATGAGGCGCCTTGGTTTGTCCACTTCGAGGATGAAGAGGAAGAACCAATGGAAGAAGAAGAAGATGACCCAGAAGAAGACCCAGTGTGCATTAGTGTCATCCTAGTATAAAATGTGTGCATTAGGCATTAAGGCATGACATACACTTACATGTTTAGAATAATCACATTTCTACACTTTATTTCATTCAAGATGTTTGTGGTTTGTTAAAGTAATGAGATCGTTATACTATTTCCGGCATAGAGAGGATAGCCGTGTATAACATTTCGTCAGTTATAAGCAACTGACGTACCCACAGTCTTACATGCAGGTATAGATGTTCATGGAGTTATAAAATGGATATGCTAATGTTGTTTTATTTTAAAGATGTTGTAAATGGTTTATTGTAAGTTTTATTCTTCCGCTGTGTAAAACCAAGTTGTATTCGAACTCTGATGTTATGGAAAAAAGTTTAAGTTCCTTGTAAAATTGTATGAAGTGAAGTAAAGATCCTGTGGAATCTCGAATTCGTCCTTATTTAGAATTCGGGGTGTTACATCACCAATGTTGTTCTCCCAATCTATCAAGCAAATATCCTCGATTACTTGTAAGCTGTTCATCTAAAAAGAGAGAATAATATGTCCATAGGGCAAGTCTTGGATAGCAAGTAGAGAAAGCAAAGAAATAATGGAATAACGATGTAACAATGAATTCAATGGATCAATAGGAATCAATAATATGGGACGATAGCAATAATCAATATCAATGATAATCGATGCAATGGTTATATACGATAATTCAACATTTGATGTCAATGTTCAATGATCGATGTCGATATCACTTAGACAAATTCAATAATGGTGACAATATGCAATGATGATGCGATGACAACCTTAAGTCTATTATTCCATTTAATCTTAACTAATGCACGTACTACTGCGTCCTATTCCACAGGTTCGATGCATATAATCAATGTCGTTTAGACTATAGTGGTGTACTCTATAGATCATGTACTCGGGTTTTGCAATAACAATGTTTCTTCCATAAGAAGAATTTATCCACAAAATACTACAATATGCAATAGTTGTTGGCAACATTTCGATAACAACAGGGAACAATAGGGACAATAATATCAATGAAAAAATGATGAGACGATCAATAGGGGACACTAGAATGATGAAAAAATAACACTAATATCATGCAATACACTCCATACAATTAAGTGCATCAAATACAACAATATAGATTCAATTATATATTATCAAACATGGAAACTCCTAAATTCTGGATAGTAGTAGGTTGTTGTACCAAAATCAGTTTTTCTGCTGCTACAGAATAACAAATGTGGATCCGTCAGAAGTTCTGAAAACTAGACTCCTTTCCGGTTCTAGCGCATATTAAAAGTCAAAATCATTCTGGAATTAAAACACAGCAGTAGTAAAATCATTATAACTTTTGCAATACAACTCGGAATTTAAAGATCTTAGATGTTCTGAAAACAAGAGACATAGGGCTACAATTCTTGTTCAGAAAGTTATTTATTTTGATGTCGAATACTGGGTCAAAAACATCTCACAAATTCCAGACAGACAACAAACATATAGATTTTCGATATATATTTCATGAAATAAAGCAATCTAACATGATGTGTTCCACTTCAACTAGTCAATAACTCTTATAATAAACATGGTAGGTACAATAGCATGGTAAATATCATCAAGAACACACATATACTAGTTCAACAATAACAAAACATCAATCAATCATTCAAGCACACAACCTAACATCCAATTCTACGATAATTTATTTGTGTGTTGTTTGTATGAATAACCCTACTATCAATACTACATGGATGCATGAAAGATTCAATTTTTGAAGCCAACAAAGGAACGAAGTCAAGGATATTTGGGTTAGCTCGTATAAACCCTCAATATACTCAATGAAAGAGAAACAATAGTATACGATACGATGAACGATTGGATCTACTTGCAAGAATTTCAATAAAAACTTGAATTTAATACAATATTCCATTCAAGAGGAAAAGTGATTTGCCTTATGGACGATTAATTCGAATACCAAAGAATAACGGGATAAGAATCCCGGAGCAACGAACACGAACCCACAAAGAAACACATGCACACTACGTGCACAAGAGAAACACAACAAAATAGCAAGGGGACAACAACAACACAAAAGCACGTGCAACACGTGCACGAGGAATCCACAGCAAGAGTAGCAAAACAGCAACAACAGCAGGGACTTCGGTGCTGGTTGGGGCTGTAGCTACGGTGGGGAGGAGAGGGTTATCGGCAGTGACTGGCACCGGCATGGGATCAACTCCAAAAAGAGGAGGTTGCAGTGATGAGGAGAAGGCAATGGCGGGGTGGACAACTGCGAGTGCTGCATTATGGTGGTCAAGGAGTAGCGGTCGCGACTTGATGGCGAGCGACGACGGAAGGTCGGTGGTGGACAGGGGACGACTGGCAGCTTCGGGTTCGGTGGTCGAACGGTTGGAGGACGACGAGGTTTGGCAGTAGATGGGGAAGGAGACGATGAAGACGAACGGGATAGGGTTGCAGTGGTGAGTGTTGATGGGTTCGGGGTTTCGGCCAGAGAAAGAGGAAGAAGGTAGGGGTCCAACAGTAGGGGGAGGTTGGGTTTACACAGTATGGGGGGTGGGGGGAGGGGGGGTTGGCGGCTGAGATGTATAGGGTAATTAGGGTTAGGGTTAGGGTAGGTTTAATTAAGGGTGTAAAATAAACAGGACGGTCCATCGTCCGTCCGAGTCCGGCTTGAAAAATGGTCCGACCGTGGACCGTCCGAACTGTTATACGAACCGAACTCGAACAAATTATTAGGTCCGATTCTTTACCGAGCTCGAGCCGGATATAAGTCCGTCCGAGTATTATTGCGGTCCGATGCTTTATCGAACCGAGTCCGGACTATAAAAATTGTGTCCGACCTAGACCAAGCCGGACATAAGCCCGTCCGAGTATAATTTCGGTCCGAGCTTGAACATATGGTTGTCCAATCCCGTTCGGTCAGATTTACAGCCCTAGGTTTAATAGTTTATTTATAGGGGTTATTGGGATATTGGGTTTTGGGTTGGAATCCAATAGGAATAATAGGGTTTGGGCTTCTAGATCCAATAGGAATTAAAATATCCAATAAAATATGATTTATAACAAACTATAATTCTTATTGCATTATACAAATTTATTTGAAATAACTACAAATACAATTATTAAATAGAAATGGATTTTTAAGAATCAATCAAGAGTAATAATAATAATAATAATAATAATAATAATAATAATAATAATAATAATAACAATAATAATAATAGTAATAACAAGATTATATAACAAATAGGAATTGGGTTATAATAATAATAATAAGATTATATAACAAGATTATTATTATTATTATTATTATTATTATTATTATTATTATTATTATAATAATAATAATAATAATAATAATGATAAAAATAATGATAACAAAATAATAATAATAATAATAACAATAACAATAATAATAATAGTAATAACAAGATTATATAACAAATAGGAATTGGGTTTAACAAATTTATTAAAATGATCCAAATAGTAATAATATAAATAGTCGATCAATTAGGGATAGAAAATAAATTTAAAATACACTATTATTCGAAATAAATATAATTTTCGATTAGTAAAGATTTTAATAGAAGATCCAAAATAAATTTAAAACAAAATGAATTTATAAATAATCAAAATACAAATAATATTCAGAAAATATGTATTTATGAGAACGGGGGTTACACCAACAAAAAATTAAAATTCAAACTGAGAGGGAGGATATCCACTGTAAAATTAGGGATGGGAAGCAAGCGGTTGGTCAAGATCCCACATCTGATTTGGTTTCCAAAGATAACTGCTCTGGAGAATCTTCCACTAAAGCTTGCCACATCATCTCCTCCAACAACAAGGCCGAAAATTACTGCCCCAAATCCGACGATTCCTTAAACAGCTTCGATGACAGCTCAAGTGGTTACATGTCTATGGTTTGGAACAACAATATTGTTAATTTAACTACTTCATTATTTCAACGCATTAGGCATGCTATTGAACAGGCCTTAGCCCACAAGGTTACTAAGGAAGCCTTCAATTTATCCCAAAGCCCAGGTCTGCTAAGCAATCCTCCCCTTCTCCAACCAGATCCATCAAATCAGCCTTTTGAACTTAAGGAAGCTCCCTCTATAACTGCTAGTGTACCCCTGGGGTTTGAAGATATGGTTGTCAAGACCAAGAGAAAGGCAAGCCTCTCCAACTCACTCAAGATGCCTATTCTCACTCTATTCGAGGGATCAACCTCCACCAGGATCCTGGCCCACAGGTCCACCAAGAGGCCTGCTACTGCTACCAAGCGTCGAGAGGAATCTGCCAGCTCAGGTATCAACCTTTACAATTTATTTAAGCTACTGTCTGATTATGATCTTCTTGGTGTTGCTCAGTCAGTGGGGGTGGCAGCTAAGGGGCCTCGTGCCATTTCGAAGGTCAGAAATTCTAAGCGAAATGTAGTTAGGGCCTCTAAGACAACTTCTACCCCGAGAAGAATTTCTCCCATTTTGTTTTGTGTATGATGCTTTGTTTTCTCATGTCTTGGTTGTTTTGTTCTAAATTTTACAAATGAGGATCGAATGTTGGAATGTGAGAGGGCTTGGTAACCCTGAAAAATGCTCATTGATTAAGGATGGGATTCAAATGGCCAAATTATTAGTTGTGTGTATCCAATAATTAAAGTTGTCCAGCCCTAGTAGTAGGAAACTTGCATCCATAGGAGGGCTTGCCATCACTAAGTGGGTTATACTAGATGCCATTGATAGCTGTGGGGGTGTTAGTGTAGGTTGGAATGATAATCTACTTGAAGTCTTCTACTCTGTTGTTGATATCTCTCTGTTTCTGTATCCCTTAGAGAAAGGCATTCAGGTACAGAGTGGTCTTTAAAATTTGTATATGCTCCATTTGAGAAGGAAGATAGGGATGTATGCTAGCATGAGATAATTTAACCCAAACGCTTCCTCTGCCCATGTTGGAGCCGCTGTGGGGGACTTCAATGATATCCTATTTGATCATGAAAGAAACAGAGGAAAGAGATCTCTGAGGGATATAAGGGAGTTTGCCAATTCTATTGCCATACTGCAGCTGATTGATGTGCATCTATATGGAAGGAAGTACACCTGGTCTAATTTGAGAAGTAACCCCTCCATGACTAGGTTGGACATGTTTCTCATCACTCAAGAGTGAGACTCCACCTTCCCTAGATGCATTATGTCCTTATTGACTAGAGTTGCTTCTAATCACTGTCTCATTGTTCTTGACACACTTGCCATACCACTAAAAGCTAACTTGTTCAGGTTTGAAAATGCTTGGTTCTCAGACCCCAATTCCCAGGTTTGGTAACAGGGTGGTGGAATTCATTCAAATGCAGGGGAACCCTAGGCAAAAGATTATCCTACTTAGGGGGAGGATTAGGGATTGAAAATATAAAACCTTTAGCAGTATCAAGGTAAAGAAGATGAAATTGCTTGACACCATTCATGCTTTGGACTTAGAGCAGGAGTCCAGGGTGCTTACTGAAGCAGATAGGGTGCTGAGATTGAATGTTGTCCAAGAATATAATAGGCTAGTGCAGGCAGACACCACCTGTCGCAGGCAAAGGGCCAGGGAGACATGGCTAAAAGAAGAAGATGCTAATTCTAAATTATTTCACTGCATTGCTAATGACAGAAGAAGGAGAAATTATGTTTATTCTCTTACAGTTGATGACTACATCATTACTAATCAGAAGCTTATAGGGGAGGAATTTGATAAGCATTTCACATTAATCTGTGGTTCATCAAGCAGTTCAAATTTTTCAGTAGATTGGCCTACTTTTTATCTAAACCTCCATGATCTGAGCCAGTTAGACATGCCTTTCACCTTAGACGATATTAAACAAGATGTCTTCTCCATGAGTGCAGATAAAGCTCCTGACCTTGATGGTTTCTCCGTGAGCTTTTACCACACCTTCTAGGATGCAATTCAAAGTGATATCATGAATATGTTCAATGATATCCATGTTGGCTCTGGTGACATCTAAACTACTCAGACAATGCTTTTATTTCTAAATGGAGCAAACAAGGTTCAGGAATTCAGGCATACTAGTCTTTTAAACTAATCCTTAAAGATCTTCACAAGTCTTAGCTAACAGGCTGAGCCCACTCCTACAAGATCTAGTGTAATCTTCCCAAAGTGCTTTTCCCAAAGGCAAGTCCACAGTTGATTGATTCCTGGTGGCTCATGAATTAATTAACTTATGTTCAAGGATGAGAATGGATATTCTGATGCTTAAAATTGATTTAAAAAAGACTTGATTCTTTCATCTAGAGCATTATTGAGGAAATGCTTATGGGTAGGGTTTTTGGGCAAAATTGGTGTGGATGGATAAACATGATTCTACGCTCAGCTAAGTCATACATCATGTTGAATGGAAGAAGGAGAGATGTCATTCATTATAAGAGGGGCCTTAAGCAGGGGGATCCCCTCTCACCCATGCTCTTCGTTTTAGTGGTTGATGTTCTAGCTCAGATGCTCAAAAGGGGCAAAGAGAATGAGGTATTCTCACCTCTTAACATCCCTAGCCCCCTTTCCGATCTCTCTATTCTGCAGTTTGTGAATGACACTCTTATTTTCTGCACAGGAGAGGAACAAGAAGCCATTCATTTAAAATCCCTACTTCACTTTTGCTGATGTCTCTGGGCTTGTGATTAACCTCACCAAATCCTCACTGATTTATTTTCGTACAGGGCAAAGCAAGATGCTTTCTCTCACATTCTTGAATGTCAGGAGGAGAAGCTACCTGTTAAGTATCTAGGTATACCCTTGCTCAGAGGCAAGCCCAAGAAGAGGGCTTGGATGACACTCATTGCTAAAGTACATAAGAGACTTTCTTCATGGAAAGGTAAAATGTTGTTGAAAGGGGAAGACTTGTCATCATTAATTTAGTCCCCTTAGCACTCCCTGTTTAATATGCTTCCTTCTTCAAACTGCCAATGTGGGTCATAAGGAGATTGGATCAAATTAGAAACATGTTCTTATGGTTTGGGACAAATGTTGATTGCAAGGAAAGGCTAGTGTGAGATGGCAGAAAGCATGTAAACCAAATACTCAGGGTGGATTGAGTATTCTTGATCTCAACCTTTTCAATCAAGCTTTATTGATGAAGTGGTGGTGGAAACTGATAGCTGAACCCCATAGCCTTGTTAGTCAAACTCTTCATTCACTCTACTACAATCGAAGTATATGTTCTTACAACCCTCCCTCCTCAGCATCTGCACATGGTTAGGTCTTATTTCACCGAAGCACTAATTATTATCTTGTAACTCTTGGAAGATTGGCAATGACTGCTCCATTCAGTTATGGAGATCAAACTGGCTAGCTAGTTTAAGCATTGAGCACAACTTCCCCAAGCTTTCTCAGGCTACTTGTGACATTTAGGCTCCTCTTCTTTCTGAGAGCTACTGGGTTGATGGTCAATGGGTTGGAGACCCAGGTTGCGAAGAGTTCTGATGGGAGGAGGTGGTTGAGGAAAGAGAAAGATTATTGGGAATCGTTGTTGTCTTATGATGACAGAGACATTCCAAGTTGGAAATACACAACAACATGATCATATACAGTCAAATCTGCCTACTGCTTCTTCATCCATATGCTGC
Organism: Hemerocallis citrina; assembly: GCA_017893485.1. Taxonomy (NCBI): domain Eukaryota; kingdom Viridiplantae; phylum Streptophyta; class Magnoliopsida; order Asparagales; family Asphodelaceae; genus Hemerocallis; species Hemerocallis citrina. Next base: position 300,474,685 of record CM030359.1, on the reverse strand, counting down.
AGATACTTGGAGGACTTATGCCCCCCTTAAATGCAAAATTTTTCTAAGGATGCTAAGTTAGGATAAGCTTGCCTCTGAAGCAAACTTAAGGAGAAGAGGTTGGATAGGGGATGAAGCATGCACGACTTGTGCATGCTCATCTGAATCCTGCTTCCACATCTTTTTTGTTTGCCCACTGACTAAAGATGTTTGACTACACTTTTGCACTCTTCTACACATCATTGCACTCCCCGCTTCACTGCACTCTTGTTTCTCATCTTGGTGTTTTTCTCCATCTAGACCTCTAATTGAAAAAGTTTGCTGTTTGTTTGTTACTTGTATTTATTGGGTGCTTTGGATGGAGAGAAACAATAGGATCTTTAATGTTGCATCTTCTACTGTTGAGAAACTCATAACTGATGTAAATTTCCATTTTACTTCTTGGTTGCAAGTAGCTCCTCCAAGCAGGAAGAAGACCAAGCTGTTATTTCCTTCAAGAAGGAGTGCTTGAAACAGAGCTAGCCCTTCTTAAGGTAAGAGTGTTTTCAGAGAGAGCTACCCAAAGGAGGAGCTGTATACGCTGGGTCTAAGTCTTACATATAAGTCTTTGTCTCCTAGGTACCTCGCCCCTAGGAGACAAATACTCTGTAACAGCTGCCTCGCTAGCGCGAGATGGAACTTTCATGAATCGAGGGCGGCTTCACCTCTCCTTTAAGATCAAAGCCTACTATTTGTAACGCCCCTGCCCTAAACTCAGACAATTTATACAATTTATCAGACAAATTATTTATTTATTAGTACAACTGTCACAACAAGCTGCCTCTCAAAAGGTGGTTAATCGGATTGGTGACTCTTGATCATAGCTAGGCATTATTATTTATTAATATTATATTCTTATAGAATTCCGATATGTGACTATTTAAACCAATCCCCTGCTGTCCTCTCTACCCCGCGCTGACGTCATCAGGAGAGAGAGAGAGAGAAGCACAACATCAAACACCCCAGCTGACGTAGGATGACGTCAGCAGCACAATTACTACAACAAACCAAAGCAGCACCTTCTCACAATTCCCGGGTGGGTCCCCCTTATGCCATGTCACCTAGGTGACGTCAGCTGAGCAAAGCAGCAAGTGCTGCTTCCTTCACGTGGGCCCCATCCCATATTCACATATTTACATTTTTTTGCCATCAACCCTTCTCTTATACATATATATTATATATTTATATGGTTAGAAATTACGGGGCGTTACACACCCCCCACCCCCCTTCAGAAATTAGCATCCTCACTGAGCACGGGGCATGCACAATCTAGTGCATGATCTACTTTCTAGCCGTTGTGGAGCATCTGCTCTTCTATCCGCCCAATTATCCATGATCCCGGAATCTACCGCCCGATCAATCATAATTCCAAATTTAATTGAGCTGCCCTCCTATCCGCCCGACTAATTATGATCCCGGAATCCACCGCCCGATCAATAACAGTCCCGAATTTAATTGAGGGTTAACCACAGTCCCGGAATCCACCACCCGACTATATAGACATGCCCCACACTCGGTGTCGAAAGTCAGCTCTAATACCATTTGTAACGCCCCTGCCTCTAGCTCGAACAATTTATACAATTTAGAAGACAGAATATTTATAGTATAGTACAACTGCCCACCACAGGCTGCCTCTCAAAAGGTAGTTAACCGGATTGGTGACTCTTGATCATAGGCTATTATTTATTATTATATATTTTATTGTATACTCCCGATATGGGACAATTAACTTACCTCTCCGCTGCCTCTCTCTTGCCTGCTGACGTTAGCACCCCCATGGGCCCACCCGCCAGCACACCAAGACAGACACAGCGCCACAGTAAGGAAGCAGCCCATCGTTGACATCATCCATGACGTCAGCGGGCAACAACAACTTTAATGTTGTTTTTACTTCAACCGTGGGCCCCCTAGTGCCTTTTATTCAATTTTATTTACCACATGTGCCATTGCTCTTTCAATACAATCTGCCATCTCCTATTTATATACATATATATACATATACTATATATTATTCAGAAATTACGGGATGTTACATACACCCCCCCTTTAGAAATTAGCGTCCTCGCTGAGTACGGGGCATGCACAATCTAGTGCATGATCTACTTTCTAGCCGTTGTGGAGCATCTGCTATTCTATCTGCCCGATGATTCATGATCTCGGAATCCACCGCCCGATCAATCATAATCCCGGATTTAATTGAGCTGTCCTCCTATCCGTCCGACTAATTATGATCCCGGAATCCACCACCAGATCAATAACAGTCCTGAATTTAATTGAGGGTTCACCACAGTCCCGGAATCCACCGCCCGACTATATAGACATGCCCCACACTCAGTGTTGAAAGTCGGCTCTGATACAATTTGTAATGCCCCTGCCCCAAATTCATACAATTTATACAATTTATCAGAAAAATTATTTATTTATTAGTACAACTGCCCACAACATGCTGCCTCAAAAGGTGGTTAACCGGATTGATGACTCTCGATTATAGGCATTATTATTTATTAATATTATATTCTTGTAGAAGTCTGATATGAGACTATTTAAACCAATCCCATGCTGTCCTCTCTACTCCCCGCTGACGTCATCAGGAGAGAGAGAGAGAGAGAGAGAGAGAGAGAGAGAGAGAGAAGCACAACAGCAAACACCCTAGCTGACGTAGGATGATGTCAGCAGCACAGTTACTGCAGCAAACCAAAGCAGCACCTCCTCACAATTCCCGGGTGGGTCCCCTTTATGCCACGTCACCTAGGTGACGTCAGCGGAGCAAAGCAGCAAGTGCTGCTTCCTTCACGTGGGCCCCATCCTATATTCACATATTTACATTTTTTTGCCATCAACCCTTCTCTTATACATATATATTATATATTTATATGTTTAGAAATTACGGGGTGTTCCACTATTAATATCCATCACCCAGCCGGTGGGAGCGAGAATATGGGATATGTCTGGTGTTTCTTCCATCAATCATTCGAATTTACGTCGTACATCAATAGATCATGGTTTCGAGGGTCGTCCATTATGAAAAGACTTTCCTCAGAGTGGATATGTGGAAGTACGCTATGATGATCCAGAGAAATATGTGGTTTCTAAACCCATAGAGATGACCCAAGAATTTTGCCATTTTGATTCTGCTAGTCCTTAGGAACAGTGTAGCGACAGATAATTCAGAATCAACATAGGTCCAGTCCTGGTCATGGGGACAAATCAATAGAAATGCTATTTGCTTCTTAATATAACATAATAAGAAAAATGCATTTCTATGAAACGAAAGATTTTCCACGGGCGTCAGATATCATTGATTAATAGGAAGAAGTGTTATCTCCTCTGAGCATGAAGAAGACCAAGCTGTTAGTAGTACTAGGCAGCATAGTATTCAGAGCCTTCTCTAAACTCTAGCTACCTATGTTGCGACACTACCTGCTGTGAGAGTGGTGGAGTTCAACGCTGATGAGCAACAGACATCCCACACTTGACTGACTTGCAGATTATAGTCCTCTATTTCAGTATCAGCCTCTGGTTTTTTTTATAAATTTATTTTTTTAACACTTTTTTTTAAAAAAAAATTTAATTTTTTTTAAGCACCGTGTGAATTCTTTGTGTTAATTGTTGCTACTCTCTTAGTTGTTCTTGTAATAACTCTATTCTTGTATCTTTAGCTTCCTGTTTTGATGACTTTCGGGCACTTTTGAGATGCCTCTTTGTGTGTGGGACCTTTGATACTGGTGGGTGTATGTGTATGAGCTCAACCTTAGAGTAAGTAGAGGTGTACGACAATAGTCATCTACCTTCTCTTCGCTCGAGGCTTGAATGACATCTTATTCACCCTACTTATCTTACTTACCCTCCCATGGTTTTCTCTAGTGCCCCGGACCGATGTTTTTTTTACAAATTTTGACATATATATATATACTAGGTTTGCCCGTTGACACGTGCCTACGGCACGTCTTCGTAACGGTGCACCTTATTTGATCATATAAAATAGTTTTGGAGGTTCAGCAAATTAATTGAAATAGCAAAAACATATTATATGAAAAACTTTTGGGGGTCCAACAAAAAACTTATTATATGATTTTTTTGATTTTTTTGAATTATTTTTTAAGTTTTTAAATTTTTAATATTTTTAACTTTTTTAATTTTTTATTTTGAAAAAAATTTAAAATTTTTATTTTCTTAATTTTTTGAATAAAAGAGGGAGGGAGATTTTTTGAATAAAAGAGGGAGGGAGAGAGAGAGAGGGAAAAACTTTTAAATAAATATAGGAGTTTTTTTTAGTTGGGGATTTGAATTTGAGTTTTGGAAGGAAACTTTTGGAGGGAAAAATATGTTTTGTGATGTTAGATCTGGACCTTTGATTTTTTTTGGAGATTAAAGGAGAGCCACTTGATAGCTTTCTTTGTGTTTTATTATATATATATATATCTATATATGCTAATCTAGATCTTGAGGTTGGGTTTCCCCCTACCTTTTCTTGGTTAAAAAAAAAAAAGGGTAATGCTACACCTACAACCTTTACAACCTTACAATCTTAGGTGTCTCAATTTCATTGGAGATGTTTACAACCCACTTCCACCTACTCTACAATACATTCCAATGAAATTATGACACCTAAGGTTGTAAAAGAAATGTTGTAAAAATAGGTTGTAGGTGTAGCATTATCCCAAAAAAAACTTCATACGACAAGCCACTTTGCACAGCTCCTCTGTTCTCATCTTAAGCTGGTGTTTAATTGTACAATTGAAGAAATAATGCGTAGTTCAAAGACAATACATAACCAACCATTAATTAACTCATACTTTCCAACAACAATAGTAACTCGAAAAGATCGAAGAAATACTAACAATATAGCGCGAGTTCTCTATCCTATCACCACGAAGGACCTCCCCCAAATTTTCGGCCATATTCTCAATTTTGCCAGGCTTACCGTAGGCCAAAATGTAGTAATCATATGGAAGTTGCGTCTTTGTGGACGATAATTTGCACAAAAATAGCAAAGCAATGTCAAGTTTTAAACAAAGTGCGGATTAACAATTGAACTAAATTTGTGTAGACCTTCAAACAAGTGCAACTTTGGCCCGAAAATTTAAGTTCATGAACCTTCAAAAAAGTGTGTGCATTGTGCGTGCTACCTAACTAAACTAAAACTAAGTTCAGTGGTTCGAATCTCAAAGAAACACTAATGTGGATCCAAATCAGTGTTGATCTTCTAAAATCAAACCAATGCTGCTTACAATCCTACAATTTCCAACTTTATCTCAGACATTAAGTAGAACCGAACTTCAAAACCCTAGCTAGATCTGAGTCTGTAGTGACTTTAAAAATACAAAATAAATTAATAAAAACATTAAAAGCGAGGCTGGACGCCGGGGAGGTAGAAAACGAAGGATGACTGAGAGAGAAAAAGTACATATGTACGCATTAATTAAGAGAGGGAGATAGAAAGAGTCAAGGAATATGAAGATTACTTCAGTTTTTTGTTGTTTATTTTGTCATGCATAAGTTTATCTACTTGTAAAACTCACTGATTGGTAGAAAACATCGAATTTCCTTAAGTATATGTATATTTGGACAACTTTGGTACTGAAATAAAAAAAAATCTTTTCTTTTTTCTCATTTGCACACATTTATACATTAATTTGAAGTTAGATTCTACTTGCTACATATTTGAAATAGACTTTAAAGTCGTATTATGTAGACATGATATAGAACACTAAAAAAACAATTTAATGTTCCCATGTGTCGGCCCAAGCCTAATAGGACTAGTGTTTCGGCTTATTGAATCGAGACTCACAGTGGGCATAGGCTAAGGCACGACCCACGTCTTTTTCTGTGGATTGGGCCTGGACTAAGCTAGGCATGACCCACGTCCATCCTTACCCACTATTTTATCAATTTCAAATAAACCACCCACAAATCTTTATGTTCATAAACACTGCTAATAATGCGGGTCTCACTCTAAAAATTTAAATAAAACACAAGATTAAAAATGTTGTCAATGTAAGTCTTTTTGGAATAAAACTCATATTATTGGAGGTGTTTATGGAAACAAAAATTTGTAAGTGACTTAGTTTGTGAGCAACCTCTATGAAAATAATCCGAGTTCAATTTATAAGAGTTTTTCCCCAGTAAATCCCGACGGGGGTCAACTAGAACTACTGAACTGACTGAATCGATTCTAGCCGGATCAACCAATAGGTGGATGCCAAGTCGCCTACTATTATAAACTAGTATAACCCTGTGCAATATTGCACAAAATTTTCAATAATGAGAAAATAACAAAGCTTTTTTTGTTGTTGAAAAAATCATATAATAACATGTATACAATATTGCAATATTTTTAGGTTTGATTAACGGATATGATTCTAGTTAATATTTATAAGGATAAAGAGCAAGTGAGAGGTTTACCTCTAGCACTATTATTGAGTCGGTCGGGCCCGGTCTTGCGATACCGAACATAGACCTGCTCCTCTACTGATCCAGATATTGGACCCAGACTCGACCCGTGAGAATTGGGTCTGGTATTGTTAAAAAAATGCTACTCATCGTGTCCGGGTAGGAGCGAGCGGGTGGTGTCGGGACAGGAGAAGGAGGTTGGGCGTGCTGCTTCTTTTCTTCTCCTTTTTGTGTGTGTGTGTGGGTGTGGGGGGGGGGGGGGGTTAATTTGGAGTTTTTTTTGTCCGGACCCGGGCCCGTCCATTTTGAGTTGAACCGGACCCAAACTGAAAAAAATGAAATGGTCCTATTTTAGGACTCAGGCCCTACCCACAATAGACCAAGTTTGTCTCTGGGTGCGGGTCAGGTCAATTGTTAGCGGACCCAAACTCAATCCGAAAATATGAACATGTCATATTTTAGGACCCAAACCCTACCAGCAATAGACCAGGTTGATTCTGATCCAGTGTTGTGTCCTAGTCGGTTCCGGGTTTCAAAATTTTGTGATAGTGCTAGTTATCTCTTACATTTGCGCTTTTTTTTAAAAAAGGATAAAAAAACATTTGGATCAAAAGTGGTCTTAGCATAATATATTGTATAGATAGTATAACTGTTACCGTTGATTTCGGTGTGGGGGTAAACAGATAAGATTTGTGAGTTCGAGAAAACCTGAACAGCTGATCCAAGCCTCCTTACTCCTGCCGCAACCTGCAAAGAAGTGCGAGACACCGGGGTTGATTCCGACGACGCACCCTCCGACGCTCTTGTCAGTAACCAGTGGTGATTAAAGAAAGAGCTTAAGGTGGTAAAAGAGTGATTACCTGGTCACAGTGGTAGAGGGGAGGTATTTATAGTCGCCTGGGAAGTGATTAGGGACCTGATTTCCTGTGTAACTGCCAGGAGTAAAATCCTCACAGTCTGTTTAGGAAACTAACCCCCTGATTCCCGGTGAGAGTAAATCAGGCCCGTTGACTTGGTCAAATCAGTGGCCCTGATTTGTCTCTTGTTGGTCTGGATTCGCCTCGGGTCGGGACCCGTACCCAATTGGTGTGGATCTGTGGATCCGTTTGTGGATCATTGGATCTGTGGTAAGGAGATCCAGTACCCGCTTTGGATCCACTTGTATGTGAAATTACCATTTTACCCCCGAGCTTCAAGATTCGCGCCCAATCTGGACGGTTCCGATTTAACCCCATTTTTAGCCATATCACGAGCCCCCCACTCCTAAAGACTGAGTGTGATCAGCCTTTGAGGAGTAGTTTAACCGTTTTGGTGCCTAGTGGAGTTGTATCGGAGTCCAAATGGAGGATTTTGAATCTCGAAGGGGGTAGTGAGGTAATTTTTTGATGTCATGCGCAGTTCTCTAGCCATGTCGAGTATTTGACGGCTTCTATCTATTTTTTCGGATTATTTATTTAATTTTGCGATGTGTTTACTAATCGTTCGGGGGCCTTAACAGTGCATTCTAGGCAATAATTATTCGTTCAGGGGCTCAAAAATATACCCCCGAATTTTTAATTATTTTCTAGAATTTTTAGTTAATTCTCCCGAATTTTTAGCATTTTTTTTGCAATTTTTAAATAAATAAAACGATTTAAATAAATAAAAAAGGATTTTAAATACCGACTTATGACGTGGCTCGATCTGGGCCGTTGATCATGGACGGGCGTGAATTTTCGAGAGATCCATCGGTTGTTATTGCTCGGACGCTTTTTTCTCCGTTTGCAAGCTCGGGAAGGCACTCGCTCGGCTGCCGACCGGAGGGTAGGGGTTCGGCAGGCCGAGCGACGTGGCGCAATCTGAGCCGTCCGGTGATGGAGTGAATCCCAAGAAAACGCTATCTTGTCTTTTAGCGCACGTGGCGCGATCTGGACCGTTCATCATTAGGGGCACGAATTTCTGAGAGATCCGACGGTCGTAGTTGCTCGGATGTTTTTTTCTCCGTTTGTGAGCTCGGAAAGGCACTTGCTCGGCAGCCGACCAAAGACAGGGGGTCTCGGCAGGTCGAGCGACGTGGCGCAATCTGGGCCATCGGATGACGACGTGCATCTCAAGACGGGCACATTTCCCAAGAAAATACTATCTTGTCGCCTAGTATCCTCGGCAAGATCTGGATCGTCTGATCGAGATCATGCGCGAAAGTTGAGGAGAAAGTAAGTTTTCTCCGTTTGCGAGCTCGGAAAGGCGCTTGCTCAGCAGCCGACCGAAGACAAGGGGTCACGGCAGGTCGAGCGACGTGGTGCAATCTGAGCCATCGGATGACGACGCGCATCTCAAGATGGGTACATTTCCCAAGAAAACACTATCTTGTCGCCTAGTGTCCTCGACAAGATCTGGGCCGTCTGATCGAGATCATGCGCAAAAGTTGAGGAGAAAGCGAGTTTTCTCCGTTTGCGAGCTCGGAAAGGCGCTTGCTCGGCAGCCGACCGAAGACAGGGGGTCACGACAGGTCGAGCGACGTGGTGCAATCTGAGCCATCGGATGACGATGCGCATCTCAAGACGGGCACATTTCCCAAGAAAACACTATCTTGTCGCCTAGTGTCCTCGGCAAGATCTGGGCCGTCTGATCGAGATCATGCGCGAAAGTTGAGGAGAAAGTGAGTTTTCTCCGTTTGCAAGCTCGGAAAGGCGCTTGCTCGGCAGCCGTCCGAAGACAGGGGGTCACGGCAGGTCGAGCGATGTGGCGCAATCTGTCTCGAGACGATCCTGTTCCCAAGGGCATTAATAGTGCCCCGGGGTTTGTGCGGCGTTCCACCTTCCCCAGGTCATTAAGGATAATTCCTTCAATTAATGCGTGGCGTTTCAACTTCCGAGGATCATAATGGCCAGATCTTGGAGGAGAGCTTATAAGTACCCCACTCCCTTTGTCATTTCAATCGCAACAATGTAGAGTTTCAAACCTCGGAGGTATTGGCCTTGGGTAACTTCTCTTTCGAGGTCCGAAGGGGTGGTTGCTCTTTTGCCTTTTTCTTCTCCCGTTCCTGACGGCCCTAAAGTGGATGTCAGGGTCGGGGGAGAATAAGGCAATAGTGGTGACGACCGTGACCCGGACCCGAGGGATGAGTTTCTTCGGAAGGACGGGTGGTCGTTCTTCCACCATGGTCTTCTCCTGACTCTGACTGCTCCAACGTGGGTGTTAGGGTCAGGAGATCATGGTGGAAGAGGTGACGATCCATGTCCGGAGCCGAGGGGTGAGCTATTTCGGAAGGAAGGGTGGTCACCCTTCCACCATGATCATCACCCGATTTTGACCGGTCCGATGAGGGTGTCAAGATCGGGGGTGGTCATGGTAGAAGGGGTGATGACCCTAGTCCGGATCCGACGGCGGGGTTCACTTCTGAAGGACTGGTGGCCGTTCTTCCGCCCAAATCTTCTCCTGACTCTGACGGCCCGAGCGGAGGTGTCAGGGTCAGGGGAGGTTTGGGCCGAAGGGTAGACCACCGAAGTACGGATCCGAGGGACTGTGTTTTTCGGATGGACGGGGAGCTGCTCCTCCGCCTAGATCTTCTCCTGACTCTGACATCCTGGATGGAGGTGTCAGGATCAGGGGAGATCTTGGCAGAGGGATTGGCTGCTGAGGTCCACATCCGAGGGGCGACCTGCCTCGGTTGGACGGGTGGTCGCTCTTCCACCATAATCTTCACCCGATTCTGATTGCTCTGATGTGGGTGTCAGGGTCGGGGAAGGTTATGGTAGAAGGGGTGATGACCCAAGTCCGGATCCGAGGGTCGAGTTTACTTCGGGAGGACGGGTGGTCGTTCTTCCACAATGATCTTCTCCCGATTCTGAGTGCTCCAACGTGGGTGTCTGGATCGGGGAAGGTCATGGTAGAAGAGGTGATGACCCACGTCCGGAACTGAGGGACGATTTTTGCTTCGAAAGGACGGGTGGTCGTTCTTCCACTGTGGTCTTCTCCCGATTCTGACTGGCCCGATGTGGGTGTCAGGGTCGGGGAAGGTCACAGTAGAAGAGATGATGACCTGGGTCCGGATCCGAGGGACTGCGACAGTCTCAGAATGATGGGTCTCCTCCCATCTCTGTCTTCCTTCTGGGCTGATGGCTTCTGATAGATGTCAACCCGGAGGAGTTAGAGACGGGGGGAGTGCCGATCTGCTTTTGACCGAGCCCCGTGGGTCGGCGGAATGCCGACCGAGACGTGGGGCCTGGGGGGCACGCCGAGGGCGGTGCCTTAAAACTTTGAATAAAAACTTTTCTGGTATCTTCAGTCAGAGGTGTGACGTCCGAGGGTGCAATGATCCGAGCGACGCGACATAATCGAAGCCGTCAAATGACATGGGGCAAGTGTAGCAGTCCGAGCGGTTTGACGCAATCTGGGCCTTTGGATGACGGCGCGCATCTCAAGACGGGCGCCTTTTTCAAGAAAACACTATCTTGTCGTCTAGTGTTTTTGGCGAGATCTGAGCCGTCTGATCGAGATCATGCGCGAAAGTTGAGGAGAAAGTGAGTTTTCTCCGTTTGCGAGCTCGGAAAGGCACTTGCTCGGCAGCCGACCGAAGACATGGGGTGTCGAACGACTTGACTTGGTGAGGAGGCGGAGTGGTCTTGGGCCTTTGCGACGTTTCGAGTACGGCCCAAAAGTCGCGCCCTTACGTTTGGAAGTCCAAGGGACGTTCCTTTTTACTATAAATCTTCACCCCCCTTGAACCAAGTCTCATTATTTACTTTTACTCTCTCTCTCTTCAGTTCTTACTTTCATCTTCAAAGTTTTCAGCTCCCTGGTGGTGGTGCTAGCTGTCGCGGCGAGGTGTTCTTTGTCTCCGGTGAACTTTCCGACCGTAGCTGTCACTTCGAGGTCAGTCTCTCTCCCTTCTCTTTTAGAAAAATGGTTAAGGTTACGGATGAGACCCCCGCCTCGGAGCAAGCCGTTGGCCGAGCGGGCGGAGGAGAGGAGATGGTGGTTCCGGAGCCGACCGATCAGCACGTCGTACGTCCGGATAGAGAGGGCGAAGTGGCCGAGCTACCTAAGGAAGTCGCGGCGGTGTCCCAGAAGGGTAAAGCGGTGGTCACGATCGTGGAAACGCCGAAGACAGCGGGAGCGTTCGGTCGGCAGCCCATTGCTTTGTCGAGCGTGGGAGGTGTACGGGACTATGCCGAGGACATTTTGGAGAAAGTGACCCAAGGCACGGCCAAGGCGGTGGAGGAGAATGAGCCGAGAGAGCTGTCCGAGGTGGACCATACCATCTCGTCTCTTACGGAGGCCGACCTTCACCTGATCCGAAAGGGCTTTCGGATCCCTGCCGACTACGGACTGCTCCTCCCCGGGCCGGGTTTCCGCGCCAATACGAAGTCTTCGTCAGATGTGTGCGTCTTTCCGGTCGACTCCCTCATTGCCCGCTTTCCCCTCCACCCATTCGTTGTGGATGTCTTGACATGGTACGGTTTGAGCCCCGCCCAGCTGATGCCGAACACATGGAGGCACGTCATGGCATTCGTCCTCCGGTGCCAAGAGGTTGGTGCCGAGCCGAGTATATTTCTCTTTCGGAGCCTCTACCGACCTTGTCAGCCAAAGCGAGACGAACAAAGGTTCTATCTTTCACCACGAACGGGCGTGAAGCTGATCGAGAATCCGGACTCGATCAAATATTGGAAGGAAAAGTATTTCATCATCCGAACCCCTGCGCCGTGGGTGATACCGACAGTTTGGGCGAAGGATGGCCTGCCCAAGCGAACCAAGAAGGAGCCGGTTCTGAGTGATGAGGAGACAGAGGTCCACAAGAAGCTCCTCGCCCTGCCAGCACTGAGCTGCAAAGATATTACCGAGGAGGATCTGTTCCGAGGGGGTCTCAGTCCGATCGACCCTAGTATGCTCCTGGTATTTATACTCTTTGCTTAAAGTTCATGAAAATTTTTCCAAGTTTTTTCACTCGGTTTGTGCAGAGACGATGAAGCTGGACTACAAAGCTCTGATGGCGAAGGGCAGGTCGGAGCAGGAAGCGAAGAAGAAGAGGCCTTTGGCGGGGCCTCAGGACGGCCGAGCCTCGAAGAAGCCTTCGGTCGCGAAGGTCGCCGACCAGCCGAAGGTTGTTGCGTCGGAGGCTGGTCCCGAGCAGGGGGAGGTCACGGTCCCTGAACCCCCTACTTTAGGGGCGCCGACACCGATCTCGAACGGGGATGCTCCCGGTTCGTCGAGCGGTGCGTTCGGCGTGAAGGAGCTGCTGTCCCTCCAAGTTCTGCCCCTCACTACCGAAGCGGAGAAGATCTTGACCGAGCGTCATAAGCAGATCTTCGTCCCCGACTGGCAGGTGATGAATGTCGACGGCTTCTTGGGCGACGGCAATATCTGCATGGAAGCGGTGAGGCACCTGCCGACCCCAAAGGACCGAGCGACCCTGAAGGCCGGGCTAGCAGGGGACGCCGCGATGCAGATTGCTTGGAACACCATGTCGGTAAGTAGGCCGAGCCCTTCTTTATCGAAACTTTTACTGAGAATTTTCCAAGTCCCTGGGTTCGGTTCCTAATGTCTTGTTCTCTTTTCAGACCCTCTGCCACTTCAACTTCCTGCTTGAGGAGTTCGCGAGCAAGGAACAGGAACATGAGCGGGAGAGGGCGGAGCGTGTCAAGGTCGCGAAGCAGCTTGATGCCGAGCAGCTCCTCTCGGCGAAGAAGGGTGCCGAAGTGGCTGGGCTGGAGAAGCAGCTGGCCGATGCCTTTCAGCTGTCGAAGGACGCAGCGGCCAAACTTGAGGCCTCGGTGAAGGAGGTTGCCGAGCTGAAGGAGGAGCTGGCCAACGCTCGGTCGGAAGCGGAGAGGGCTCGGAAGAGGGCCGAGAGGATCATGGCCAAACACCAGAAGAAGGTGAAGAAGGTGAAGAAGGCTGTGCAGGAGGAGGCCGCGCAACACATGCTCTAGAACATGGAGGACGCCTATGGTCGAGCCTTGCTCCACGTGGCCGCCAGGAACCTGGGCTTCGACACGTCCTCCTACCGTTTTTACGACCCCGTGGAAGGGGAGGAGGAGGTTCCCGAGGGGATGCTCGACCCCGAGGGAGAGACGGAAGGCGTCGAAGGCCCAGGAGAGACCGAGGCCGCGGGTGAGGAGGAAGACGACTCCGAGGAGGAGAGCGGGAGTGAAGGCGAAGACGGGGCCGATGGCGAGAACAAGGCCGGGGGGTCGACGGACCCGAACGACAAAAAGGTCGACCCCTGACTCGGTTGTCTCTTTTAGTCTTTCGTTATTTTGTTTCTTTTTGTAAGCCTAACTACGGACTGGCCACCGCTCTTTGTAAAACTTTCTTCTCGGTTTTGAATGAAAACAGTGTGTTTGGCCAAAATTTCTCCAAGTGTTGAGTCTCGGGTTTTGTGTTTGATTTGTGTGGAATTCTCCAAGTGTTGGGTCTCGGATTTATCTCTGATTTTCAGGTAAGGTTCGGTCCGATTACGGAGGTTGCATACCTTCGTAAGGAGCTGGCCAAAATGAGGGGTGAGCTCTCGAACAGTCGGCAGAGGCGGTTTCTCATGCTCTTGAAGCTGGAGGAGACGAAGGCAGCTGTGCGGAAGTATTGTCGCGAGTTGTGGCAACTGCGGAAGCAACCCCAAGCCCCTTGTCCCGAAAGCGAGGCCGAGCAGCTCCGTAGAGAGCTTACTGCTGCCGAGCGGGAGAATGACGAGCTTTTGGCCGAGGTCCAACACATGGAATTAGCGGAGAAAGAACGCTCGGCGGCGGAAGAGAAGCTAACTTCCGAGCTAGAGAAGGCATCGGCCGAGCGCAAGAGGTTGCTGGCCGAGGTCGACAGGCTCAGGAGGATTACGATAGACAGGGGGATCGAGGTCACCCACTTCCGACGGCTCGCGACCGATGGTGCCAACGTCTCTGGCTCGTCAAGACCCTCTCGTTTGAAGAAGTCGGCGAAGGACGACGCCCTGAGAGACAGAATCATTGAACTGGAGGAAGAGGTCGCGTCACTCAAGCCTATGCCGGAGAGGGCTAACTGCCGAAGGGGAAGGGCTAGCGACCGAAGAGATAAGTGAAGATGTTTCTGTTTGAGGACCAAGTGTAATGGGTCGGTGCTGTATTATTTGCTTTATAGTATTTTGTAACTATGGAAAGACTGCTTTGTATTGTGTCCCGATCATTAATAAAATTCCTTTGTGGCTCTGCGTATTTGTTTTGCTTGCGAGTGTGTTGGTCGTGCTGAAGTCCTCGAGCCGAGCACATGGTGTTGTCGGCTAGAGTCTTGAGGCGAGCGAGCTCCTGACGGAGCGGTACCTTGTCGTTTAGCGATTCTGACAAGATCTGGGCCGTCGGATGTTGGCACGCATCTCGAGGCGGCTCAGTTCCCAAGGAAACGGTATCTTGTCGTTTTAGCACTGTTGGCAGGATCTGAACCGTTGGGTGATGGCACGAATCTCGAGGCGGCTCAGTTCCCGAGAAAATGCTATCTTGTCGTTTAGCGTCGGTGGCAGGATCTGGGCTGTCTGATCGAGATCAATCACGAAAGTTGAGGAGAAAGTGAGTTTTCCCCGTTTGCAGGGTCGGAAAGGCCCTTGCTCGGCAGCCGACCGAAGGCGTAGGGTTTCGGATTTCGGCTCCTAGACAAGATTGCACTTATTATGTTGCCAGTCAGCCGAGCTCTTTCCCTTTGCGGGACTCGTTGGTCATGGCGTGCGTTCGATGGTTGTGGGAGCAGTTCCGAACGGCGATCGACCTCTGACTCGTCTGGGGACGAGCCGAGGAGGTAAAGTCGAGCCGAGTGTTGGATTCCGAACCATCGGTAAGTTCAACGGTTGTGGGAGCAATTCCGAACGGCGATCTACCCCTGGTTTGTCCGGGGACGAGCCGAGGAGGTAAAGTCGAGCCGAGTGTTGGACTCCGAACCATCGGCAAGTTTGTTCAACGGTTGTGGGAGCAATTCCGAACGGCGATCTACCTCTGGCTCGTCCGGGGACGAGCCGAGGAGGTAAAGTCGAGCCGAGTGTTGGACTCCGAACCATCGGTAAGTTTGTTCAACGGTTGTGGGAGCAATTCCGAACGGCGATCTACCTCTGGCTCGTCCGGGGACGAGCCGAGGAGGTAAAGTCGAGCCGAGTGTTGGACTCCGAACCATCGGTAAGTTTGTTCAACGGTTGTGGGAGCAATTCCGAACGACGATCTACCTCTGGCTCGTCCGGGGACGAGCCGAGGAGGTAAAGTCGAGCCGAGTGTTGGACTCCGAACCATCGGTAAGTTTGTTCAACGGTTGTGGGAGCGGTTCCGAATGGCGATCTACCTCCGGCTCGTCGGGGACGAGCCGAGGAGGTAAAGTCGAGCCGATCATGGACTCCGAACCATTGGTTGAAAAATAACGAATAACAATGAATAGGGGAGGAGATTTGTAAACAAATTTGTAAGCATGAAAGAGCATTCTTTATTGATAATCGACGGCGAACCGTTTTACATGTTACAGCTCATGAAAATAGGTTACAAATTAGAGGAGAGGAATAGCTCGATATCCTATAATACTTAGAGTGGCACCGGGGCGCTTTCTTGGTATTTCAGGAGATGGTCGGCATTCCAGGTCCTCGGAATCTCTCTGCCCTCTAAATCTTCCAGACGATATGCTCCGGGCCGAACTACTCTTGTAATCCTGTACGGCCCTTCCCAGTTCGGAGCCAGCTTGTTCTTCTGACTGGGAAAGGATATGGCCAGTTTCCTCAAGACTAAATCCCCTTGCTTAAGGTTGGTGGGTCGGACCTTCTTGTTGTACGCTAACTCGACCCTTCTTCGGTAATTCTGCTGCCGAATCGAAGCTTTTTCCCTCAGCTCATCTATCAGATCTAAGTCTACCCTGAGGTCTCTGGCGTTCTGTTCCTCGTCATAGGCTGTGAGCCGAGGGGAAGGTATTCCGACCTCGAGGGGTATCACGGCCTCGGACCCATAAGTGAGGTTGAAAGGGGACTCGCCTATGGGGGTCCGCTTGCTCGTGCGGTAATTCCATAGGACGTTGGGGAGTTGGTCGACCCATAAGCCTTTGGAACTCTTGTCCAGCCTTTTCTTGATGCCTGCGAGGATCTGCCGATTAGCGTTCTCTGCTTGTCCGTTCGACTGAGGGTGGGAGACGGACGAGAAGCGCTGCTGGATGGCAAGGTCGTCGCACAGAGCTCGGAATGCTGTGCCAGTGAACTGAGCCCCGTTGTCCGTCACGAGGACACGGGGGACGCCGAATCTGCAGATGATGTTCTTCCAGAAGAATTGTACCACCTTGTTCTCGGTTATAGCGGCGAGGGGCTCGGCCTCGACCCACTTTGAGAAGTAGTCGATGGCTACGACCAAGAACTTGAACTGACCCGGAGCCGGAGGGAAGGGCCCTAGTAAATCCATCCCCCACATTGCGAAGGGGATAGGACTTGATAGGGAGGCGAGGTTGGCTTGAGGGAGGCGACGGATGCTGGAGTGTCTCTGGCAAGAGTTACATCGCCGAACGTGTCACTCGGCGTCTTGAAGGAGGGTCGGCCAGAAGTATCCATAATTCAAAGCTTTCCGGGCCAAGGACTTGGATCCCGAGTGTGCCCCGCCGACGCCTTCGTGGAGCTCTTGTAGGGCATAGTCGGCCTGTTCTGGTGAGAGGCACCTTAGGTATGGTCGGCCGTCTATTTGAGAGAAGGAGCGTTTGTATAAGATACCCTCGATCAAGACATACCGCTCGGCCCGGGTTCTGACTCGGCGTGCTTCTTTGGGATCCACAGGCAGGACCCCGTCCCTCAAGAATTCCACCAACAGCTTCATCCAATTATCCTGCAGCATGACTGGCAATGACTCCACCGAGCCGGGTGTCTCGTCTTCTATGCTCGGCCTAGAGAGGACCTCGATCAAGACGGTCTGTTCAAGACCTTGTAGGGAGGACGAGGCCAACTTGGAGAGGGCATCGGCCTGTGAATTCTCCTCATGAGGGACTCGTTGAATGAGCGCCTCTTCGAACCTACTCATGAGGGCCCGGACCTTAGCGAGGTACTTCACCATCCGCTCGTCTCGGGCCTCGTACTCGCCCAAGACTTGGTTCACGATAAGCTGGGAGTCGCTGTGGATCCGGAGGCGCTGCGCCCCGGCACTTCGTGCGAGCCCGAGACCTGCGATGAGCGCTTCGTACTCCGCCTCATTGTTCGAGGCCCTGAAGTTCATACGGATCGCGTACTTGAGGACGAAGTCGTCAGGACCGTTCAGGATGATACCTGCGCCGCTTCCTTCGTTACAGGAGGAGCCGTCCACGAAGACCGTCCAAATGGGGGGTCCGTTCGGGACGTGGCCGGCCTCAGAGATGGTGGACTCTACGATGAAGTCGGCGAGGGCCTGTGCTTTAATTGCCGTCCGAGGCTGGTAAGAGATGTCATGCTGGCTCAGCTCTATGGACCACTTCATTAGCCGGCCCGAGGTCTCAGGCTTGTGGAGGATCTATTTTAGGGGCTGGACGGTGAGGACAACGACCGAGTGGGATTAAAAGTACGGCCGAAGCTTCCTTGCTGCCATGACCAGGGCGTAAGCCATCTTCTCTATCTTCGAATAGCAGAGCTCGGCGTCCCGAAGCACCTTGCTCACGTAGTAGATGGACCTTTGGGCCCGGTCCTCCTCTCTCACCAAGACAGCACTTAGGGTCTGCTCGGAGGCAGCCAAGTAGATGAAGAGAGTCTCGCCCGGGACCGGTTTGCTGAGCAGAGGGGGGTTCACCAAGTAGGCCTTCAGTTGGTCGAATGATTCCTGTTGTGGTTGGCCCCATTCAAAACCCTTAGCCCCCCTGAGCGCTTTGAAGAAGGGAGGCACTTTTCCCCAGACTTCGAGAGGAACCGACCGATAGTAGCGAGCCGACCAGTCAACTTCTGCACCTCCTTGACGTTCCGGGGCGGGGCCATGTCTAATATGGCCTTGATCTTCTCGGGATTGGCTTCGATCCCTTGCTGGCTCACCATGAAGCCAAGGAACTTTCCCGAAGAGACCCCGAACGCACACTTATTCGGGTTCAGCCGCATGCCGTGCCTCCTCAACACGCCGAAGGCCTCCTGGAGGTCGGCCACGTGGTCAGTGCCTCGGATACTCTTGACGAGCATGTCGTCAACGTACACCTCCATATTCCGACCTATCTGGCTCTGGAAGACCTTGTTGACGAGGCGCTGATAGGTGGCGCCCGCGTTCTTCAACCCGAACGGCATGACCCGGTAGCAGTAGAGGCCCTGGTCGGTGATGAAGGAGGTCTTCGGAATGTCCGGGGGGAACATCCGAATTTGATTATAGCCGGAGAAGGCGTCCATGAAGCTGAGGAGCTCATGGCCCGAGGTGGCATTAATGAGGGTGTCGATGTTCGGAAGAGGGAATGGGTCCTTCGGACACGCCTTATTCAGGTCGGTGAAGTCGATGCATATTCTCCAAGAGCCGTTGGACTTCTTGACCATTACAACGTTGGAGAGCCACTCGGGGTAGTTTACCTCCTGTATGAACTTGGCCTTCAAAAGTTTATCCACCTCCTCCTTGATGGCCTGCTGTCGCTCGGGAGCGAACTTTCGTCTCTTCTGCTGAACCGGTTTGCACCCCGGTTCGACACTTAGGCGGTGGACTAGCAACTCCTCGGAGATGCCGGGCATATCTGCGGTCGACCAAGCGAACAGGTCGTGGTTATCCCGGATGCATTTAACCAAGTCAGAGCACAGCGCGGTCGGCAAGGACTTGCTGATGAGGAACTTTCGGCTCGGGTCCTCGTCCGAGAAGAGTACTTCTTCTAACTCGTCCGCCGGCTCGGATGTTGGCCGAACTTTCCGCTCGGGGATTTCTAGTGTTTCGAGCGAGAGCACCGGTCCCCCAGTGGAAGTCATGTAGCACTTCCGGGCTGTCTCTTGGCTTCCCCTGACTTCCCCTACTCCCGACCGAGTGGGGAACTTCATTTTGAGATGGTACGCTGAGGGGACAGCTTCCAGGGCGGCTAGGCCAGGTCGGCCTAGAATGACATTATACGCAGCCGGGACGTCGACGACCATGAAGTCCATCGGCTCGGTCCGGGTAGTAGGGGTGTTTCCAGCAATCACGTCGAGGGTTATTACTCCCTCGACAGTTACTGGGACCCCCGTGAACCCGTGGAGTGTGTAACCGGCCAGCTTGAGACGGTCCCGAGACAGCTGTAGGCCTCGGAAGGCTGAGAGGAAGAGGATGTTCACCGAGCTCCTGTTATCTACCAGGACCCTCTGCACCTTGAAGTTGGCCATGCGAAGGTCAATGACGAGGGCGTCACAGTGGGGAGTTCGGACCCCTTCGAGGTCCTCATCGGAGAAAGTCACCGGGACTCCGAGGCCTTTCGGGGGAGGGGCACTGTGAACCGAGTTGACCTCTCGGACAAAGGCCTTCTGAGAGGAGTTGGAGGAACCCCCCATAGGCCCTCCGTGGATGAGGTGCAGGACCCGCTCTTCCTCAAACTCGGGCGTCTCCTCGCGCCGTTCGGAGCGCTTGTTAGCCCCCCGAGGCGGAGGAGTGCTGCGATCCGCCCGATCGCTTACCTTAACAAACTTGGCCAGTTGCCCCCTCTGGATGAGGGCCTCTATTTCATTCTTCAACGCTCGGCAGTCGTTGGTGTCATGGCCGTGGTCCCTGTGGTAACGGCAAAATTTCTCCTTATTCCTCCTCTTAGCCGGGGTGTTCATCCTTGGAGCTGGGGGGATGACCCCCTCCTTCTCCACTTCCATCAGGATGGTGGAGACGTTGGTGGTGAGGGGAGTGAACTTCTCGAACCTAGGGGAAGGTCGGCGCTGACTGCCGTTGTCCTTCTGCATCTTCTTCGATCCCTCCCCCTCGATTGCCTTCCTCTTCGATCCGGAGGCCGATCCACCAAAGTTCGGGAGGCACTCGGCCTCTTCCGCCCAGATGTACTTCTCACACCTTAGGAGAAGGTCGGCAAAGTTGTGCGGGGGCTTCTTGGCAAGGGACGACCGGAGGTTGGAGTTGAGGACGTTCGATTGGAACGCAACAGTCGCCACTGATTGGTCTAGGGAGGCGATGGACCTGACTTCTGCGGTGAATCTCTTCACGTAGTCCCTCAGTTTCTCTCCCCTTTCCTGCCGCAGGTTAAGCAGGGAGAGGCTCGTCTTCTCGGACCGCCTGCTACTCACAAAGTGAGTAATGAACAACGTTTCGAACTGCTCGAACGAGAAGATGGAAGAGGGGGCGAGCCTGGAGTACCACTCTCGAGCTGACCCCCGGAGGGTGGCGGGGAAGGTCTTGCAGAGCATAGCGTTGGAAGCTTGATGGATCAGCATTAATGTCTTGAAGCTTTCAACGTGATCAACCGGGTCGGACTCCCCTGAGTACGTTTCAAACTGCGGAGGTTTGAAATCCCTCGGTATGGGGGCATCCATGATCGTCTGAGAGAAGGGGGTCTGCTGGGCCGGACGGTTCCTGCTCTGGACTCCTCCTCTCTGTCTATGCGACCAATGCGTCTCTCTACCTCATGGAGACGGCGGTTGAGGGCATCGTCCCTGCGCTGGTAATCATATGATCCCTCGGACTCTTCTTCATAGGAAAGGGAGCGGGGACTGCGGCGCCGGTAGTCTTGGGATCGGCGGGGACTATACTGCTGCTGCTGGCGACTGGGAGCCGGGATAGGACTTCTGGATCGGCGACGAGGACTGGGAACCCTCGGAGGTGTTGGAGCCCTCTGAGCGTTTTGGCTGTGCTGCCAAAGGTTGAGGGCCTGCAGCACGGTGTCTTGGAACTGTAGGAACTCGGCACGAGTGATAGGTGCCTCATTGTTCCTCCGGTGATGCCGATCCGTGGGGGAACGCGGCCTCCTCCTTCGGCGCTCGGGGGATGTCGCTCGGCCCCTGTGGTCTGGAGACCTCCTACCGTCTCGGCGATGAGGGGACCGCTTACCCTGATGCTGGCGGGAGGCTCCTTCTCGGTCCCGCCTCTCATCAAGGTGGGTGCGGAGGTCCTCATCTTTCTGGCGGTTCAGGATTGTGTTGCGGAGGTCGGGGTGGTGAGAAGCCATTGAATCCGAGGATTCATTATGAACCGAGACATGGTCCAGGTTGAGGGGCTGCTTCTGCTTCCGACCGTTATGACCAGAAGGGCCATTGTTGGGTTGCTGTTTGGGATGAGGAGGTTGGCTCTGCTGGGCCGGGGGAGGAAGGTCGGGCTGTGGAACAGGATTGCCAGGGACTTCCTCCGTCTGATCGGCAAAATTGGGCCCGCGGTTGGACCCTCTAGACCTGACCTTCTTCGGAGGCATGGTTTCAGAGGACAACGAGGAAGGGGCTGAAGCTGTTCGTGTGGCTTTTCCCACAGACGGCGCCAATCTGTTACCGCTGATTTCGGTGTGGGGGTAAACAGATAAGATTTGTGAGTTCGAGAAAACCTGAACAGCTGATCCAAGCCTCCTTCCTCCTGCCGCAACCTGCAAAGAAGTGCTAGACACCGGGGTTGATTCCGGCGACGCACCCTCCGACGCTCTTGTCAGTAACCAGTGGTGATTAAAGAAAGAGCTTAAGGTGGCAAAAGAGTGATTACCTGGTCACAGTGGTAGAGGGGAGGTATTTATAGTCGCCTGGGAAGTGATTAGGGACCTGATTTCCTGTGTAACTGCCAGGAGTAAAATCCTCACAGTCTGTTTAGGAAACTAACCCCCTGATTTCCGGTGAGAGTAAATCAGGCCCGTTGACTTGGTCAAATCAGTGGCCCTGATTTGTCTCTTGTTGGTCTGGGTTCGCCTCGGGTCGGGACCCGTACCCAATTGGTGTGGATCTGTGGATCCGTTTGTGGGTCATTGGATCTGTGGTAAGGAGATCCAGTACCCGCTTTGGATCCACTTGTATGTGAAATTACTATTTTACCCCCGAGCTTCAAGATTCGCGCCCAATCTGGACGGTTCCGATTTAATCCCATTTTTAGCCATATCAATAACTATGTACAATATTGCACATAACTTTCAAAAATAAGAAAATAATAAAACCATTTGTGAAAATTTTATTTAATAGCATATATAAATTATTGCACAATTTTTTATGTTTTCTTACTGGATACCAATTCAGAATTTAGCTGAAGTGAGAGTTGGAAGTTATCTCCAACATTTTCTTTTCTTTTTATTTGAAAAGGAAAAAAAAATCCTAAATAAAATGGTTTAGCATAATATACTGTATATATAGATTTTGGTCTTTTTAAAAACCGTCCAAACACAGAGATTCAGAACACCCCAGTCAGTTATCTCTCTTCCTCCTCCCTCCTTCCGTTTGCCACCTCCTTCCTCCTTTTTCCTCGACCACCTCCATCGCCTCATCAACCTCCGCCTCCGCCTCCGCCTCCGATTCGCAATTGACCAAATTAGGGTTTTTTTCCCTTTTATTTTTTTCTTGTTTATTAGATCTCAAAGATTTTGAGTTGAGAATGGATCAGTTTGGAGGAGGCGGGAGTTGGATGATGGTACCGAGTCAGAATCTTGTGAATCAAGATCCGCTCCAATCGTTCAATCCTCAGTACAATCAACAGATTCAAATTCAACAGCAGCAACAGCAATTTCAGCAACAGCAACAACAACAGCAACAACAACAGCAACAGCAGCAGCAGCACCAGTCGTTGGCTTCGCATTTCCATCTTCTTCCTGTAAGATTTCGCTAAATCCAAGTAGATGAGAATATGAAAATTGTCTATTTTGGTCTGTTTATTCGTTGTTTTGATGCTAAACTGTGGAGGCTGTGTTTGGGAATGGAGTTAAGTTAAGAAAACTGTAGTTTTGTTAACGGTGGGAGCCAATTTGGAGTTGAGTCAACTTTTTTCAGCCCAAAAGTTGAGATAACTTCACTAGGACCATATTTTTCTAAATTTTGGCAAAGAATCCAAAATTATGAAGTTTAGTTAACTTTAGTGGCTTAGAGCATCCACAATGGTGTTTCTCATTTTGTAAAAAATGGCAGCTAAAGTAGTAGCAAATAGCGATAAGAGCTGCAGTGGTTGATTGCTATATGTTTCTCATTTTTTTTAAAAAATTTGCGTGGGACGGTATAACATTTACCGTCGCGCTTTTTTTTTAAAAAAAATGGGAGGGACGGTACATGTTGTACCGTTTCTCGTTTAAAAAATTTTTATAAAATAATTTAATTGCTTATTAACTATTAAAATATAGTAATTAAATAAAATAAATAATATAATAATACCTAAACCTAATTAAAAACTAACTAACCCCAATTTAAGGACGGTACAACATGTACCGTCCGAGATTATTTTTTATTTTTTATTTTTTATTTTTTATTTTTTTTCAATCTAACGAATCTCGACCGTTCATTTCAATTTACAAAAAATAAAAAAGGGACGGTACATGTTGTACCGTCCGAGAATTTAATTTTTTTTTCTTTTTTCAATCCGGCGAATCTCCTCCGTTTATTTTAATAATAAAAAAAAATTATTTATGGGACGGTACATGTTGTACTGTCCGACGATATTAAAAAAAATTAAAATAATTGGCACGGTATATGTTATACCGTCCGACTCGATTAAAAAATTTTAAAATAAAAGGGACGGTATATGTTGTACCGTCCTTTATAATTTGAGAATCGCTATTCTGTTTCTCATATTTGAGAAACGAATATAGCAAGTTTGCCAAAAAATGGCAAAATAGAAAACCATTGCAGCGTCCCATTTGCTATAAAATGGCAAATTGGCAAATATAAGAAACGACTGTGGAGGTAGGGGTGTGATAACTAAAATTTGCAAACATCTACCTCCACTTAAAATAAACTTTAGTTAACTCAACTCCATTCCCAAACACAGCTGGATTCTTTAGTTTTTCCACGGAAAGGAAATTGAATTAATAGTCACCTAGCGTAGCCTTGTCTAGTTAGGAGTACATTTAGCCTTAGGGTGTGGTTCAGAATGGAGTTTAATTATGATAACTATAGTTTTGTTGAGTTATTTTTGCAATCCATTGTGAAGATCAACTGAGATGCAATATAGATCAGGTCATACAGCCTTATATAGTGTTGATAATGGGCCGGGCTGGGCCGGATTTACCATAAACCTAAACCCAGTCCTAAAATATTTAGGTCCCAAAATTTTTACCCTGCCCTGGCCCTCAGGTTTTCAGTTCAAAGCCCTGGCCCTACTCACCAGATCCGAGGGCCGGGTCTTGGGCTTTGGGCTGGCCCTATGTTTTGAAATTAATGTCATTTTGTTGTAGGTTGCTTAGAAATTACGATAACATTGATTACATTTTTAAAAAGCGGGGGAAATATAAAAGTTGAACACATTCTTTAACTTCAATAAAAGTAATTTAATAAAG
This sequence comes from Hemerocallis citrina, assembly GCA_017893485.1. NCBI lineage: Eukaryota > Viridiplantae > Streptophyta > Magnoliopsida > Asparagales > Asphodelaceae > Hemerocallis > Hemerocallis citrina. The sequence goes on along the minus strand of CM030359.1, from coordinate 300,449,998 downwards.
CAATTGATAGTATGGTGAATATATATTGAGGCTATTTGTATAAAGTTTAGGAATGAAATGAGACACTAAAATGAATTTTTCTGTTAGCTCAACGTTGAATGTTCTTTATTCTCAGCTCTTCTATCATGAAATCAACATATTTGAATTGATCTTGCAAGCTAGTAGAAAAAATGGCGGATTTTTTCTTTCTTTGTTGAGTTTGTTCATGAGTAAAAAAAACCATTTAAAATTTTAAACAAAAGGATTAAGTCCAACATCTTAGGATATTGGTTAAGTGAAGTTGGACTGATTAATATTTAATGGTATCTTTTGTTTAGACCATTTGGGTTCACCTGAACTTAGTTGGGTTATATACTGATTAATATATGTATAATCTAGAATTATAGGGCCTAGGGTCGGGCTTATGCAAAACCCTAACCCGACCCTACTTTTAAACATGCGAGAACAAAAGGTCCTTCCCTACCCATTATTTTATAGGCCAGGGCTGGATCGGGCTCTTTTCAGGGCCAGGTACAAAGCCCCAACCTGGCCCTAACCCATTATCATCCATAGTCTTATACAGCCCCATACAATTTCTTCTTTTTTTAAAGGAGAAATTAAAGAAGAAGAAAAAGGAAGGAATAAAAAATCAATTGAGAAAGAGAAGGAAAAAAACAAAAAAAATTGAAAAATAGAAACTTTCTCGAGTCCTGACCTTTGTGCAAGATGTCGTTACTGCTAGTTCATGAAACTCATCGACTTTTATGATTAAAGAGACTATTTATTGGAAATGTGACACATTTTCATCATTTAAGTTGGATGTTAAATTTGTAAAAAATTGTTTAATTTAAAAAGAGAGACAATACCAAAAATCCGATAAACTGATCTGGAAGCTCTTGTTTGGTTGATATTAATCCCGATACGGCAGGGCCTGCCCCCCAATGGAGGCTAGGGAGGCGGCCGCCTCGAGCCCCTAATTTTTTTTGCAATTTTAGGGGCCCCCAAATATTTTTTTCCTTGTATTCATATATACGTATTTTGCGCGTAATATTTTTTTAGGGGCCCCAAATTTAATTTTTTGGGCTTTTGTTTTTAAAATTAGTACTTGAGTCGGCTTATTTTAGTTGAGTTTCGGTTTGTATGAAGTTTTTTTCTCAAATTCCTAAATCTCCATTTATTTCTTCATATATATCGGTTTTTAAGAATTGTAGCAAAAAATATTTCATAAAATTTTTAAATTTTTTTTAAAAAATAAATTTTGTATGGGGATCCCATATCGTGTGTTCGCCTTGAGCCCCCGTAAACTCAGGGCTGATCTTGCGATACGGCGATACCCCCAAAAAAATGGCAACTTGATACTATATACCCGGTACCAAGATTTAGGATCTTGGTTTGGGACCTTGATACTGTACCCGGTACCAAGATTTAGGATCTTGGTTTGGGACCTTTTTTGAGCTAAGGTAACTCTGGTTGCCTCCTCAAAAAGTTGAGATAACTTTTGATATGTAAACCATGGTTTTAAATCTCGGATTTCGGACTCGTCTCGGCAAGGGGTGTTTCGTTTTGGACCGGAGATATCAGAGGAGATCTCGGGAAAATGTAATCATATCGGATGTTCATTTCCTATACTCAATAAATATTTTTTTTTATTACTAAATAAGATATTATATGTCCTACAGGTCATTTATCAAATAAAATATTGTATAATGTAACTAATAACATGAATCAATTATGGTAAATATTCACATAATTTAACAATAATATAAAGTGAATGTAATATAAGTATATAACTAAATTGAATTTGCATTGATTAAAAAAAATGTATTAGTTAATAAACTTGACTTTGCATATATACGAACAATAGCGAGACGAAATCCTTACATTATCTTAGCTTAAGGTCTTATATTGAAAGACATATATGCAAAAATTAAAACAATTTTTTATATATATATTCACGTTAACATTTGTGTTTATTTCGGCTAATATTTCGCTGATTTCGGCAATTTCGGCCGAAATCTACACATTTCGGTTCAAAACAATAGAGTATAAAATATGTGATTTCGTATCGGCAAGCTAGCCGAAACGAAATTTCAGCCAAAATTTCGATCGTATCGGAGAAAATTTAAAACAGTGATGTAAACTCTCCCCCTTCCTAAGTTATTTCTCAGTTGTGGGTATGTGAGACCCCGTATTATAGTATAATATACTAGTATGGTATATATATATATAGTATATATATACTAGTAGAAAGAAAAAAAAAAGAAGAAAGAATGTTGGAAGTGGGTGACGTGGCATGGAAAGAAAAAGGAGAGTGGAGTAGGCATTAAATGATGGCCTATAGATGATCCTATGGGATGTGATAGCATGATGGGCCTATGAGATTTCCTATGGGGCTAAGGAAAGGATTAAATGAATGAGAAGAAGGAAGTGTGTTAGTGCTTGGACCTTTGACCGGTTGACCTAGGGGGACTTAGTCCCATACCGGCCATAAAAGAAGGGAATAAGAGAGATATATTAGGAAGCCCATGATGAAGGGTTACCCAACGTCCGGACACCCTTTTGAGGCAGCCTGTGGTGGGCGTGGCTAGAATTTAGTTAATTGTGTGCGTGCGCAGCTGAGCCGGGCTCGGGGTGTTACAAATGGTATCAGAGCCGACTTTCGACACTGAGTGTGTGCAAGATGTACGCCTGAGAAGGAGCTAGGTTGGGACAGGTCGCCCGGGTAGGGGACTGTACAACTAGCAGAATCAGGGTAATCCTCTCCACATCGGCTAGAAAGGGATCCTGAATCAAGTTGAAAGTCCGGGCTCAGCGAGGACGCTGAATTATTAAGGAGGGGTGAATGTGAGACCCCGTATTATAGTATAATATACTAGTATGGTATATATATATATAGTATATATATACTAGTAGAAAGAAAAAAAAAAGAAAGAATGTTGGAAGTGGGTGACGTGGCATGGAAAGAAAAAGGAGAGTGGAGTAGGCATTAAATGATGGCCTATAGATGATCCTATGGGATGTGATAGCATGATGGGCCTATGAGATTTCCTATGGGGCTAAGGAAAGGATTAAATGAATGAGAAGAAGGAAGTGTGTTAGTGCTTGGACCTTTGACCGGTTGACCTAGGGGGACTTAGTCCCATACCGGCCATAAAAGAAGGGAATAAGAGAGATATATTAGGAAGCCCATGATGAAGGGTTACCCAACGTCCGGACACCCTTTTGAGGTAGCCTGTGGTGGGCGTGGCTAGAATTTAGTTAATTGTGTGCGTGCGCAGCTGAGCCGGGCTCGGGGCGTTACAGGGTACATGCATGCTAAGTTGCTAACCATACCTATACCTACTACTACAACAACAACAACAACAATCCTTCTCCACTCAACTATATCGAGGGTTACCTCCTTAATCATTAACACTTTTCATATGCCTTTTACCAGCTTTAACCGAAGTTCATTTGGGCTAACAATACCTATACCAACTAAATAATTTTAGTGTTTAGCTAATCACTCAACATAATTCCTCCTTAATCAAATTAACTTTTTTAAATTTCTATAAACAACTTTAACCTAAGTTTGTTTGGACTAACCATACCTATACCTCCACTTAATAACTTAGTATTTTAGCTAATCACTGACCATAATTTCCTAATTTGAGCAACATAATCTGTTTTACAACATTTTGACTTGCAGGTGTCTTAAGTCCCTACTATGAGCTATGCCACTTACTTTTATCTTTTATTTTCTTCTTTTGGAAACAAACTGCCATGGGAGGGAATGTGCTCGTGCTACACGTGCATCTGCAACTTCCTTTATCTTATATATCCTTACTAATATGTTTCAAAAGATTTCTTCCATCCATAAGACATTTTCTAGTTCTTAGTGTTTGCAGTTGTATTGATTAACTTTGTTTAGTCATTCTAAGCCTTTCCCCTCTAAGCATATTAGAAATCAATCGGATATCATCTATAGTTTCTCAGTCCTCCCATTGTCTCATTTTCTTACAAGGCATAGTTAACTACATCAAGCCTAATTTTTCAAAAATATCTTTTATTTTGTTCACGACATAAGCCATTTGTTTATATCCTTGCTCTCTGGTGCAACTTTCGGTGAACAATCAATGAAGTAACTCCTCCCTATGGACCTTATCTCCTTGACTTCACTGTTCTTTATTTGGACTTCTTTATCTTCTCCTAATAGACTTGAATTACCTAAAATTTCACCTTTTATTTCTCTCTCATCTTAGGAAGTAATCCCTCTCCTTCCTTAGTATATAACTTGTGATATGAATTATCTTAATCTCGTGTTTAGCAGTGCTAATGATGAGTACATCGATTCTGTTTTGTTTTATTTTGAGATTTAACCATATATAGTAGTTTTGCAATTTACACAATTTATTTTCTACATTAGAATATTTTGATATTTGTGATTTGTTTTGAGCCTATATATAGGCCTTGAGAATAATGGGTAGGTATGCTATTATTGATTAAAAAAATTACTGTGTTGAGTTATTGCTCTGTATCATTTTCTTGTGTGTGTGAGACCGTAAGAAATTATTAGGATTTGTGAGAAATCCTAAGACATTAGGGTTTGTGAGAAATCCTAAATCCCACCTTCATCTCTACAGTCGCCATTAAACTAAATCCCCAAATTCCCAAATCCTTATTCAACTCCAAACCCTAACCTAATTAATTAACCCAATCTTCTCCTTCCTCTTCCCTCTTCTTATTCTACTGCTCCCGATTGAAACCCATCTCTTCTCTCATCTTCTCCAAACCCTAACTTCCCCGAAATCCATCGCTGCATCTCCCTCTCCAGTCGACCACCTCGAGCCCCATCTCATCGCCGTCGTCGAACCTAACCCCGCTGCTTCTTGAACCCAAACACCGCCATCAAAACTCCCGGCTGTCACCTCCCGCCAACGTCCCCGCAACCACCACCATCAAAACCCCCAACCACCACCTCCCTCCATCATCCCCGCAACCACCACACTCGAAATTGACCCCGACACCACCAGGCCACCGCCCCTCCTTCCACCTTGCTGAATCCCTGATAGCAACCAACTCCTCGACCACGCCCGACGTCTTCACTGCCCTCCTCCACCGCGGATCAACGGTGTTTGGGCAAGATCCAAATTCAAATTCAGCAACATCGCAACACTGTCTACGAACCTGGTAACTTCTTTCCACTTCTAAAATATTTGTGATACTGCTTTATCATCTCTAGATTATTTTTTGAATTATCTATCGCCCACAAATATTGAGTGTGTGTGCTTCTACTTACTAATTAGAGTACGAATCTTTATTGCATATCTTACATGCTAAGAACGATTAACTATAATTGTTGATTGTTAGGTGTGAATCTTTAATTTGGCTTATTAAACTTATTTCAATTCTTGAAAATCCATCAAACAAATTAGTAGTTTTAATTTCTAACTTAATCGGCATTACATGTTGGTAAACTTAAATCTTCTAATATTTTTGGAAATTCTCTGTCTAGGGTTAAGTTTACATCAACTAAACTCTTCCTTAGCTTCCTTCTTGGCGCATATTTATTTTTCTTTAGATTTTACTTTTGTTAATCTGTCAGATCACATCTTCTAGGAACTCAGAAAAGATACCCTAGGTTAGTCTGTTTGTTCATTGATTGTCTGCCAAGTCCAAGGGTGTGTATGTTATCATATATTTTGCTTCTTTTAACAAATTCTGCAACTGCCAAAAGTGGTTTTTTAGTGCACTAACCCATGTGAGATACTGACATGTTGCTCGTTAAACATTCTCTGAATATAATGTAATTATGGAGTATTCATGTAATAGAACTATAGAAGGAAATTTTTGTAGGATAATTATGCTATAAGTTTTGCTTTATGGATGTGTTTGGTAAACAGATGTTGAAAACATGGTAGGATGAACTGAAATGATAATATGAGACAGAATGATAGATGAGCAGTATTACATTAAAAGATAGGACAATAAATTAATGCATCTGTAAAATGTTAAGGTTTCATTGAGGATAAAATGAGGGAAATCACAGATGGTTTAACATATGCAATGGATGGCACAGGTATGCCATAAATGAGTGGTAAGATTACTCTAACGGAACAACAACGATTGAGGATTCTAGATCTAAAGGAACATGGATGTAGGCATTTAGGTAGTTGAAGTGGATGTTTTATTAGAAGCAAAGGATTTATGATGCTGATCCGAAAGATTTTGGATAAACAGATACATTATTGTCATCGTAGCATATTCCATAGTCAGTAGGGCCTTATTTTGTGTTGATCATTGAACTAGCATCAATGATTAGATTTCATTGCATCCTCTATTTTCTTTCTCCTTATAATGTACAGTAATGTACAGGTACTTGATAACTAATTTGCTCCATTGACATGAAAAAACTATCAATAGAGGTAGCTGCAAGTTATGTAATTTATGCATTGTATACTCATGGATGAGCATAGTAATAACATCACATATACTGTGTTTTGTTCATGGTTTGTGATGGTTTGCTTCCCCTGCAGTTGGTGGAGAGTTTAGCAGAAGTGACCGAGAATGGAACTCGCGACCAGAAATCTGATGCACTGGTAAGAACCGTCTCTCACGCGCGCTCTCAACTTAATCACCTACTACTGTGAACATTTAAATTGTTGGTTGTCTCAAGATTATTTATAGGCGTGGATACTTCGTTTGCAATGAAAATATTTAGAGATTATCAATATGAATTTTTTTAAAATCAGAATGTGTATTGAAATTTATCAATGTTGTTCTAAATATTCTTGTTCATGGTTCACATAACCCAAGTTATGCATTCACCATAAATTAGAGAAGAAACTTGCATGACAATAGTATATGTTGGCTCCTTTCACTCTTTGCTTTTATAAGTTTTAACATTTTTTTTATATATCCCAATAGGTCACTGAATGGACAAGTCATTTTGAAAAATGTATATGTTGGCTCCTTTCATTCATTGCTTTTATAAGTTTTAACATTTTTTTTAATATATCCCAATAGGTCGCTGAATTGACAAGTCATTTTGAAAAATGTCAACAGTTGTTGAACTCGATATCAGGATCTATTAGCTCGAAGGCTATTGTAAGTGGAACTTATCTGTTTATTGACTAGTGCATTATATTTGGGATTTCTTTTTAAAGTAATTTTCCTTTTTAATTTGGGAGCAAATATTGAGAATGAGAAAGTTGATGCTAGTATTATCTTTTTGATGTTAAGTTTGTGCTTCCTATATATGAATTTTAATAAACATCATGCATCTTAGGTTATGCTTCCTATATATGATGTGGTTGCATTCAACCAGACAATCTATTTATTATGTAGGCCATGAATGGCTATAAATTATATGTGTGAACATTAGTTATTAGACGGTTTTTACTGGTATCTGAGTTCAATCCAGCACAGAGGAGTCGAAAAAAATGCATAAGAACGTGTTTTCTTTGTTGTTGTATCCATAATATGAATGGATATTTTCTAATTGATGTATCTTCATGTTGACAATGTAATTTTTTGTGTGTATCATTTCTGTTTTTTTGTGTATGCATCTGATTGTCGAGATGTGGGTTGGTTGGGTGGATTTGGTGACCCTTTGTGGTGATTTTGTGTGTGTGAGTGTGTTGTGGGGGGGGGGGGGGGGGGGGGGGGGGGAGCGCAACAAAAAAAAACAACAGTTTTTACTATTTGGTTGCAAAGGTGTCCTAGTTGCCAACTAGCCTTTAGGTTTCATGGGGAAAAAATCCACTAAATGTAATTTATACTATTTGGTTGCATAGGTGTCCTAGTTGCCAACTAGACTGCATGCTTCATTGAAAAAATTCCACTGTTACAATGGTTTTGTTTGGGGTAAGGATTGTAATGGGGCAAAGGGAACTGTGGTTAAACCGCAGCGCCGCAGCGGACTTGGATTGATTTAGTGAAGGATAATGATAATTGATAGTTGATAATTTGACAGAGGACGTTACCCGTGGTTGTTTAATTGTTAATAGAGTTGAATAGACAAAAAAGATTCATTTAGGCTACACATAGAATTTAGGGTGAAAGACTTCTATGTTGTTGTTCTTGCTGTCGCTCTCAGCAGTTTCATTTGTCGTTGAACTTTGATTGAGGTTGAGTTAGTTTTACTAGCATTCACAAAATCTGGTTGCAAAGGTATCCTAGTTGCCAACTAGCCTTTAGGTTTCATGGGGCAAATTCCACTGAATGCAGTTTATACTATTTGATTGCATAGGTGTCCTAGTTGCCAACCAGCCTTCAGGCTTCATGGAAAAAATTTCCCCGTTACAATGGTTTAAGGATTGTAATGAGACAAAGGGAGCTGTGGTTAAACCGCAGCTCCGCTGCAGACTTGGATTGATTTAGTGAAAAATAATGATAATTGATAGTTAATAATTTGACAGAGGACGTTACCCGTGATTGTTTAATTGTTAATAGAGTTGAATAGACAAAAAGGATTTATTTAGGCTACACATAGAATTTAGGGTGAAAGACTTCTATGCTGTTCTAGCCGTCGCTCTCAGCAGTTTCATTTGACGTTGAACTTTGATTGAGGTTGAGTTAGTTTTACTAGCATTCACAAAATCTGGTTGCAAAGATGTCCTAGTTGCCAACTAGGCTTTAGGTTTCGTGGGAAAAATTCCACTGAATGCAGTTTATACTATTTGGTTGCATAGGTGTCCTAGGTGCCAACTAGCCTGAAGGCTTCATGGAAAAAATTCCAAAAAAATTCCACATTACAATGGTTTTGTTTGGGATAAGGATTGTAATGAGGCAAAGGGAACTGTGGTTAAACCGCAGCGCCGCAGCGGACTTGGATTGATTTAGTGAAGGATAATCATAATTGATAGTTGATAATTTGACAGAGGACGTTACCCGTGATTGTTTAATTGTTAATAGAGTTGAATAGACAAAAAAGATTCATTTAGGCTACACATAGAATTTAGGATGAAAGACTTCTATGCTGTTGTTCTAGAAGTCGCTCTCAGCAGTTTTTTTGACGTTGAACTTTGATTGAGGTTGAGTTAGTTTACTAGCATTCACAAAATCTGGTTGCAAAGGTGTCCTAGTTGGCAACTAGCCTTTAGGTTTCATGGGAAAAATTCCACTGAATGCAGTTTATACTATTTGGTTGCATAGGTGTCCTAGTTGCCAACTAGCCTTCAGGCTTCATGGAAAAAATTCCACTGTTACAATGGTTTTGTTTGGGATAATGATTGTAATGAGGCAAAGGGAACTGTGGTTAAACTGCAGCGCCACAGCGGACTTGGATTGATTTAGTGAAGGATAATGATAATTGATAGTTGATAATTTGACAGAGGACGTTTACCCATGATTGTTTAATTGTTAATAGAGTTGAATAGACAAAAAGGATTCATTTAGGCTACACTTAGAATTTAGGGTGAAAGACTTCTATGCTGTTGTTCTTGCCGTCACTCTCAGCACTTTCATTTGACGTTGAACTTTGATTGAGGTTGAGTTAGTTTTACTAGCATTCACAAAATCTGATCTATCTTTCCAGCCTAGTTTGGTATAAAACTCAATTCTGATGTAATAGGATATTGATCAACTTCTGGACACAATTTGGTTGTTCGGTTTTATTTAATTAATTTATTATCTATCTTATTTTCTCCCTTTGTTATATGTGTGGTGCTTCAGACAGTTGAAGGGCAGAAGCATAAGCTCGAAGAGACTAAGAAGCAGCTGAATCAGAGAAGGTTTGCTTCCCATACAAAACTCTTTATTTTTCGATCCATGATAATTTTCATATATGTTTTTTTATTTCTTTTCCTTTTTCCTTCTGGCTGTTAAATCATGGCAGGGAGCTGATTGCCAAGTATAGAAGCAGCGTGGAAGAGATACTTAAGCCTGATGGTAACCGATAGCTGCAGGCTCTGTGCGTTAATGACAACAAAGGCTTTAGCTTTAGATTAGGAATCTGCAGGAGTACTGGATTATAGTTGGAAATCTCAGGAACTTTGAGCTACTGTAATTTAATCAACTGTTATAAAATTATGGTGGATGTGATTAATGACTACTCAATCTGAATTATTTGTATACTTGTGATGTGTGTAAGTAATCTAGCGAGATCAGAGTCACTTAATCCCCTCAAAGCCATTTAATCCCTTCAAAATTCACTCATCTCTGATCACCAAACTCATCTCTGATCACCAAGCTAGAGGATCTAGTGGGTTTCTGCTGGCTCACACTCACAAAGAAATGGGTCAACCCTGTCCATTAGGGTTAGGGCTCCCATTCTTTCTCTGCCTATAAATACCAGATCCCCGTCCCCTTTCTGCAGGTAATGGCTCTTTCTCCATTGAAACCTTAGCTCCAAATTTTTTCAGTGACCGACTAGATCATCAGAGGGCTTGTCGTCGGGATCACTTCCGGTGTAACTAGGCGTTTTGTAGATACCCAGGGCAGCTTGCCACCAGCAGCACCCCCTTTCCTGCTCCTAACCAAATTCTCATCTCAGATTTAGATCTGTGGTTGAGATCTGTCTCTCCCTTGACACATAACAAGAACTCACATCTGTTGCTCCGACTTCTAAATCAACAACATCATATTGGCATCGTCTGTGGAAAACAGACAGACCGACTCGATAACAGGTTCAGATCTCACCCAGTTGTCGTCCTCCTTTATGGCTCCCAAAGCCAAGATAGCTTTTACAGCGGGACGTAAGGGCGACCTCCCTCCTCCTTTCCGCAGTCACGCGAACACACAGGGGTCTCAGAGGCCACGAGCTGAGGGCCTGTCAGAACCTACACCAAGCGCTTCACGCTCGGTCGCAGATGACCCCCCCAACGACATCGATCATTGACATCCCGTGGATGATCTTCGACACCAATTCAGCCGATCTAGGGCAGGGGCTACCTCCTCCAACCAGGCTTCGACCCACATCATTCACCTTTCCCAGGGCCGAGAGCAGAGGCACTCCCCGAGCGACCGTTCACCCCCTCCTGGCCAAGGCGAATAGGTCCCAGTCACGAGAGCCGAGTTTCGGGATTTCCGGAGCGAGGTCCTCCAGGCCCTCCGTGGCAGCCCCAGAACCGAGTGTCAAGGTGACCACTCTCACCAGGAAGAAGCCCGAGGAAGTGAGTCTCATGGCTCTACTCAGCCGCCGAGACAGGAAAAGGTCACCCTCCAGCGCCTCCAAGATATGGAGAACCGCCTCGCTCGGATCGACGAGGACGGGTCACAATTCAACTGGGAACATCAACCTAGCCGACCCCCCCGTTCTCAGTCCCAATCCTCGATGCTGAGTGATAAGTGGATTTTATATATATATTTTTAGTACTATTTTATGCATTAAAATTACAAGTTCTCATTTATTTCTTTGAAATTTATCTTATTTCTACTCAATATTATTTATTTGTTTGTTTTTGTATCAATGAGATGGATAAGTGCAAAATGTTGGCATTTTGCGTGAAATGAAGGAAGAGTGCAAAGATAAAGATTTCAAATTTTCAAATTGATTATATGTGAAGATTTCAGTAAGATTCAAGCACTCAACTGCACGTGTTTACAAATTAGCCGTTGGAAGAACTCATAAAAGTATTCTAGTGTATTAGGGGGGTGGAAGGAAATTGTGTAATAAAAAAATATCAATCCGGATAAAAATTGAATTTGGATTAGGGTTAATTGGTTGATTAACTTAAAAATTGAAAGATTAATATTATTCTGGATATTTTAATTAATTAATTAATTAATTAACTATCCTAATCTAATTTAATTAAACTCGAATCCTACCAACCTACCCACCCTATATCTCTAATCTCTAATATTTTAATGGGAGAGTTGGAATTTGTAACAAACAAACCCTAACTTTATAACTATATAAACACATATAATACGCGTCCAAACTATATCCAATAAAAATAAATGTGCACTGGACGTGTAGTCCAAATCAAAACATTTAAATATAAACTATTTTTTTCTTATTAAGTGCAACTCCAACTCTCCCATTACAGTCTTTATATTTACTTTTAAAAATATATAATCCTATTTATTATGACATGCATCGCACGTGTAAATCAAAGTTCTTACTTTAAATTTTTCAAAAATTTAATACGTGCATCGCACGTGTATATTACAAGTATATATGAAGAAAGAGAGGGGGCGTGAACAGGTTGGGGGAGCGGCGGGTTTAGAGAAGACAAAAAAAAAAGAAGGCGGCTTGGTGTGCAGGCAATGGTTCTTGGCGGCTGGAGGTAGGGCGCGCAAATCGAGAAAGAAAGAGAAAATGGAGGAAAGAGAAAGTGGGGGCTGCAGCCGCTGCATGGATTTCAGAATAAAGAGACAGAGGAGAGAGAAAGAGTGCACGTATTTTGAGGCGTTGTTCTTCGGCAAAAACGAGTTCTTTCTTTTCTAATCTAACTTTTATTATGCAATCAAAGAACAAGTTTATTAGTTGCAAATTTATTATGAAATAATTTTATTTTTTTAGGGCTTCGATGTAGCCTAGTTTTGATAACATAATTTTAATTCCATATTATTTTTCTATTTTTTCATGGTTGTGTGTTTGATTTTGTTCTTAATGCTTACAACTGTTTGGCCAACTTTTGTATGATTTATTAAATCATGGAGAGACCGAACTGATAATTTGTGATTTTGAATTAATAAAATTAAACACCATTACAAGAGCGAACCGCTGTTAATGTGACCGTTAAGAAATCCATAGATCTTAATGAATTTTTAATTAGTAATTTGTGCATGAACTATGACAAATAATTAGTTGAGAATATTTTTGATATTGCTTGAGAGAGAATATTGAATAATTTGGAGATTTTGGTCTACAACTTGGAAAAATAATATTTTTATTTACATGGAATTATAAATTATGTGGGATAAATTAGGTGAAATCGAAAGCTCTGGAATTAGTTTTGTAATTAATAAAGAACAACATTTCATATTTTCGTTATCTTTTGTTAGTTTATATCTTTAGATTAATTTAGTTGCTTTATTTATTTAAATTTTGGTTTTCCAAATACTGGTTAATCTAGTAAATTCGATACTCGATAAAATAATTAGTCCTTATGGGTTAGACACTCTTTTTACTTAACTATACTACTTGTTGCGATTTTGTAACTTGCAAATATATCACAGCAAGTTTTTGGCGCCGTTGCCATGGACTATCGCACGAGGATCCTTATGTTCATATTGTAAACTTTCTACAAATTTATGACACTTTCAAGCACAATGGAGTATCAGATGATGCAATTCGATTGAGACTCTTTACTTTTTCCCTAAGAGATAAGGCTAAGGCTTGGCTAAATTTTCTACCACCCGGTGGTATTACTACTTGGGAGGGACTTGCACAAAAGTTTCTAGCTAAGTATTTTCCGCCGGTAAAGACAGTAAAGCTAAGAAATGATATTACCACCTTCATTCAATTTGAGACCGAGTCTTTGTATGATGCATAAGAGAGGTATAAAGAGTTATTAAGAAAGTGTCCTCATCATGAACTACCAAATTGGCTGCAAATTCAAATATTCTATAACGATTTGGGAGTTACAAATCGATCTATGGTTGATGCAGCAGTTGGAGGTGCACTTATGAGCAAAACTCATGAAGTAGCCTATGAGCTTTTAGAGGAGATGACATATAATAGTAACCAGTGGTCTTCAGAGAGTACAATGCTAAGAAAAGTGGCTGGAGTTTTTATACTTGATCATATTACTATTTTAACTGCAAAAATTGATATTTTATCTAAACAAATAGGTAATATGAATGTTAATGCTATTCAAACTAATATTATTTGTGATCTTTGTACAGAAAATCACTCAAGTACAGATTGCCAAGTGGGAAACCCATTTGCTCACCCACAGTCCTATCAAGCAAATTATGTGTTTAATTTTCAACATCAAAACAATCCTTATTCGAACACAAATAATTCAGGATGGAGAAACCACCCTAATTTTTTTATGGAACAACAATCAAGGAGCAATTAGACCACCTAAAAATTTTCACAGCAGGAAAAGAAGCCGACACTTGAGGAGATGTTCATGCAGTACATGCAAAAGACGGATTTGGCGATCCAAAATGTTGCAACTTCAACTTCAACTTCAATTCGCAATCTTGAGGTTCAGATTGGTCAACTTTCAAATATTCTTAAAGAGAGAACAGCAGGAACCTTACCCAGTAACACCGTAACAAATCCCGAGGAGTATGTCAAAGCAATAATACTAAGAAGCGGGAGAATAATTGAGCAGCCACAAGAAGAAATTGCCGACCAAAATGTGGTTGAAAAGCAAAGTGAGATTGAACAAATTGTGGAAGAACAAACGCAGCAAGTGGCTAATCACCATTCTAAGAAGGATAAAGGAGTTTCAAGCCAAACAATTTCAGGGGAGTTTAATTCTGACACTTATCCTAATTCACCTTATGATCCACATATTCATTTCCCGCAAAGACTTAAAAAGAATAATATCGAAAATCAATTTTCTAAGTTTTATTTTTAAGAAATTGCATATTAATATCTCTCTTATTGAAGCTTTGGTACAAATGCCTAAATATGCTAAAATTTTTAAGGATATTTTATCAAACACGAGGAAGCTGGAAGAACATGAGACGGTGATGCTAACCGAAGGGAGTAGTGCAATTTTACAAAAGAAGCTGTCTCCTAAACATAAAGATCCAGGGAGTTTTACAATTCCTCGTACTATTGGAAATTCTTCTTTTGATAAAGAAGTATGTGATTTAGGAGCAACTATTAATCTTATGCCTTATTCTGTTTTCAGAAAATTAGGTATTGGAGAACCAAAGCCTACCACAATTTCATTGTAATTGGCGGAAGTACCCAAGAGAAATAATTGAAGATGTTTTGATAAAAGTAGACAAGTTTATATTTCCAACTGATTTTGTAGTACTTGGTATGGAGGAAGATGAACAAATTCCGTTAATTTTGGGGCAACCTTTTCTAGCTATGGGGAGAGCTTTGATTGATGTCCAATAAGGAAAACTTATTTTGAGGTTTGAGGATGAGCAAATAAAGTTTTATGTCTTTAAATCCATGAAGTTTCCTACCGAAGAGCAGTCATCTTTTCAAATAAGTGAAACTGATTTAATTGTAGGCGAGAAACATAAGACTGAAACTGAAAAGTTACCCATAGAAGTATGTCTAACAAATTCAGCAACTATTGAATTTGAGGAAGAAAATATTTTTGAATATGTTATGTATTTGGATGCTGCACCATCTATTAATTTTTTTTCTCAGCTGAAATTCAAAGAGGTGGGGATATCAAAGACACCATCTTCAAGAAAGAAACGACTCAAACTCGAGGTTGATCCTAATCCACGCATGAAAAGAAGTATTAGAAAGGATGCTCTTATATTGTTAGATCTTGACGTCACATAACCATTTCAGCTACCATGTCTGGCTGAAAATTAAAAACTTAGCGCTTCTTGGGAGGCAACCCATGTTTTCTTTTACTGCATTTAGAATTTCTTTTTCTTTTAGTTTACTTTAATTTAAATTTTTTCAATTTTATTTTGTAGGATTGTATGAGTTTGGAAGTCGCCGGGTGGAGCTGTTCTCTACACCTACATTGATGCTATTTTTGAGCAGAATGGAGTCAGAATATGGAAAAGTGTTTCAAATAGAGATCGTAGAAAATTTTCTTAGCTTTCCAGAACAAAAAGAATCAGGCAATTTGGACATCTACATCTCCAGATATTACTGAAACAATGAACGTTGCGAGTGCAAAATTTTAACACGAATCAGGAGAGAAATTCTAAACTGTTTGCATTATTTTTGTTTTTATTTTTCCTTTCCCAATGAGGACAATGTGATATTCAAGTTTGGGAGAAGGGGTACAAATCTATTTTTTTTATTTTATATATATTTGAAAAGAAAAACAAAACAAAAAGGGATTTCAATTAGGCTTACCAGTATACTTTAGTTCTTATTGTGCTAAAGCATTGAAATAAATTTTTTTCAAGATAGACAATATCTTATAAAGCAAGATTAAGCAAACTTATTTAATTTAGGATTATTGAAATTCAAAATTTCTTACACAATTTTGACATTCATGTGATTATACATAAAAGAAAAATATGATACTTTTTCTTGTGATTATCTCTCCAAATGTATCGCTAGTTTGCTACTCGGTTTATAGTAGTGAGAATGGGCAATCACAGATGGAGTTGTTACATGCTTTAATTACATTAATTGCATGACAAATATGATTGGGTTTGGAATTATGAATGAATAATTGCACTGGAGAAAGTGAGTATGCTTAGTTTTACTTTATTTGCTATTGTTTATATTTTAAGCTGAAATTTTGTTGCTTGCATGATAAGATCTTTAGTGTGATGAGTTGAGCCTACTATTGATTATTATTCTCTTATTTATGGATATCCTTTTGCTCGAGGACAAACAAAATCTTAAATTTGAGGGTATTTGATGAGTGGAATTTATATATAATTTTTAGTACTCTTTTATGCATTAAAATTACGAGTTCTCATTTATTTCTTTGAAATTTATCATATTTCTACTCAATATTATTTATTTATTTGTTTTTGTAGGAATGAGATGGATAAGTGCAAAAGATGTGCGTTTTGAGTGAAATGAAGGAAGAGTGCAAAGATAAAGATTTCAAATTTTCAAATTGATTATATGTGAAGATTTCAGTAAGATTCAAGTACTCAACTGCACGTGTTTATAAATTAGCCATTGGAAGAACTCATAAAAGTATTCCAGTGTATTAGGGAGGTGGAAGGAAATTGTGTAATAAAAAAAATATCAATCCTGATAAAAATTGAATTTGGATTAGGGTTAATTGGTTGATTAAATTAAAAATTGAAAGATTAATATTAATCTGGATGTTTTAATTAATTGATTAAATAACTATTCTAATCCAATTTCATTAAACCCTAATCCTACCTACCTACCTACCTACCCTATATATATATATATATATATATATATATATATATATATACCAATTTAATTAAACCCTAATCCTACCTACCTACCTACCTACCTACCTACTCTCTCTCTCTCTCTCTCTCTCTCTCTATATATATATATATATATATATATATATGGTAAAAGGGATATGAGCAACTTGCTCATTTAGTAAATGAGCAAGTGATGAGGTGGCATGCATGTGATTGAGAAATCCTAAAAGTGGTTAGATACTTAATGTATCACATGCATGCCACCTCATCACTTGCTCATTTACTAAATGAGCAAGTTGCTCATATATATATATATATATATATATATATATATATATATGGGTCGTGAACAAGTTGGGAGAGGGGAGCGGCGGGTCTAGAGAAGACAAAAAAAATAAAGATAAAAAAAATAGAAGGCGGCTTGGTGTGCAGGCAATGGTTCTTGGTGGCTGGAGGTAGGGCTCTCAAATCGAGAAAGAAAGAGAAAATAGAGGGGGGGGGGGGGGGAAAGTGGGGGCTGCAGCCGCTGTACGGATTTTGGAATAGAGAAACAGAGGAGAGAGAAAGAGTGCACGTATTTCGAGGCATTGTTCTTCGGCAAAAATGAGTTCTTTCTTTTCTCTTCTAATTTTTATTATGCAATCAAAGAATATATTTATTAGTTGCAAATTTATTATGAACTAATTTTATTTTTTTAGGGCTTCGATGTATCTTAGTTTTGAGAACACATTTTAATTCCATATTATTTTTCTATTTTTCCATGGTTGTGTGTTTGATTTTTGTTCTTAAGGGTTACAATTGTTTGGCCAACTTTTGTAGTATTTATTAAATCATGTAGAGATTGAACTAGTAATTTCTAATTTTGAATTAATAAAATTAAACACCGTTACAAGAGCGAACTGCTGTTATTGCGACCGTTAAGAAATCCAATGAATTTTCAATTAGTAATTTGTGCATGAACTATGAAAAATAATTAGTTGAGAATATTTTTGATATTGCTTGAGAGAGAATATTGATTAATTTGGGAATTTTGGTCTACAACTTGGAAAAATAATATTTTAATTTAAATGGAATTATATATTGTGTGGGATAAATTAGGTGAAATCGAAAGCTCCAGAATTAGTTTTGCAATTAATAAACAACAAAATTTCAGATTTTCGTTCTCTTTTGTTAGTTTATATCTTTAGATTAATTTAGTTGCTTTATTTATTTAAATTTAGGTTTTCTAAATAGTAGTAAATCTAGTAATTTCGGTACTCGATAAAATAATTAGTCCTTGTGGGTTTGA
This sequence comes from Hemerocallis citrina, assembly GCA_017893485.1. NCBI lineage: Eukaryota > Viridiplantae > Streptophyta > Magnoliopsida > Asparagales > Asphodelaceae > Hemerocallis > Hemerocallis citrina. Next base: position 300,431,832 of record CM030359.1, on the reverse strand, counting down.
CACTCTTTTCACTTAACTATACTACTTGTTGCAATTTTGTACACTTGCAAATAAATCACATCACTGAGATACCGAGAAATTTCATGTTGCCTTAGTTTGAGACATACAATGGAGAGTCTGATCTCGCTGATCACATGGAAGGGTTCATAACCCTCATGATGATTCTCAGCGCCTCGGATCCTTTCCTCTGTCGCGCATTTCCAGCCACTTTGCGTGATCCGGCACGGGAATGGTTCGGATCGATTTTCTCATTCGATCAGCTCAAAGTGAAACTTCCTTGCTCACTTCGTGACTAGCCGCAAGGTCGAGAAAATAAGCGCATCCCTCCTGGACCTCAAGAAGAAAAAAAGTGGAGTCCCTTCGGGACTTCGTGTGGAGATTCACCACCGAGGCTAGGGCGGTCTATTCTCTCGACGCTGGTGTCGCGTCTGCGGCCTTTGGGCACAATGTTCACCACGGTCAGCTTAAGGCATCCTTGGTGAAGAAGCCTCCCATTGATTTTCTCGACCTCCTCAACAGGGTCGAAAAGTATATCCGAGCTGAGGAGGCTCTACAGCCAGAAGGCCAGAAAGAAACCCCAACCAAGGGGAAGAGAAAAGCCGATGACTCTGAGCCTATGAAGAAGGCCCTGAAAGGCACATTCGGTTAGAAACGACTACCTCCAGTCTCCTAATTCTAGAGGTTCACTCTGCTAACTCAGAGTGTGTCAGCCATCCACATGGAAATCGAGGATAAGGACATCGTCCGCCGTCCTCCTTGATCGAGCAACAACAACAAGAAGGACATGAGATTCTAATGCCGGTTCCATCGGGACCACGAGCACGAGACCGATAATTGTCGGGTCCTCAAAGATAAGATTGAGGCCCTCATCCAGAGAGGGTATCTAAGGGAGTTCACCGGAGCAAACCTGAGGGACCCGAGATCTTTGCCTCATCCTCGAACAGCCAACAGGCATCCGAAGCCCGAGCCAGAGCCCCGAAGAAGCTGGGGGGCCAACTATTCTTCACTATGTCCATGGTCGACCCATGGGGGGAGAGTTGAACACCTCTCGTAAGGCCTTAAACGAGAGGTTAACTCGGTCCATAACTCTCTGCCCACCGAGGGAGCAAAAACTGGCGGTCTCGTTCTCCGTGGAAGATCTGGAAGGCGTCCGACTTCCTCATTGCGATGCCTTGGTAGTTAGCCTCGGAATGGTCAATCACGAGGTCCGCCGCATCCTTGTTGACAACGAAAGCTTGGTCAATATCCTGTTCCTGGCCGCATTCAAAAAGCTCAAGCTCTCTCGCGAGAGGCTGAAACCTGCAGGTACACACTCCACGGGTTCTCTGGTGCTGCAGTCCAAATTGAGTGTAACACCCCTGCCCCTAGCTCGGACAATTTATACAATTTAGAATACAAATTATTTATAGTATAGTACAACTGCCCACCACAGGCTGCCTCTCAAAAGGTGGTTAACCGAATTGGTGACTCTTGATCATAGGCAATGGTATTTATATATTATTAATTATTGTTCACTTCCCGATGTGGGACTAAATTCCTTTGCCTTCTCCCGTTCTCTCTCTGAGAGCTCTCCCATGTGAGCAGTAGCAACAACACCTAGTGCTATTACTCTCTCAACTGAAGGTGGGTCCCAGCTTCCAAAGCCGCGTCACCACACCAAGTGACGCCACAGCAACTGCTGTATCTTCACGTGTGGGCCCTCTCATTCACTATTCCTTTTCCAATTATTTACAAACCATGCCATTTTACTCTTAATACACATATATATAATATTATATCTTATTTGAAATTACGGGGTGTTACACACACCCCCCTTCAGAAATCAGCGTCCTCGCTGAGCATGGGGCATGTACAACTAGTGCAGGATCCTCCTTTCTAGCCGATGGAGTGGAGTACCCTGCTAGCGTACTGTCCTTGGTCTCTCTACCAGCGTACTGTCCTCAGCCAGACATACGTCTCACCCACTCTTACCCACAATCAGTGTCGAAAGTCGGCTCTGATACCATTTGTAACACCCCTGCCCCTAGCTCGGACAATTTATACAATTTAGAATACAAATTATTTATAGTATAGTATAACTGCCCACCACAGGTTGCCTCTCAAAAGGTGGTTAACCGAATTGGTGACTCCTGATCATAGGCAATAATATTTATATATTTTTAATTATTGTTCACTTCCCGATGTGGGACTAAATTCCTTTGCCTTCTCCCGTTCTCTCCGAGAGCTCTCCCACGTGAGCAGTAGCAAAAACACCTAGTGTTGTTACTCTCTCAACCGAAGGTGGGCCCTAGCTTTCAAAGCCACGTTACCACACTAAGTGATGCCACAACAACTGCTATTTCTTCACGTGTGAGCCCCCCATTCACTATTCCTTTTTCAATTATTTACAAACCATACTATTCTACTCTTAATACACATATATATACTATTATATCTTATTTGAAATTACGAACCAACCCCTTAAGACGGTCCTCAACAATCCAGAGAATTATGGCCACTTGGTCAAGTGGTCAATCGAGCTGAACCAGCATGACATTAGCAACTAACTTCGGACAACCATCAAAGGACAAGCCCTCGTAGAATTCACCACGGAATGTACCATTCTCGAAGCATCTAAGGCCTGAGAAGATGAACCAGTGTAGGATTTTTATTTCGACGAATCATCTTGCAATGGTGGAAGCAGAGCTGGCGTCATACTTAGGGGCCCTGAGGACTTTGTCCTTCAGTACTCTCTGCGTCTCAACTTTCAGGCCTCCAACAACGAGGCGAAATATGAAGCCATGATCGTCAGACTCACGTTGTCCCACAAGGCAGGGGCAAGATGAGTGGGAGCCCTCAGCGACTCTCAGCTCGTGGTCAATCAAATTAATGGGGATTACGAAGCCCGAGACACCCAGATGATCCAATATTTGGCCCGCATCAGGCAGCTCTTAACAGTCTTCGAGGGCGCCGCTGTTGAGTGCATCTTGAGGGAGCAAAATATTCAGGCCCATGCCTTATCCAAGCTCACCTCATCGTCCTTCGAGGGCCTAGATCACACTTTCCTCATTGAAATCCACAAGCCTAGCATAAAGAATCCTGAGGTCCTTTTCATCAACCTGGGCATCCAATTGAGCACTTGGATGGATCCCATCTGATAGTTATTGATACATGGCGAACTCCCACTAGACCCGGCCGAAGCCAGAAGATAAGAATATGATCGGAAAGATTCACCCTGATTGATAATATACTTTTCAAGTGCTCGTACACTAAGGTGGACGAGAGACTATATCTTCGATGTCTAAGTCCCGATGAAGCCAAGTACGCGCTTGAGGAGATGCACGAAGGAATTGGGGGATGCCCTATGGGTAGCAGGTCGCTTATGAGAAAAGTACTCAACCACGGCTACTATTGGCGGACCATATTGCATGACACCCAAGATCTTGTAAAAATGTGCGGCCCCTTCCAGAGATTCTCTTCGATCAAACGCTTACCCCAAGCTGAACTCAAGTCACTTGCCAGTCCGACTCTATTTGCCATTTGGGGGATGGACCTGGTGGGCCCATTCCTGAAGGCCACAGGCCAAAGACTTTTCCAAATCGTGGTCATCGACTACTTCACTAAGTGGGTCGAGGCAGAACCCTTGGCCACCATCACGAAACATCAAGCTCAACAATTCTTCTAGAAACATATCATCTTTCGGTTTGGGATCCCGAGCGTGCTCATCACCGATAATAGGACTTAATTTGCAGGCAAAATTTTTCGAAAGTTCTGCGAAGACCTCAGGATCCAGCAATGGTTCTCATCAATAGCCCATCCCCTGTCGAACGACCCAGCTGAAAATGCCAACTGGAAAATTCTTGAGGACATGAAAAAATGGTTGGACAAATCTCCCAAGGGACCGTAGGTCGACGAGTTGCCGAGCATCCTATGGTCATATCGAACAACCAAAAGGGTCCTTATGGGCAAGTCCCCATTCGACCTGACATACAGGACAGAGGTTGTCATCCATGTGGAAGTCGGGCTCCCCTCGTCTAGGATCATGGGTTTCAATGAGGAATCCAATTCGAGCGGCTTCAGAGCCAACTTGGACCTAGTCGACAAAATCCGTGAAAAGTCCACCATTAGAAGAAATATCTACTAGCAGAAGATTGAAAGGTTCTACAACCAGAAGGTCTGTCCGACAAACATCAGTAAGGGTGACCTTGTACTCAGGAAGCTCGCCATTTCCATCCTAAACAAGAAAGGCAAACTGAATTCAAACTAGGAGGACCCATACAAGGTCTCCCAAGTGATACGTCTTGGCACGTACCGACTCGAAGACCGGGGGGCAGGGTAGTCAAGAGGCTCTAGAATGCAGAGCATCTATTTAAGTTCCATGACAGACCATATGGACATATGCATTTGTGTCACGCCCCGCTTCCCAAAAATATGGAATACGAGTATATGACATTGGCCCAGCGAATGACTAACATCACCCATAAGCTTTTTATTCGATTAACTCAACAATATAATCAAAATACAGAACAATTGCGCAAGCAATAATAATAATCCCATAAATAATAATACTTGAAATGAAGCAATATATATAATATCCAAGTACAATAATCTAACGCCTGGAAACAAATAGCGATATTCGGGTCAAAAGCCCACAATACAATGAAATAACAATAGTTCAATAATAAAGTCTTCATGGCAAAACAATTATTTATTAAGCGGCGATGCAATAAATTCATTCACCATTGTTGTTCTCTCAATCCATCAGGCAATTCTCCATCAATACCTGTAACACTTCATCTAAAAAGAGGAGAAAAATTATCCTTAGAGCAAGTCATGGACAGCAAGTAGAGAAAGCAGGGAACAATGGAATAACGATATAACAATGATTTCAATGGATCAATAGGAATCAATAACATGGCACAATAATTAATAATCAATATCACGGTAATCGATACAATTACTATAAACAATGATGCAATATTCAGTAATAATAATCAATGATCAGTTCGATATCAATAGGAACAATGAGGAACAATATGCAGTGTCGATGTGGTGTGATCTTAAGTCTATTAATTATTTTAATCCTAACTAATGTAGCACTTCATGCGTCCCATCTATTTACCACATGGTTGCTACATACAAATAAGTTACGTTTAGACTTAGTGGAAGATTCTATAGATCATGTACATAGCACGATAACAGTATTTGTAGCATTGGTGCACACTGGTTGGCTTAATAAAAATAATGCATGGTCAATTGGGGATACTATGTCAGTAGTCCAACAATAAACCGATAACAATAACTTTTGCCAACACACAATATTTTGGGAAACAAGGCCCACACTTCAGTGTACAGTCACTATGTCATCAACTACTCAAGTCAACTCCTTAAACCCTGGCTTATTAATTATTTTATTAATGCAATAATACAATATGCAATTATAAGACATGAGATGAACAATAGTATCAATAGGAAAACAGTAGGATGGTAACATGAAGTAGGACAATTATAATGATGAAAATAACTTATTGGGATCATGCAATGCAACATACATACATTAATTCATGCAATAGTACGATATAGGAATAGTTAATCTATTAAAAACTGAAAAGTGAAATTCTGGACAGCAAGAGTAGTCTGTACAAAAATGCAGTTTTCCGCTGTTTCAGAAATTAAAAAGTGAATCCGTCAGAAGTTCTAGAAACTAGCCTTCTATACGGTTCCAACGCATATTTAAAGTTCAAAATTCGACAACAGTAGCTTGGTCAAACACATGGTTCTTTACAGATTTTATGTTCAGGCAGAATATCAACATCATGTTATTTTATTTTAGAATCAGCAAAAACTCATTAATAAATTCATTAAAAATAATTTCTAGACTCCTAAACATGTTAAGAAATAATCTGGAAATTTTCAGAGTAAAATTGTATCATTTGATCAGCCTTTTTACTATTTAAACACGATAGATACAAGAATCTGAAAATCTAAAAGTAAAAACATAGCTGTAGTAAAACGGGCATAAATTTTGCTACAAAACTCGGAATTACAAAATTCAAGATGTTCTGGAAACTAGAAAGATAAGGCTACAATTCTCATTCAGAAAGTAATTCATTTTAAGATCATTTACTGGTTCAAAACTAGCAGTCAATATACAGGCCAGCAAGCAATATATAGGATTTGTGTAGTTTTATTGAAAATAAATTAATTAACATGATGGGGGTCGATTCTTTAGTCAATAAATTGTATAATTAGCATGATGGGTTTCAAAACATGATAAATAAAATTAGAATACGCTCATACATCAATTTATCATCAATCTATCATCAATTGATCAAAAAACATAGAACCTATCAATCGTCTCTGTAATAATTTATTTGTGTGATAGTTATATGAACAACCTTATTATCAATTCTATATGCACTCATGAAAGATCCAAACTTTAGAGTCAAGAATATTGGGTTTATCTCGTATAAACCCTCAATAGACCCAACGAAGAGATGAACAATAGATAATACGATAACAAAAAGATTTGCTTGCAAGAGTTTCAACAAAACTTGAATTTGATACAATTAGCAATTCAAGAGGACGGTGACTTGCCTTATAAACGGTGAAAACGAATACCAAGAATAACGAGATAAGAATCCCGAAGCAACGAACCCACGAACACACAAAATTGCACGTGCAATATATGTGCAGACAAAAAGACAAGCAATAACAGTAAGAATTCACAGTAAGCGCAATGTCAATAATGGCAGCAAGGGGCTAGGGGATTGGCTGCGAGGCATCGCAGGCAGCAGCGTCGACGGGGAGCGACGGCGTCGGGGGGTGGCGCGACGTCGATCGGGAACAGGGGTCGACGAAGGGGGTCGTCGAAGGCAGGGCAGCTCGGGGTTGGTCCAGGATGATGTCGAAAGGGAAAGGGGAGGGTCTGCAGTGGTCGAGGGCAGAGCTCAAGGTGATTAGAAGGGGTGCTCGCCGGAGATGGCGCCGGAGAGAGGAGGTCGGGGTGGGTGGTTTGGCTGATGGGCGAGGAGAAAGAAAGGGGGATTCGGGATTAGGTTCAGTTTGGGGAGAGAGAAAGAGGAGAGAGGAGAGAGAAACTCGAGGAGAAAGAATAGACAGCTCTTAGGGCATCAAAATTGTGCAATTTTTAGGGTTTGCATTAGGGTTATATTTATAGAGTACAGTTAGGGTACTGGTTTAGTGAATTAGGGTCCAATAATAGCGGATTTGGGTTAAGAACAAATGAAATTGGTTTTAGGGTTCAATTAAGAGATAGATCAAAATCAATAGGGTTCCAATAAAAATAACCACAATCCAATAAAAACAAATCCACAAGATATATATAGCCCAACAAAAGATAAAATAGTTCATGAATGAAAATTTAAATCCAACAAAATAATACAAACGAATAGAATACAAAATGGGCTTGAAAATAATTTGGAATTCGCCAGGAAAAATCAGATCAAATACGAAAATGAACTAATTCGGTAAATAAAAAATAAATTATATAATCAGGAGTAACAATTAATAATCATAATAAAATTATATAACAAGATAGTATTCGAGTCTGACGAACTCGTTAAAATAATCCAATAATAATAATATATTTGTTTTAGGCTCAAATATAAATGACCGATCAATCAGAAATAGAAGTAGGATTAAAAATACACCATTATTCGAAATAAATAATTTTTTTTTGTTTAGAAAATACTTTAATAAAATATCTGAAGCGAATTTAGCACAAAATAAATTTATAAAAAATCAAAATACAGCAAATATTCAGAAAATATGTATTTACGGGAATGGGGGTTATAGTTTCTAATCGGCACCACGCACTATTCTTTTTGTGTAATTTAGCATGAAAAAACAAAGGAAGTTTTTTTTATTGGCAGAATGTCTAAACTCTCACATGGACTTCGACCCCACAGGGTAGTTAAGAGGCCCTGGAATGCAAAGCATCTGATTAAGTTCCATGACAGACCATAGAGTCATCTGTGTTTGTAATCGGCACCACGCGCTATTCCTTTTGTGTAATTAAGAAAGAAAAACAAGGGAAGTTTTTTTGTGGCAGAATGTCTCAACTCTCACATGGACTTCAACCCTAAACGAGAGATTTCTCAATCTCTCACATTCTCGCCGCTCGGCTTGGACTTCAAGCCATAACGCCAAATTTTTCTCAATCTCTCACATGGACTTTGACCCCAGAGAGATTTCTCAATCTCTCACGTTCTCGCCGCTCGGCTTGGACTTCGAGCAATAACGTAAGATTTTTCAATCTCTCACGTGGACTACGAGAGATTTCTCAATCTCTCACGTCCTTCCCATTCGGCTTGGATTTCGAGCCATAATGAGAGATTTCTCAATCTCTTACATGGACTTCGACCCCAAACGAGAGATTTCTCAATCTCTCACATGAACCTCGAGCTAGCTACTGGATTTCTCACAAGCCGATTATGCTTGATGCTCGGCATGAACCTCGAGCAAGCTACTGGTTTTCTCACAAGCTTATAACGCTCGACGTTCGGCATGATCGAGCTAGATACTGGCTTTTTCACAAGCCTATAACGCTCGACGCTCGGCAGGAACCTCGAGCCAACTACTGGCTTTCTCACAATCCTATAAAACTCAGTGCTCGGTAGGAACTTCGAGCCAGCTAATGGCTTTCTCACAAGCCTATAACGCTCGATGCTCGGCATGAACCTCGAGCTAGCTACTGGCTTTCTCATAAAGTCTCTCACATCCTTGCTGCTCAGCTTGGACTTCGAGCCATAACGTGAGATTTCTTAAACTCTCACATAGACTTCAACCCCACACAAGAGATTTCTCAATCTCTCACATTCTCGCCGCTCGACTTGGACTTCGAGCCATGACGAGAGATTTCATCGTAGGGCTTTGGAGCTTGTTGTTGGTGACAATGTTTTTCTTAAGGTATCGCCGTGGCACGATGTCATTCGGTTCGGTGGTGGGGGCAAGCTTAGCCCAAGATTTATTGGACCGTTTGAGATTTTGGAGTGAGTAGGCAAGGTGGCCTATCGTCTTGCATTGCCGCCATCTTTATCAGGAGTGCACGATGTTTTTCATGTCTCACAACTCAGGAAATATATCCGAGATGAGAGCCACGTGATTAACTATTCTGAGTTGACCATTAGGCCGGATTTGACTTGTGAGATTCCGCCAGTTGCTATTATAGATCGGTGGAAGAAAGTGCTTAAGAACAAGGTCATCAAGTTGGTTCATGTTGCTTGGAATCCTCACTCGCCTGGTGAGTCGACTTGGGAGTTGGAGGAGGAAATTCAGCAGAAGTTTCCTCATCTGTTTGTGTAGTTTGCTTTGGTTTGTTTTTTTTCTTTGTTTTTTTTTGGGTTACCTTATGTATCTTTCTTTTGAATTTCGAGGACGAAATTTTTCTGTTAGGTGGGTAGGATTGTAACTCCTGTTTTTCATTTTATGTATTTTGGAGTGTATTTTTCATTTTTGTGTATTCTATCTCTATTGTATTTTTCGGAACCGTATATTAGATTTGTTTTCAATATATATTCATTTTATTTCATTTTGAGCTTCTTGTGTTTGATTGATTGTCTCTTTTGACTCGTTTTTCATCATTTTGATCTTTTCCTCATTTTTGGCCTCGTTCTCCTTATTTTATTTTTCCATGGAGTTGTGGTGGTGTTTTGGTTGCATTTTCCCAAACCTATGATTTTTAACTCCTAATAAGATTTTTCAAGAGCCATAGAACTCACTCCAAATTGTATTCCTATTTGTAATTTACCCAATATCCAAAACCCATTTGTATACCTATTACTACATACTAATACCCACAACCTATTAGCCCACATTAAACTCCTATATATAAATCCCTAATCCTAAAACCCTAACCCTAATCCTATTTCTCTCCCTCTCTCTAACCGGATCCCTCTCTCTCTCCCTCTCCCGGCTGTGCACCCTCAAACCTGACACTAACCCAGTCCCAGCCTGCCTTCCCCTGACCATCAGCCGGCCATACAACCTTAGGCCGACCACCTCTACAACCCCACCTCCGGCCAACCTTCAACACCCCAAACCCGTACCCCTACATCCCCTTTTTGCCTAGCCGATTACCACTACAACCACCATCAACTACTTTTGCATCATCCCTTCTTATGGTTTCTCAAAGTAGATGTTTGTCACTTTGATCGTTGCTTCAAAGGAGATCGTTTGTGGGTGGAGTTCTCGTTCGTTGGGCTTGGATTCATTGCTTTTAGCAGATTTTGTTTGTGGGTTTTTCTTCTCTTCGTGTTTGCATCGTTCTTCATCCCCTAACTAAGGCAAGTAACTTGTACTTCAATTCATTGGTTTGATACAAGTCAAAAAGTTCACCTATAGTGTAGTTGGGTCTAGAGACAACCAAATATTGTATTTTCCTTGATGGGTTTTGTCACTATTGTGATAATTTGGCCAGACACCAATCTTGATATGTGATAACCTAGAAATTGCCCAAATCTTGATTTGTAATCATGTATGTGAATATTTGTGTGAATTTGTGTTTGGATTAAGATCCATGTGAAATAATAGGTGTGGACTTGTTAATAACCCTAAATCACGATGTTTAGATGCTTGGTAGATTGTATTTCAAGTTTGGATGTGTTTGAATCAATATTCTTGAAGTTATGATGTTCTTGTTTTGAAGTGTGAAATCTGTATTTTCTGGATGTTCTGTTTTGAATGCTATTTTTGTCCATGCTATAGCCAGTATCTTGATTCCAGTATAAAATATGATTTTTAGATAATTTTGTCTATTTTCAAACCCCACTAGTTTTGCTTGGTTTGGATTTCGTATGACTGAGTTATGACTGTTTTGGTACAGAGGTGTCGATCTATTCCAGATTCTGTTTTGGGTTAGTTTTGTTAACAAACTATTTTCAAGAACTATTCTATACATATTATCTTGATCCAATATTTTGGTCAGTGTTTCTTTATGAAGTTAGGGACTACCCAGAATTTTGATGAATTTTATTGACAAGTTTTATGAGGTGTTTCATGCTCGTTTCTAAAACCTATACATGTTGTATATTGCTCGCTGTTCTATAAAGAATCCTATTTTCACTATGACTCCTTATACTGTATAAAAATTCTTTGTGAAATGTGAAAGTTAGTAAATTCTATCTATTTTCATATCCCTTTGGAGGAATTGGATTTCAATTCACTGGTTGCGAGATATCTTAGTTTTCGTACAGCAGTGTTGAGATTTCCAGATTCGTTAAACTATGCTTTCTTGATGCTTTCATATTTTTGATGACTGATCTATTCTTACTGGAATATTATGAAACTTTATATTTTGATGCTAAACATATAGGGGAATACCCCAGATTTTTCGTGGATTTATTGGATGAGCTTTGATGTTGTTTTTCTGATTAAGAATTCGTTTTCTTGATTTCTGACTGAACATGTTTTCTGTTTTCAAACTTATTTTGAGTTATGATGTTGTTAAGAATTCGTAGTTGCCTTATTCTCGAAATGAACTGTAAGGACCCATAGTTAGCTACCTCAAGTGTTTAAGCTGTAGAACTTCAGTTTTTTGCTCGGAATATACCGAGGAAACTGTGCACTTCGGTGGTGCGATAGCTCGAATTTTAGACGCAGTCCTCGTGGCTCAATCTGGACGGTCGATCACGATCGTGGCGCGCATCACGAGGTGGGAGGCACGAGTTCCCAGACAACACTATCTTGTCGTTTTGTGGATACGTGGCACGATCTGATCAGTTCATCATGTTCTAGTACGCATTTTGAGAAGATCTAAAGGTGAAATTGGTTCGGCGGAATTTTTCTCCATATGTGAGGATCGGTTCCTCGTCCGCTCGGCTCGGGGTATTGAGTGAGCGCAGTCGAGCCGAATGTTAGACTCCGAACCACCGTTAGGGTTGCTTCAACGGTTGTGGGAGTAGTTCCGAATGGCGATCTACTTCTAGCTCGCTTGAGAGAGAACTTGCGAAGTAGAATCGAGCCAAGTGTTGGACTCCGAACCATCGGTAGGGTTGTTCAACGGTTGTGGGAGCAGTTCCGAATGGCGATCTACTTCTAGCTCGCTTGAGAGCGAACTTGCGAAGTAGAATCGAGCCAAGTGTTGGACTCCGAACCATCGGTAGGGCTGCTTCAACGGTTGTGGGAGTAGTTCCGAATGACGATCTACTTCTAGCTCGCTTGAGAGCGAACTTGCGAAGTAGAATCGAGCCAAGTGTTGGACTCCGAACCATCGGTAGGGTTGTTCAACGGTTGTGGGAGCAGTTCCGAATGGCGATCTACTTCTAGCTCGCTTGAGAGCGAACTTGCGAAGTAGAATCGAGCCAAGTGTTGGACTCCGAACCATCGGTAGGGTTGTTCAACGGTTGTGGGAGCAGTTCCGAATGGCGATCTACTTCTAGCTCGCTTGAGAGCGAACTTGCGAAGTAGAATCGAGCCAAGTGTTGGACTCCGAACCATCGGTAGGGTTGTTCAACGGTTGTGGGAGCAGTTCCGAATGGCGATCTACTTCTAGCTCGCTTGAGAGCGAACTTGCGAAGTAGAATCGAGCCAAGTGTTGGACTCCGAACCATCGGTAGGGTTGTTCAACGTTTGTGGGAGCAGTTCCGAATGGCGATCTACTTCTGGCTCGCTTGAGAGCGAACTTGCGAAGTAGAATCGAGCCAAGTGTTGGACTCCGAACCATCGGTAGGGTTGTTCAACGGTTGTGGGAGCAGTTCCGAATGGCGATCTACTTCTAGCTCGCTTGAGAGCGAACTTGCGAAGTAGAATCGAGCCAAGTGTTGGACTCCGAACCATCGTTAGAGTGAAGAGTAAAGGCAGAGAGATGTATACAATTTTTACAAGTAAAATATGAAAAAGGCTTTCTTTATTTATGACTAATGGTCGGCTGCTTCTAAAGTTGCGAGCCATTATTACAAGAAAGAAATAAAGGAAAAACATTACAAGTAATAGGAGAGGAACGGTTCGACATCCCAAAATACTTAGAGAGGCGTTGGTGCTCTCTCATGGTATTTTAGAAGATGGTCAGCATTCCAGGTCCTGGGGATTTCTCTGCCTTCGAGGTCTTCTAGTCTGTATGTCCCGGGCTGAACTTCTTTAGTGATCTTATAGGGTCCCTCCCAATTTGGAGCCAGTTTGCTCTTCTGGCCGGGGAAAGAGATGGCTAACTTTCTGAGGACCAGGTCCCCTTCTTTGAGGTCGGTAGGGCGGACTCTCCTGTTGTATGCCAACTCGATCCTTCTTCGGTAGCTTTGTTGACGAATGGCAGCACTTTCTCGGATCTCATCAATCAGGTTTAGATTTGCTGGGAGCTCTCTGGCATTTTGTTCTTCTTCATATGCCATTAGACGAGGAGAGGGTATACCGACTTCTAGGGGGATCATAGCCTCGGACCCATAGGTGAGATTGAATGGACTCTCTCCTGTGGGGGTCCATTTTGTGGTGCGGTAGTTCCACAGCACGTTAGGAAGCTGATCAACCCATAAGCCTTTGGAATATTTATCCAACCTCTTCTTGATGCCGGAGAGGATCTGTCGGTTAGCATTCTCGACTTGGCCATTCGATTGGGGATGGAAAACGGAGGAGAATCGGTGTTGGATGGCGAGGTCTTCACACAGAGCTCGGAAGGCAGTCCCGGTAAACTGGGTTCCGTTGTCTGTTATGAGGACCCGAGGGACGCCGAATCGGCAGATTACGCTCTTCCAAAAGAACTGAACTACCTTGTTCTCGGTGATCGTGGCCAAGGGCTCGACCTCTATCCATTTTGAGAAGTAGTCGATTGCCACAACTAAGAATTTGAACTGACCGAGAGCCGGTGGAAACGGCCCTAGTAAATCCATCCCCCACATTGCGAAAGGGATTGGACTTGATAGGGAAGTTAGTGGAGCTTGTGGGAGGCATCGGATGTCGGAGTACTTCTGACAAGAGCTGCATTGCCGAACGTGTCGTTCGGCGTCTCGTAGGAGAGTAGGCCAAAAATATCCGTAATTCAACACTTTGCGGGCTAGAGATCTGGACCTCGAATGTGCCATGCCGATGCCCTCGTGAAGTTCTTGCTGGGCGTAGTCGGCCTGCCCGGGGGAGAGGCATCTCAGGTATGGCCTGCCGTCTACCTGTGTGAAGGAGCGTTTATATAGGATGCCTCTGATCAGTGTGTAACGCTCGGCTTGGGTTCTCACTCTTCGAGCTTCCTTAGGGTCCTCGAGGAGGAGACCGTCCCTTAAGAATTCGACGAGGGGTTTCATCCAGTTATCCTCAAGCAGGACAGGTAGCGACTCCATAGAGTCGAAAGTTTCGTCCTCTATACTTGGCTTCAGGAGGACCTCTATCAAGACGGTCTGCTCGAGACCTTGAAGGGAGGAAGAGGCTAGTTTGGAGAGGGCATCGGCCTGAGCATTTTCTTCCCGGGGTATTCGTTGGATGAGGGCTTCTTCAAACAGTGCCATAAGGCTCCTGACCTTGGCTAAGTATTTAACCATCCGGTCATCACGTGCCTCATACTCGCCGAGGACCTGATTTACAACTAACTGAGAGTCGCTAAAGATCCGGAAGCGTTGCGCCCCTGCATTGCGAGCCATTCCAAGGCCAGCTATGAGTGCCTCGTATTCTGCTTCGTTGTTCGAGGCCTTGAAGTTGATACGGAGGGAGTATTGGAGGATGAAGTCATCTGGGCCTGCCAGAATGACCCCGGTTCCGCTTCCCTCAATGCAGGAGGATCCATCCACATAAACCGACCAGACAGGTGGTCCCTTCATTGCTTGGCTGAACTTGGGGATGGTAGTTTCAACTATGAATTCTGCTAAGGCTTGAGCCTTGATCGCGGTCCGAGGCTGATAAGTTATATCATGCTGGCTCAGCTCGATAGACCACTTCATAAGACGACCGGAGGTCTCTGGCTTGTGGAGCACTTGCTTCAGCGGTTGGTCGGTAAGAACGGTCACCGAATGGGACTGAAAATACGGGCGAAGCTTTCTCGCGGCCATTACCAGGGCGTAAGCCATCTTTTTTATCTTCGGGTAGCGGAGCTCGGCGTCCCGAAGTACTTTGCTCACATAGTAGATGGGCTTTTGAGCCCGGTCTTCTTCCTTTACTAAAACGGCGCTAAGGGTTTGCTCGGAGGTCGCCAGGTAGAGGTAAAGGGGTTCACCAGGAATGGGTTTGCTGAGGAGAGGAGGGTTGACGAGGTAAGCCTTGAGCTGTTCGAACGATTCCTGCTGTTGCTGTCCCCATTCGAAACCTTTAGACCCCTGAGGGCCTTGAAGAAGGGGAGGCACTTCTCTCTGGACTTCGAGAGAAAAGGCCCTATGGCGGCTAGGCGGCCCGTTAGCCTCTGAACTTCCTTAACATTCTTGGGAGGAGCCATGTCTAATATGGCCTTGATTTTCTCAGGATTAGCTTCAATTCCTCGTTGGCTGACCATGAAGCCGAGGAACTTTCCTGACGAGACTCCGAACGCACACTTGTTCGGATTGAGTCTCATGTTGTGTTTTCTCAAAACATCAAATGCCTCCTGTAGGTCAGTCACATGATCGGCTCCCCGGATGTTTTTTACAAGCATGTCGTCAACATACACCTCCATATTCCGGCAGATTTGAGCTTGGAAAACCTTGTTGACGGGGCGTTGATATGTTGCGCCTGCATTCTTCAAACCGAAGGGCATAACCCTGTAGCAATAGAGGCCCTGGTCGGTTACGAATGAGGTCTTCGGAATGTCCGGAGGGAACATCCGGATCTGGTTGTAGCCTGAGAAGGCGTCCATGAAGCTGAGGAGTTCATGACCCAAAGTGGCATCAATCAGAGTGTCAATTCTCGGAAGAGGGAAGGGATCCTTGGGGCAAGCCTTGTTGAGATCGGTAAAATCGATACAAATCCTCCAAGTCCCATTGGACTTCTTCACCATTACTACATTCGACAACCACTCGGGATAGTTCACCTCTTGTATGAATCGGGCCTTCAAGAGCTTGTCCACCTCCTCTTTTATAGCTAGTTGGTGCTCGGGGACGAATTTGCGCCTCTTCTGTTGAACCGGTTTGGACCCCGGAACAACGCTAAGGTGGTGGACCAAGAGCTCTTCGGAAATTCCGGGCATGTCTGCAGCTGACCAAGCAAAGAGGTCTCGGTTCCTTCGGATGCACTGAACTATGTCTGAGCATAGGGCGGATGGGAGGGTCTTGCTAACAAAGAACTTTCGGGTTGGATCCTGCTCAGAGAAGAGCACTTCCTCCAATTCATCCACTGGCTCGGACGTCGGTCTGGCAGCATCTTGGGAGATTTCCAGAGTTTCTAGGGAGAGGATCGGACTGAGGGTAGAGGTCATGTAGCACTTGCGGGCCGTTTTCTGATTGCCTTTTACCTCCCCTACTCCTGCCCGGGTGGGAAACTTCATTTTGAGGTGATAGGCAGAAGGGACGGCTTCAAGGGCGGCTAGGCCGGGCCGACCCAGAATGACGTTGTGAGCTGCAGGAACATCTAGGACCATGAAGTCCATCGGCTCCGTTCGGATAGTAGGAGTTTTGCCAGCAGTTACATCGAGGGTGATCACCCCTTCAATAGTCACTGGCACTCTCGTGAACCCATGGAGCGTGTAGCCGGTGGGTTTGAGTCTGTCTCGGGAGAGCTTGAGGCCTTTAAAAGCGGCGAGGAAGAGGATGTTAACGGAGCTGCCATTGTCCACTAGGATCCTCTCCACTTTGAAGTTCGCCATATGGAGATTGATGACGAGTGCGTCACAATGGGGGGTGCGGATACCTTCAAGATCTTCGTCTGAGAATGTGACGGGCACTCCGAGGCCTTTAGGAGAAAGGGTGGCACGAACCGAATTGACTTCCCTAATGAACGCCTTTCGAGAGGAGTTTGAGGAGCCCCCCATTGGGCCCCCATAAATGAGGTGTAGGACACGTTCCTCTTCGAAGTCGGGCATTTCATCGCGTTCCGGACGCTTGTTAGCCCCCCGAGGCGGGGGAGGAAGGTCGGCTCGGTCCTTTCTCACGAACCTGGTCAGCTGCCCTCTCTGGATGAGGGCTTCTATCTCATTCTTCAAGGCGCGACAATCATTGGTGTCGTGCCCGTAGTCCCGGTGATAACGGCACCACTTCTCTTTATCCCTCTTCTTGGCGGGGGTGTTCATCCTCGGAGCAGGAGGTATGATCCCTTCCTTCTCAACTTCCATTAGAATGGTGGAGACATTGGTGGTAAGAGGAGTAAATTTCTCGAATCTGGGGGGAGGTCGGCGCTGGCTGCCATTATCCTTCTGGAGCTTCTTGGCTCCTTCCTCTTCTGTTCCCTTTCTCTTAGACCTGGAGGAAGACCCCTCCAAGTTAGGGCGGTGCTCAGCTTCTTCGGCCCGAATGTACTTTTCGCTCCGGAGGAGGAGGTCTGAGAAGTTCTGTGGGGGTTTCTTGGCGAGGGAGGAGCGGAGGCTGGAGTTGAGGATATTGGACTGAAATGCTGCTGCAGCGACCGACTGGTCGAGGGATGCTATGGACCTGGCTTCAGCTGTGAACCTTTTCACATAGTCTCTCAGCTTCTCATCCTTCTTCTAGTGGAGGTACAGTAGCGAGATGCTGGTCTTCTCAGTTCTGCGGCTACTTACGAAGTGGGTGACGAAGAGGGTCTCGAATTGCTCGAAGGAGAATATCGAGGATGGGGCAAGGCGAGAGTACCATTCTTGAGCTGGGCCCTTGAGAGTTGCGGGGAAGGTTTTGCAGAGCAGGGCATCAGAAGCTTGGTGGATGAGCATTAGGGTCTTGAAGCTTTCGATGTGATCGACGGGGTCAGTCTCCCCGGAATAGGTCTCAAATTGAGGAGGCTTGAAGCCGATCGGTACGGGTGCATCCATTATGGTTCGGGAAAAAGGGTTCTTCCTCTAAGCTCCTCTTCTCGGTCTAACTGACCCAAGCACCTCTCCATTTCGTGGAGACGGCGGTAGATGGCATCATCCCTTCTGTAACACCCCGCAAAAATGGAAATTACAATTTTGCCCCTGGGTGTTACGCACGTATATTTTGTAATGTGTTTCACTACATATTTTGGATTCGTACTATTTATATATTTTCCGTATTGGTTTCAGTCAACTAAAATATAATATTTCAATTCCTGGGATTTACGTGCTTTTTACGTGTTTTGATGCACGTGTTTCCACCACTACGTATAATATTTTCTATAGGTTTAAATTATTTATTTTTATGTATTTAAATCTATTTTATAAAACGAAAATTTATTTTCCACTTGTTTTGATTAAAATGCATTTTTCGACTTTCTGCACGTATAATGCACGTGCTTTCTACGTGTTGTGATTTCATCATGAAGTATATGTAAATTAGTAAATATAATTTTGGTTATATTGTTTTCGATCATATTTAATAATTTTTCATCAATAAAATTAATTTTCGCATTTGGATATTTTACGTGCGATGCACGTGTTTCCTACGCACGTAGTAATTACGTCATAGAATGTATAAATTAATAAATAATTTTTCTTATATTGTATTTAACATTTTTCTGTTGATAAAGTCAATTTTCGTATTCTGATGTTTTACGTGCGATGCACGTGTTTCGGTGCGCGCGTTTGATCGTATCCGTTTTCAAGATAAATTTTTGGAGCGTTTGTTTTTATTTTATTTATGCATAATATATTCTTGAATTTTGGTAAACTATCAAACAGTAGATATATAATGTGTATAATATATATGTATAGTATATATAGTATGTTATGTGTTCAGGTTGGTAAAATAAATAAAGGTGAAGTATGGAATATGTGTAATAGGAATTGATGGTGGGTGGCCCACGTTAGAAGACTTGGCTGTTGAATTAGTAATAGAATTGGTAAGTATTAAGTATATAGAAATGGCTTAATTATATATGAAAACAGATTGTTATAGGAATAGTGTTGTATGTGTATTAGGGGCCCACGGTAAGTGTGCTGCACAACAATTGTACTAATGGTGGTCCGGTTGGGTAGTGGGAAGGAGTTAGGTTTTTTTTTGAGTAATGAGTGAGTTAATGTGAGAGAGGTGGTGAGTTGAAGAGTTGGGGGTTTTTGAGAGTTAGGAAAATGAAAGGGTAAAAATTAATTTGAGTGAGTTATTAGGTGTGTAATTTTGCACATTGAACCCTCCACATATCCTATAAATAGCACCATACCCCTTTTTATTTCACACATCAAAAATAGAATCAAGCAATAGAAAATAGAAGAAAGAAAGAGAGAAAACTAAAAGAAAAGAGAGTAAGAGAAGTAAAGTTATTGTGCTTGGAGGATCTCTTGCTTGGAGAGGAGAAATTGCTAGGAGGAGAAGAGGACTAGAAGGTGCTTGTGAAGCTAGGAGCAAGAAGGAACCAATCTCTTGTAGTTTTCAAGCTTCAATCAAGGTGGGTGTTCTCCTACTTTCTAAATTTTAGAATGTGCATGTTAATAAAAATGAATGAATAGGTATGGAAATTTTGATTATGATAAACTATTGAAAATAGTAGTAAAATTACAACATGTAGTTGAGAGAATAGATAAGTGATTATTTTGTCATGAATTGATGTACATGAAGAATAGTAGCTTTTTATGAAAATGTTGGGAACACTTCTTTTGATAACTAAATAATTTTTTTATTTATGTTATGGAGCTCATTGGATTGTTATAAAAATATAATATGCCATCCTTGACTAAAAAGAACGAATGCAAAATTGTGTTGTTTAATAAGAAGAAACAACTTTGTCAAATTGTTCTATTTTTCTAAATTATGATTTATCGATCAGTAAGTTGCTGTTATAAAATAATCTCAGTTATATCAATTTATTTTTATCAAATAAAAGGATTGATCAAGTACGAGGAAATCGAGTTGTATTTTTAATAAATAATGTAATAACAGAAAGTTAGCATAAGACCCATCGGGTTGCCTATAAGCTGTATGACGCACTCGGCCCGTTGGATTAGCCCTGCGCTGGCTATTGTCCAGGTTGAGTTCGAAACTGGTTAAGGTCCAAACTTTCTTTTACTAAGTTTTTTTTTTTTAAAAACTATTTCAACCCGAGATGGGTTTAAGGAGAATTTTGACTGAAAATATGACACCTTGCCCACTTGGGCTAGTGGTTATCCGTGAGTGCTTCGGGCACTGTGTGGGCATGTGTTGGTTCGAATCCTAATAGCAGCAAAACTTTTCTTTTTGGGTTTTAATGATTTTTATGGAGTTTTAATGTAGCAAAAAAAGGGGGGGGGGGGGGGAATTCTACTATTCTTATAAAATAAAATGAGATTTATTTTTTCATGTATACTTTGAAAGATTAAAAGTGAAATTTGAATGAGTTAAGGACTTCAAATTAATTTATATAATGGGATGAATGTTGAAAGATAAATTATTATGTAAATTAATTCTCTTGGAAAAATATTTTACTTTTACTTGATTTAAGAAGTATTTTGCGATGGTTGAGACATATCATATGAGTTCAAATTGTTAATGGGTTTTTGACACAAATAAATTATTAAAGGATGCGAGCTTTATTTTTTTTGAATAGTGATTCATTCATATGATTTTGATGTGATTATACACTCACTTGATTTAAGACATACTTGGTTTGGGTTGAGTTATGAATTTGTTCTTAAGTTGTTAAAAGGATTGATAATGGATGAAAATCTTGTTCATGAAAAATGATTATTTTCTATGGGAAATTATGAATGAATGAATGAATCATGAGTGATGCAGAAATGAGGCATTGATTAAGTTATGAATAAGTTAGAGACATGAAAATATCTAGGTTTAAGACATGATTATTAAAGGGTATGTGTACCCATGTTTTCTTGTACATGAAAGTTTATGACTTAGAGTTAGTAAGACCTCGATACCGGCATTATTGAAAGAAAATATTTGAGATATGATTTGGAGATATGGCCATGGGGCTATCTCGCATTTGTTGATTGAGTCCGGTAGAAGGTAAAACTAATTCTTTGAATGGAAATTATTCATGTCTTGAACTTAAGAAAATTTAGGCACATAAGTGAAGATGTAGTAAACTTAGGGAAACGTAAGTGGGGTGCTCTATATAGTCGGCGGTGGACTCCAAGACTATAGACCCAGTTGGTGGACTGAGGTTGCCATGTGGGAGACGGATTATTATATTTTAATCCGGGACTATGAGGACGGGTCGGCGGTGGACTCCAAGATCTTGAGTAGTCGGACGGATGGATTTTTGTGTTTACCGTCTCCAATGTATATATATATATACTGGGCTAGAGGGTCGCATACGGGACGGTTCGCACGATGTGGAATCTGTTATAACAGCCGGCGGTGGACTCCAAGGCTGGGATTCACATTCGTGGAATAGTCTGAACTTTGTTTTGCTACCGGGTAGTTTTCATGGCGAGGGATCGAGCCCTTTATTGTGAAGAACGTAGGCGCTTGCCCTCGGACCTATGTAGTATGGGATGCATAGAATCCGAACAAGTGTGCATTAGTGTCATCCTAGTATAGAATGTGTGCATTAGGCATTAAGGCATGACATACACTTATGTTTAGAATAATCACTTTTGACACTTTATATGTTCATTCAATCTTTTTGTGATTTGTTAAAGTATGAGATCGTTATACTATTCCCGGCATAGAGAGGATAGCCGTGTATAACATTTCGTCAGTTGTAAGTGACTGACGTGCCCACAGATTGACATGCAGGTAATGAACTATTCATGGAGTTATAAAGTGGATATGCTGTTGCTGTTTAGAAGTTAAAGATGTTGTAAATGATGTTAAAGTTATACAAGTTGTATTTCATTGTTGTAATCTTTTAGTCTTCCGCTGTGTAAAAACCAAGTGTAAAGAAACTCTGATGTATTGTGAATAAAAAGTTTTAAAATTCCTTGTAAAATTGTACGAAGTGAAGTAAAAGATCCTGTGAAATCTCGAATTTGTCCTTATTTGAAATTTGGGGTGTTACACCTTCGACGGTAATCAGCCAAGCCTCTAGACTCGTCTTCGTACGAGGGAGAGCGGGGGCTACGATGTCGGTATCTCCTGGAGCAGCGAGGGCTTGGCATATGCCTGGAGTTGCTAGGAGCTGGAGGTGGAGTTGGGGACCGTCGGTGAGGACTTCGGACCGGAGGAGGAGAGGGGATCTTTGGAGCATTGGTGTTGGGACGGAGATTCAGAGCTTGTAGGACGGTTGCTTGGAACTGCTGGAACTCGGCACGGGTGATGGGTGCCTCATCGTTCCTAAGCTGTTGCCAACCAGCAGGGGACTGTGGCCTTCTTCTGTGATGCTCGGGGGATTCTCTTCGCCCCCTTCGGGTAGGGGACCTTCTGTATTCTCGGCGGCGAGGAGATCGCTCATCCGGACGGTGTTGGCGGGAGGCTCCCTCTCGGACCCACTTTTCATCCAGACGGCGGCGAAGATCCTCATCCTTCTGCCGATTGAGGACGGTGTTGCGAAGATCGGAAGCTTGGGGATTGTGGGAGGCCATCGAATCCGAAGAGGCATTGTGGATGGAGACGTGGTCCGGATGGAAAGGTTGTTTCTGCGGGATGGGACCCTTAGGAGGTTGTTGATTCTGAGGAGGAGGAAGGTCCTGTTGGAGAGGGTCCACGGCTTGTGGCAGAAATTGCCCCTACTGTTGAGCAGGTTGAGGGGGGACTTCCTGTTGCTGATCAGGGTTGGGCCCTCGGTTAGACCCTCTGGATCTTGCTTTCCTAGGAGGCATGGCTGGAGAAGGTCTTGTCCAACGGGAAGAGGGGAGGTTGCTATTCGTTAGTTTCCCACAGACGGCGCCAATCTATTGCCGCTAAATTTGGTGTGGGGGCAAACAGATAGTATTTGTGGATTCTTAGGAAAACTGAATAGTAAACATGTTACCTGTTCCGTCAGAGTTTGACGCTGACTCTTGCCGTACACCTGCAAAAAGTGCGAGACATCGGGGTTGTTCCCGGCGACGCACCCTCCAACGCTCAAATCAGTAATCAGGAATGATTATGAGAGAGCGCAAAAACTGGAAAAAGATTGATTGCCTCTTAATGGAGATGGATGGAGGGTATTTATAGGCGCCACTGGGATCAGATTAGGAATGTAATCCCTGTGGTTAGATAAGGAATGTAATCCCTAATCCCCAGTGAAAGGATAGATATGAATCAGAGCCGTTGATTAGGATTTAATGAGAAACCCTAATTCTATCCTTTCTGGACCGGGTTTGCTGCGGGTTGAAACCCGCACCCAGTTGAGGTGGATCCGTTCGCAGGTTAGTGGGTCTTTGAGGAGAAGAACCAGTACCCGCTTCAGACCCGTTGGTAGGTGAAATTACCGTTTTACCCCTGGGCTTCAAGATTCGTGCCCAATTTGGACGGTTTCGATTTAACCTCATTTTTGGCCATATCACTGGCCATAGGTGTAAACGACAATTTTTCATGCTATTAATTGATGAATGGGAAGAAGAATTGGTTGATAACTTGGAAGGTAATGAACACAGTGAGGACTTTGTTGATCAGGTGCCTGAAATCTCATATCAAGCTTCTGCAGGTCAGCAGTCTTTGAAAACTTTGTGCATAGACGGAAATATCAATGGGCATCCTGTGCAGGTTTTTATTGATTCAGGGAGTACTCATAATTTCATTCAAAAGAGAGTAGTGAAATTTTTGAACTTACTAGTGTATCCATGTCCAGAGTTCAAGGTTGTGGTGGGAAATGGGAAGACATTGCTTGTTGATGTATGTCCTAGAGTCCAGTTGTGTATTGACAATACTAGTTTACATTATGTCATGACAATTATTTCATATTTAGACATTTTATTTATTGTGTTATTTATTGTGAATTAAATGAACATAATGAAGTCCATAGAATAGTAAGTTCAATGTCATGGAATATCAAGTGTATGACTTGATTGTGAGATCCTATTGCTGAAATCAGAACACTGTTCTTAAATGTCGCTAGTCAAGTATTATTCTGAATTAGGACAACGATAATACATAGAGACTAATATGTGCGTAGATTGATGACCATTCTTACGGGTTATGAATATGAGATATCAAGTCTTCACATGAGTACATATTAGAGTAATAATATACTGGATTGACCCACCATGAGAATGCTGCATGGATCGTTACGTGAGTGTCATAAGCGGTTCCCACTCTAACCATGGTATACGTAGTCCTTTGACTTGAAGTCACTACGATTCCTTACATGAGATGTTATATATTTTAATGTCGTCAAATGTTGCCTGTAATAAGGTGATTATAAAGCCGACTATTAGATATATTACAAATCATGCGGAGGGATGTGAGTGACTTAGTAGGATTTGTCCCTCTTACATAACATGAGCGATATCTACGGGCCCCTTGATTGAGTGAGACTGCAAAATGCATGGTAGTACTCAAATGACTCAATATGAGATATTGATCTCATTTATTTTAGGAAGTCTACTCGGATATCAAAAAATCAAAGATTGAACTATACAAGGGTGACACACTCTATGCCTTGTGGTAAATTAAGATATCTAGACAAAGGGACTAGACTACATGGTAACATTGATCATAGATAGGTTATGTCAAATCATTGCCATTCCTGTTACTTGAGTAGCAGTGATGTATTGCTAGATACCGCTCACTGTTTGTAATACTAGAATATCATTTTTGTATTACTATAAACGTAATGGGAACCTACAGGGCCATACACTTAGAATGGTAGAAATTGGGATTTGAATTCATAAGATGAGTTTAATTAGGGATCCAAGTAAGACTTGGACTCTTGACATTGGTTGGAGATTTAATTAGATTAAATGGGCTGATTAAAGTTCAAAGACCTACACTCAAATCTGACCCAGGTCAGATGGTGAGCCCAACAACTGTTGCTACTGATTTTGGTGTGGGAGCAAACAGATGAATTTGTGGATTCTTGAAGGACACAAATAAGCAAACCTTTCGAATTTCACCAACGTTTTGACTGGTTTCCTATCGCTGCCGTGAACCTGTAGAAAAGTTCGATACACCAGGATAGATCCCGGCGACGAACCCTCCGACGCTCTTGTCAGTAATCAAGAAGATTATAAAAGAGAATTAGGTGCGAAAAGATTGATTACCTTGTTACGGTGGGGGGAGAGGGGTATTTATAGTCGCCTTAGGAACTAGTTTCGAGATAAGGATAAATCTCTACTTCCCGATGTTTATGGATAAGAAGTGAGTTTGACTCGTTTCGTGATAAGAGGAAATGTTTAAACTGTCTTTTAGGGATAACCACGAATTTGAATTAGTTTTTATCCATCTGGGTTGGTTTGTAACAGGTTGCTACCCATACCCAGTAGGACAGATCCGTTTTCGGGCTATTGGGCTTTGAAGAAAGACCCAGTTCCCAATTTGGACCCGCTTGTAGGTGAAATTATCGTTTTACTCCTGAGAGCTTTAAGATTCGTGCTTGATTTGAACGGTTCTAATTTAATCCTATTTTTAGCCATATCACGAGCCCCCCACCCTCGAAGACTGAGTTTAATAGCTTTTGGGAAGTAGTTTTATTGTTTCAATGGCGTACGTGATTTTATCGGAGTTGCTCAGGGGGTTTGGAACTTGCTCGAGGTATAACAGTGCTAATTTGAGCTTGTAAAGTGCCCAAAATTATTCTCTGAATTCTCTAGATATTTTTCTAATTTTTAAATTATTTTTCAAATTATTTATTCAATTTTGCGAATTAGAAATCTGTTTTCAAAGAGTATTAATTAATTGTTCTAATTAATAATTATTTATCCAGGAGTCCAAAAATATTTCCCTGAACTCATAATTATTTTTTAGAATTTTTAATTAACTTTCTTGAATTTTTAACCATTTTCGCAATTTTTTAAATAATTAATTTGAATTAATAATAATAAAAAGAATTAATCGAATAAATATCAAGGTGGAGCGATCTGGGCGTTGATCAGGTCCCTGTCGCGATTTTCTGAATGATCGATGGTGGATCTACCTCTTGATGATGTGGCGCAATCTAGATGCTCCGATCGCGAGCCATTTTCCCCACTTTCACGCTCGGAGCCACGTTTGCTCGGAGTTTGGCTCCAAGGGACGTTACACAATCTGAGTTGTTAGATCGAGCACGTTTATTGAGGGAGAGTTTTTTCCCACTTTCACACTCGGAGCCACGTTTTCTCAGAGTTTGACTCCGAGGGACGTGGCTCAATCTGAGCCGTTGGATCGAGCGTGTTTACTGAAGGAGAGTTTTTCCCCCACTTTCACGCTCGGAGCCACATTTGCTCGGAGTTTGGCTCCGAGGGACGTGGCTCAATCTGTGCCATTAGATCGAGCGCGTTTATCGAGAGAGAATTTTTCCCCACTTTCATGCTCGGAGCCACGTTTGCTCAGAGTTTGGCTCCGAGGGACGTGGCTCAATCTGAGTCATTGGATCTTGGTCGAGCGCATTTATTGAGGGAGAGTTTTTCCCCACTTTCACGCTCGGAGCCATGTTTTGTCGACTCCGAGGGACATGGCTCAATCTGAGTCGTTGGATCGAGCGTGTTTATTCAGGGATAGTTTTTCCCCCACTTTCACGCTCGGAGCCACGTTTGCTCGGAGTTTGGCTCCGAGGGACGTGGCTCAATTTATGCCATTAGATCGACCGCGTTTATTGAGGGAGAGTTTTTCCCCACTTTCACGCTCGAAGCCACGTTTGCTTGGAGTTTGGCTCTGAGGAACGTGGCTTAATCTGAGTCATTGGATCTTGGTCGAGCGCGTTTATTGAGGGAGAGTTTTCCCCACTTTCGCACTTAGAGCCACGTTTTTTCGGAGTTTGGCTCCAAGGGACGTGGCAAGATCAGGGCCGTCGAATCTTGATCAGGCATGATTATTGAAACGATTTAGCTTGTCAGTGAATTTATGGTGCCATTTGAAATTCTGTCTTTATGCCTTCTGTCGTTTAGTATTCAACGCTTCTTTGGCCTTTTGCTGCATTTGGGGGCCCAAATGTCTTAGAAGCCCAAGCGACATAGCTTAATCTCTATAAGTCTTCACCCCCCCCCCCCCAACTTTTCTCATTATTCTCTTGAGAATTTTCTTTCACTCTTGGGTGGCTCAACTAGTGGTCGCGGCCAAGCTTTAAGTTTTCCGGCAAAAAACTCCGACCATAGCTGTCACATCAAGGTAAATATATATTCTTTTTTATATATTTCGTGAGATGTCTAGGAGGGGGTGGCAGTAGCAGTAAACTCTGTGACGATCTTAGAGAAGGAGAGACAAGAAGGGGCATTGGGTAGGCTCCTGGGCCCTTTATCAAATCTTGGTAGAGTTCGAGAGTACTCTGACGATCTCCTATCGAAGGTAGTGTACAGGAGATCCGCTTCGTATGACGAGAGCAGGCCGAGGGAACACTCTGAATTCGACGACGTCCCCTCTATGTTAACGGAGAAGGATTTAGTACGGATTCGGAGTAGCTTCATGATACCGAAGGTTTTCAGCCTTCTTCTCCTGGGCCCCGATGTTCGAGCCTGCACACCAAGCTCCCCTGACACGTGCACCTTCCCTTTCGATGCCTTCTACGCTGGTCTTCGTCTGCCTCTTTCCTCGTTCGTAGCTGAGGTACTGCGATGGTACGGCCTGAGCCCTGTTCAGTATATGTCGAATATGTGTAGGCACGTGAATGGCTTCTTGTTCTAATGCCGAGCGATAGGGGTCGCACCTCAGCTCACTATTCTCCGAAGGCTCTACCGTATTCATCGGAAAGCAAGGTGGAGTATCGGTACTATTTATCGCCGCGCCGCGATGTGAAGCTGATAGACAACCCCGACTTATTAAATTCTGGAAGGAGAAGTACTTCTTAATTCAAGGTGCCGAGCCGTGGAATATTCCCATAAGGTAGAGGGAGGAGGTGCCGAAGTGGGCAAATGCAGAGCTGGCGTTGACACCGGAGGAGGATGAGATTGTGTCTAAACTCCTCGCTCGTGAGCCCCTGGGTTGAAAGGATTTAACCGAAGATGTCCTCTTTGATGGGGGTCTCAGTCCGATCGACCTTAGTATGCCTCGCATTTTTTCATCGTTTTCTTTAGTTTTTGTTTTAACTCTTCCTCATGTCCATCTGCTTTTTTAATATTTTTTTACAGACTCCGGACATGGATTTTAGGGCGATGCTATCTGGTAGGTCGGCGATAGCCAACAAGGCCCCCGATGGAAGGAAGAGAAAAAAGGACGACCTCAGGGCCGCCATCTGCCAAGTTCGTGAAGGCCCTAGTGTTGGCGACACCGGTGGTCAATTTGGAATCCGAACCACCTACCCTATCTACCTCCTCAGCCCGGGCTGCCGATGGAACTTCCATCGAGCATGTGTTGGCGCTTGAAGCCCCCCCTAACAAAAGCCACAGAGAAAATTCTTACCGAAGAACACAAGAAGCTTTTCGTGGCGTGTGATAAGGCACGACGGTTTCCTTGGGGATGCCGTGAGCTGCATGCAAGTGGTTCGGCACCTGCCAACCCTGAAGGATCGCGCCGCACTGAAGGTAGGGACGGTCGGTGACGATGCGCTCGAGATCACTAAGGCAACCATGACGGTGAGTTGAGTCTTCCTCTCTTCTTTTTCGTGGGTGACTTCCGTGTCTAAACTTCTTTCTTGTTTCTGTCGACGCAGATCACTTGCCACTTCAGCCATATGATGGAACAGTTCGCCGAACAAGAAAAGAAGCTTAAGGTGCTGAGCGATAGAGATAGGTCGAAGCGTGCCAAAGCCATGAAAGTGTATGAGGCGGAGAAGAGGTTGTCTGAGTCTCAGGCGGCTCAGATCCAGCTCCTCAAGGCTGCCTTGGCTGCAGCGAACGAACAGACCTCTTTAGAGACAGAGAGATGGAGAGAGCCATCAAAGAGAAGGAGACAGTCGTGAATGCCATCGAAGACGCGGCGAAGGAGAGGGAGGCCACGGTTGAAGCAGCTGCAGAGGCGATTAGGACAGAAGTGAAGCTGCACATGCACACGAACATGGAGCAGTCCTATGCTCAGGCATTGAAGCACATGGAGGAGCATGTCCCCGGCTTCGATAGCTCAGCGTACTGCCTCTACGATCTCCTCGAAGGCGAGACCGCTCCGGCGACTGAAGGGATCGTTGAAGGAGAGGAAGAAGAAGTAGAAGAGGACGAAGGGGAAGAAGTCGCCGAGGACCCCCATGCAACCGAGGAGGACGAGCACGGGGTCACAGCGCCTGTGGAGGCGCTTACCAAGGTGGTCCCCTGATTCCTTAACGTCTTGCGTCCATGTTTTTTCTTTTAGTCGCTCTTCGTTTTTTTCTTTGCATGCCCTTGTTCTGGATGCCTAATGGTGGACTGGTC
Organism: Hemerocallis citrina; assembly: GCA_017893485.1. Taxonomy (NCBI): domain Eukaryota; kingdom Viridiplantae; phylum Streptophyta; class Magnoliopsida; order Asparagales; family Asphodelaceae; genus Hemerocallis; species Hemerocallis citrina. The sequence continues at coordinate 300,402,605 of CM030359.1, read as the reverse complement.
ACTGCTTCTTGTACCCTTTTTTTCTTGATTAAGTTGAATGAATATTTTCTTTTTGGACAAGTGTTGTGAAGTCTCAAAATAGTTGTGGTCTTGTTTGTTTTCGGATCGCTCCGTAGTAGCTCCGTTTAGCCATAGCACCATCATGTGGCTTCTCAATCTTAGTAATTTACGACTTTTCAGGTCGACTTCCCATGATAGCGAGGTGCCACGTCTCTGCTCTGAGCTAGGCATGGTCAAGTTGGGGCTAGCTCTGTCTCGAGAGTTGCTTTATAGAGCCGAGCGGGAGGCGAGTCATTTAAGAGTGACTCTGGCCCATCAAGACATTGAGATAAGGCACCTTGAGGAGAGGTTCCGCGAAGTGCCACCTGAAGGCAGGGAGTCCTGCCCCTCAATGGCCGTCAGCCAAGATTTAAGACTTAAATATTTTCGTCACTCCTTATTCGAGGCGAGATCCGAGAGAGACGAATTAAAGAACGTGGTGCTCGAGAAGAGTTTGGAGTCAGCACATCTTCGAAGGGATATCTCCGAGGTCTCACGAGGGAGTAGTTCGGAACCATTACCTCGCTTGAAGATCAAAGTGACGGATGACTCTCTGAAAGAGCGTGTCATCGAGCTAGAGGCAGAGAATCTTCGCCTGTGACGGCTTTCTGAAGGGAGCAACGTCAGATGTATTTCCTTCCCTCGGGGTGAGTATGCTCAAGGAAGGTCGTTCCACGAGTTAGCACTTCGTTCGTCTCCTGTTTTACGGAATCTCGGTGATGCACAAAGTGGAGTTGCCGGCTCTTCGAATGGGGCATCTGTCGGGAAAACCGTTAGGCTCTTGGGTGCCGACGATGCGACTCGGCTCATTGGTTTAGAAACCTCCGTGGAGATAAGGTAGGATCAACACGGCGCTCGCCGCCCTTGTGTATCACTTAATAGAAACATCCCCCTCCCTAGGAGAAGTTAGGGCTAAAGTAGGACTTGTATCTCCGATTTTGTGATCTTTTTGTCTTGTATAACCTCTTGGTCTTGTATGACTTCTTGATCTCGAATAAGACTTGTATTTTTGATTTTGATGGAATAATATGTTGCATTTTTCGATCTGGTAACGAGCTTCTTCGAAGAATTTGTGTTTTGCTAACTTTCGCAAGAGAATTTCAACAGTTATGGGAGCAATTTCGAATGGTGAGATACTTTGCACTTGCTCGTTCGCAAGTAGCTAAAGCGGCATCAAACCAAGTGTTGGACTCCGAACATGTCATTAAGAGAGTGTCAATAGCTGTAGGAGTAATTCCGAATGGTGAACTACTTTGTACTCGCTCGTTCGCAAGTAGCTAAAGCGGTATCGAACCAAGTGTTGGACTCCGAACTTGTCGTTAAGAGAGTATCAACAGTTGTAGGATCAATTCCGAATGGTGAGCTACTTTGTACTCGCTCGTTCGCAAGTAGCTAAAGCGGCATCCAACCAAGTGTTGGACTCCGAACTTTTCGTTAAGAGAGTATCAACAGCTGTAGGAGTAATTCCAAATGGTCAGCTACTTTGTACTCGCTTGTTCGCAAGTAGCTAAAGTGGCATCGAATCAAGTGTTGGACTCCGAACTTGTCATTAAGAGAGTATCAACAGTTGTAGGAGCAATTCCGAATGGTGAGCTACTTTGTACTCGCTCGTTCGCATGTAGCTAAAGCATCATCGAACCAAGTATTGGACTCCGAACTTGTTATTTGAGAAAGTTTGTGCTTGGTAAAAGAACATTAAGACAATAGCTTTTCTAAGAAAGGGAACTGCTTTTTATTAAAAATGAGTTCTAAGTGGCCGCTTATGAGTTGCAAGCCATTATTACATTTGCAAAAACAAACTAAATAAGAAGGGAATAACTTAAAAATGCTCTAGAGCTAGATAGAAGTTGCTTGGAGTGGTGTTTTAACACCCTCTTGGTACTTCAATAAGTGCTCCGCATTCCATGTCCTTGGCACTCTCTTGCCCTCCGGGTCTTCAAGTTGATAAGCACCAGGTCGGACAACTTTGGAGATCCTGTATGGTCCTTCCCAATTAGGTGCTAGCTTGCATTTCTTGCTTGGAAAAGAAATTGATAGCTTTCTGAGTGTAACACCCCGTAATTTGAAATACTATATATACTAGATATATATAATTATATGTTGATAAAGTAAGTGGACTGTTTGTATTAAGATTAATACATGGAGGCATTATGGAATAATAAGATATGATTATGGTGGGGCCTATACGTGAAGGCTTCTTTGAAGCAAAAACCATTTGCTGCTGAGTGAAGTTTCTAACGTCAAAGATGCTGACATTTCCAAATGGGGGGCCCACATGATAGTATCTCACGAAAAGAGAAGAGAAAAAGAGGTATATGTATATGAATAGTGTCCCATATCGGTAAGAATTAAGAATATAATAATATATAAATATAATAGCCTATGATCAAGAGTCACCTAATCAGTTAACCAACTTTTGAGAGGCAGTTTGTGGTGGACAGTTGTACTACATAGTATCTAATTTGTCTTATAGATTGTATAAGTTGTCTGAGCTAGGGGCAGGGGTGTTACAAATGGTATCAGAGCCGACTTTCGACACCGAGTGTGGGTAAGAGTACTCCACTCCACATCTTCTAGCTAGAAGAATCAGGGTACTCCACTCCACATCGGCTAGAAAGAAGTAAATGGACTGTTTGTATTAAGATTAATACATGGAGGCATTATGGAATAAGGAGATATGATTATAGTGGGGCCCACACGTGAAGTCTTTTTTGAAGCAAAAAGCATTTACTGCTGAGTGAAGTTTCTAACATCAAAGATGCTGACGTTTCCAAATGGGGGGCCCACGTGATGGTATCTCACGGAAAGAGGTATATGTATATGAATAATGTCTTATATCAGTAAGAATTAAGAATATAATAATATATAAATATAATAGCCTATGATCAAGAGTCACCTAATCGGCTAACCAACTTTTGAGAGGCAGCCTGTGGTGGGCAGTTGTACTACATAGTATCTAATTTGTCTTATAAATTATATAAATTGTCTGAGCTAGGGGCAGGGGCGTTACACTGAGTACCAGATCTCCTTCTTTGAGATTAGTAGGACTCTCTTATTGTAGGACTGAGCAGTCCTATATATATATTGTAAAAATCAGGGTACAGTGCAGCTAGAAATAGTGGGCTCTCTTATTGTAGGATTGCTCAATTCTACGTCGATAGACTTCTTGCCAGATGGAGGACCTCTCTCGGATCTCATCGATGAGGTCCAAGTTACCGCAAAATTCGTTCGCATTTTGCTCTTCATTGTAGGCAATCAAGCGGGGGGAATTTAGACCGACTTCTAGCGGGATGACGGCTTCGGTGCCGTAAGTGAGATTAAAAGGGAGATTCCCCTATGGGGGTTCTCTTTGTAGTGCGATAGCTCCAGAGCACATTGGGGAGCTGCTCGACCCATAAACCCTTAGCAGACTTGTATAGTCTCTTTTTCAGGCCAGAGAGAATTTGTCGATTAGCATTCTCTGCTTGGCAGTTGGACTATGGGTGGGAGATCGAGAAGAATCGTTGCTAGATGCTAAGGTCTGTGCAAAAAGTGCGAAAGGTTTCCCCCGTAAATTGAGGCCCATTGTTCGTTACTAAGATTCGAGGCACATCAAATCTGCAGACAAAGTTTTTCCAAAAGAAATGCTGAACTCTATTCTCTGTGATCGTCGCTAGAGGCTCGGCTTAGATCCATTTAGAGAAGTAGTCGATTGCCACGACAAGGAACTTCAGCTGGCCTAGCACTGGAGGGAAAGGCCCGAGCAGGTCCATTCCCCATATTGCAAAAGAGATTGGACTCGATAAAGAGGAGAGCTGGGCTTGTGGTAAGTGGCGAATTGTTGAGAATTTTTTGCAAGGGCCACATTGGCGAACGTGTTGTTCGGCATCACTAAGGAGAGTGGGCCAGAAGTATCCATAATTCAGGATTTTGCGGGCGAGGGACCTTACTCCCAAGTGAGCGCCACACATCCCTTCCTGGACCTCCTTCAAAGCATACTGGGCTTCCTCGGGAGAAAGACATCTCAAGTAGAATCTGTCGTCTACTTGAGTGTAGGAGCGTTTGTACATGACCCGCTCGATGAATGTGTACCACTCGGCTTTGGTTCGGATCTTTTGAGCCTTTTTAGGGTCTAAAGGGAGGATCCCAACTCTGAGGAACTCGAGCAGGGGCCTCATCCAATTCTATCCGAGTTCTAGGGGCAGCATCTCCATTGGCTCGAGATCTTCTTCCTCGATGCTAGGTCTCAAGAGAACTTATATTAAGGCGGTTTGTTCGAGTCCCTAGAGGAAAGAGGAAGCTATCTTTGAGAGGGCATCCGCCTGTGCATTCTCTTCTTGGGGGATTTACTGGAGTTATGCATCTTCGAAAGATACCAGCAGTTCTTCAACCTTGGCCAAGTATTTGGCTATGCGACCGTCTCGTGCTTCGTATTCCCCTGATACTGGTTCACTACCAGCTGTGAGTCACTGAATATTTTGACGCGCTTGGCTCCGGCCTTACGAGCCATACACAAGCCGCCTATAAGGGCTTCATATTCAGCCTCGTTGTTAGACGCCCGAAAGTTGATACAGAGTGATTATTGGAGGACAAAATCATCGGGGCCAGTGAAGATGACCCCAGCTCCGCTCCCATCGGCCCACGAGGAACCATCAACATACACGGTCCAGAACGGGGGTTCCTCTATAGCTTTGCTAGCATCGGGGATTGTGCTCTCTACTATGAACTCTGCAAGGGCTTGGGCCTTAATAGCAGTTCGGGGCTAATAGCTGATATCATGTTGGGTCAGCTCGATGGACCACTTCATAAGGCGCCCCAAGGCCTCGGACTTGTAGAGAACTTGTTTGAGCGGCTAGTTGGTAAGAACGACCACCGAGTGAGACTAGAAGTAGGGGCGGAGCTTTTGGGCTGCCATGACCAACGCATAGGCCATCTTTTCTAGCTTTGGATAACGGAGTTCGGCATCCCTGAGGACCTTACTCACATAGTAGATGGGCTTCTGTGTTTTGTCTCTTTCTCTTACCAGAACAGCGCTGAAAATCTACACCAAAGTGGCGAGGTATATGTAGAGGACTTTCCCGGGCTTTGGCTTGATCATAAGTGGGGGGTTGACTAAATAGGCCTTGAGCTGATCAAAGGACTCTTGCTACTATTGCCCCCACTCAAAGCCTTTAGCTCCTCTGAGGGCCTTGAAGAACGGAAGACATTTTTTTCTGGACTTGGAGAGAAAATGCCCTATGGCCGTGAGGCGTCCGGTGAGTCTCTGCACGTCTTTAATATTGGAGGGGGAGCCATGTTGAGTAAGGCCTGAACCTTCTCGAGATTAGCTTCTATGCCTCTTTGGCTGACCATGAACCCAAGGAATTTGCCGGATGAGACACCGAAGGCACACTTGTTCGGGTTCAGTCTTATATCGTGCACATTAAAAGCCTCTTGAAGATCATAACCATGATCCGATTTGCTGATGCTCTTTACCAACATGTCGTCTACGTAGACTTCCATGTTCCGACTGATCTGTTCCTTGAAGACCTTGTTAACAAGGCACTGATAGGTGGCACCGGCGTTCTTGAGCCCAAAGGGCATGACTCGGTAGCAATATAGACCCTGGTCGGTGACGAAAGAGGTCTTCGGAACATCTGGAGGGAACATTCTGATCTGGTTCTACCCGGAAAATGCATCCATGAAACTTAAGAGTTCGTGGGCTGAGGTTGCATCAATCATGGCATCAATGCTCGGGAGCGGGAACGGATCTTTAGGGCAGGCTTTGTTTATATCCGTGAAGTGAATGCAGATCCTCCAACTCCCATTGGCTTTTTTGACCACCACGACATTGGACATCGATTCGGGATAGTTGACCTCCTTTATGAACCGAGACCTTAAAAGTTTCTCAACCTCTTCTTTGATAGCATGCTGGCGCTCGGAAGCGAATTTGCGTCGCTTTTGCTGAACAGGTCTGGCCCCCGAAGCAACACTAAGGTGGTGCATGAGGAGCTTTTCGGAGATTCCCGGCAAGTCAGTCGTAGTCCAAGCGAATAGATCACAATTACCCCTTATACACTGGATGATGTCTTCTTTGATTGGAGGGGGAAGGACCTTACTAATTTGGAATGCCCGGGCTGAATCTCCTTCTAAGAATGCTACTTCCTCCAACTCATCGACCTGCTCTGAGATTGTCTTGCTACTCCCTTGTGGGAGTTTGGGGGCTTCAAGGGAAAGGATCGGCCCTCCTGCCGATGTCAGGTAGCATTTGTGAGCCGCCTCCTGGCTTCCTCTGACTTCTCCCACACCTGTTGCGGTGGGGAATTTCATCTTCATGTGGTAGTCTGAGGGTATAGTCTAGAGAGCAGCTAAGCCTGGTCGGTCCAGGATGACGTTGTAAGCGGCCTTCACATCTACCACCATGAAATCCATCGGCTCGATTCAGGTGATTAGAGTTTTTCCAGTAGTTATGTCGAGAGTTATGACACCTTCGATCGTCACCAGCACCCATGTAAACCCATGGAGAGTGTAGCCGGTGGGCTTGAGTCGATCCCTGGATAGTTTAAGACCCTGGAAGGCCTCTAGAAAAATAATGTTGACCCAACTGCCATTGTCGATCAGGACTTGGCACACATCGAAGTTGGCCATATGGAGGTTTATTACCAGTGCATCACAATAGAGCATTACGACGCCCTCTAAATCTTTATCTGAAAAAGTGACAGGGACCCCAAGACCCTTGGAGGGAGGATGGTTCTGCACGGAATTCACTTCTCGGACGAAGGCTTTTCGGGAGGAGTTTGAATCTCCTCCCATTGGGTCTCTGTGTATGAGATGCAGTATAGCTTCAGATTCAGAATCCGGAGTCTCGGCGTGTCGCTATGTTCACTTATTAGCCCCTTGGGGGTGGAGGAGGATCTGCCCTGTTATTTCTTACGAACCTGGAAAGCTTCTCTCTCTGAATAAGGGCCTCGATCTCGTCTTTTAGGATCCAGCAGTCATCCGTGTCTTGGTCGTGGTCCCTGTGGAAGCGGCATAATTTGTCCTTGTTCCTCTTTTTGCCTGGTGTGTTCATCTTTGGAGGTGGTAGGAGGAGACCTTTCCCGACCTCCATCAGGATGGCCGAAACACTCACGTTGAGTGGAGTAAACTTCTCGAAGCGGGGAGGAGGGCGACGCTGGCATCCATTATCTTTCAAGAGCTTCTTAGCTCATTCTTCAGCGCCATTCCGTTTGTTTCTAGAGGACGATCCCTCAAGAGCAGGGCGAGTGAGAGCCTCTTCCGCTCGGATGTATTTCTCACTCCTAAGCAAGAGTTCTGAGAAATCCCGATGAGGCTTCTTGGCAAGGGATGCTCTGAGGTTGTCATTAGTGACGTTGGATTGGAAGGCAGCAGAGGCAACAGACTGATCTAGGAAGGCGATGGATCGGGCCTCGGCGGTGAAACGTTTAACATAGTCTCTTAGCCGCTGGCCCTTCCTTTGATGGAGCAATAGCAAAGAGGTGCTAGTCTTTTCAGCCCGTCGGCTACTCACGAAATGAGTAATGAAGAGCCCTTCGAACTGATCGAAGGAGAAGATGGAGGGCTAGTCATAAGTACCATTCTCTTGTTGGCCCCTTCAATGTGGCCGGAAAAGTTTTGCAAATAAGCATGTCCGACGCCTGGTGGATCATCATGAGAGTTTTAAAACTCTCGATGTGGTAAGCGGGGTCGGACTCCCCGTTGCATGACTCAAAATGAGGGGGCTTGAAGTTCTCTGAGACTGGTGCTTCCATTATGGTTCGGGAGAATGGAGGCCTGCTAAGGCGGAAATTCCTCGCCCGTTGTTCCTCTTCTCTGTCATGTCGGCCAAGGCGCCTCTCCATCTCGTGGAGACGGCGGTAGACTGAATCTTCCCTTCGGTCATATCTTGCTGAGCCTCGGGACTCGTCCTCATGTGGAAGGGGACTGGGAGTGTGACGGTGATAGCTTGGGGCAGGTTGGGGACTGGGAGTACGGCGCCAATAGCTTGGGGTAGGCTGAGGACTGGGTGCCTGTTGATCATGGTCGGGAACAACATTGAGGGCCCTCAGGACTGCTTCTTGAAATTGCTAGAACTCCGCCCTTGTGACTGGTGCCTCCCGCTTTCGGTGGTCCCGTGGGGTGGGTTGGCCGGTCGGAGAGCGGCTCCTCCTTTGACGATGCTGGGGTGACTCCCTTTGCCACCTGGGAGAGTTGGATCTTCTGAGATATTGTCTACAAGGGGATCGGGCTCTAAGGGACCGGATCGCTGGACCCTTTTGATGTTCATGGTGGGGTATCCCATCATGGATCCACCTCTCATCCAAGCGGGTCGGAAGATCTATCCCATGTTGTCGGTTGACAATAATGTGTCGGAGATCCTTCGGTGTTGGGGGACTGTAAGAGGCCATGCAGTCGGACGAGGGGTTATGTATCGAAACATGGTCATGATGAGGAGGTTGCCCTTGTCGACTTGGGCAGAAGGGTCCCGCGGCAACCCCTTGAGGCTCTTGAGGAGCATGCTAGGGTTGAGGTTGCTAAAGAATGGGCCGTCCAAGCTGCGGTTGCTGAACGGGCTGACGGAGAGGCTGCCCAGGCTACTGGACTTGCTAAGCGGGTTGAAGGGGGACCTCCTGGAGTGGAGGAGGAGAAGGAGCAGAAGTGGCTCTGCGGTTAGAAATCTTCGTCTTCCCCTTCTTTGGAGGCATAGATTGAAACAACTTTCGATGATGAAATAAGGCTGGATCTCTTTTCGAGTTTCCCATAGATGGCGCCAATCTGTTGCTACTGATTATGGTATGGGTGCAAACAGATAAATTTTTGGATTCTTTAAGGAAATAAATAAGCAAACCTTTCGACTTTCACCGGCGTTTTGACTGTTTTCTTGTCGCTGCCATAAACCTGCAAAAAAGTTCGATACACCAGGTTGGATCCCGGCGACGAACCCTCTGACGCTTTTGTCAGTAATTAGGAAGATTATGAAAAAGCTTTAGGTGCAGAAAGATCGATTACCTTGTTATGGTGGGGGGGAGAGGGGGATTTATAGTCGCCTTATGAACTAGTTTCGAGATAAAGATAAATCTCTACTTCCCGATGTTTATGGATAAGAAGATAGTTTGACTCGTTTCGTGATAAGAGGGACTCTTTAAACTGTCTCTTAGGGATAACCACGAATTTGAATTACTCTTTATCCATCTGGGTTGGTTTGTAACGGGTTGCTACCCATACCCAATAGAACAGATCCGTTTCCGGGCTATTGGGCTTTGAAGAAAGACCCAGTTCTCAATTCGGACCCATTTGTAGGTGAAATTATCGTTTTACTCCTGAGAGCTTTAAGATTCATGCTTGATTTGAACGGCTCTGATTTAATCATATTTTTATTTATATCAACAACCTTATTACTCTCTTAGGGTTGGTTTTCCACATCTATATATATGATATGTATTTGTGGAAAAGACACACGTGAAAAAACCCTAACCGTTACAGAAAGTGAGAGAGACAGATTGTGAGGAGGAACATCCCCTTCCCGCAGCTAGTACTGCGATCTGAAGGAGAGCCATTTTTTGTTCTGTTCATGTGGATACCGAAGAGGCACCGCAAAAATACAGTGCTGTGATCGACATACCATGGAGACAGCAGATCCATCTTTAAGGTATATCTCCTAAACACGATTTATGGTTTCGCATGGATCCATGACTAGGTTTCAATATTTTTGTAATTTTTTGCTGTGTATTTAATTTGTGATTGCCTTCAAAACCTAACATTGCTCTGTGAAGGGAAATGTATATCATTTCCATTTAAGCTGCAAGATTACTCATTTTCTGCTGATTTCTACATTTTACCTCTTCATGGTGCAGATGTAGTGCTTGGAGTACAGTGGCTTCATTGATCACTGATTATAGTGGCATGACTATGCTTTTAATCAGGGTTCTCAGAGAGTAGTTCTTAAGGGAGATTCCCCAATACCATCTCAAATGCGATTGAAGTCTTTGAGAAAAGAAGTACACCATAACAATATCGTCAATATTTCCATTTGGTTTTGTGTGAAGGTCAAGAGCATCATGAGTTGCCTATGAAGTTGAAAGAAGTCTTGACTAAATTTGAATCAGTTTTCCAAGAGCCAATGGGCCTTCATCCTTCAAGGGAATTTGATCATCCTTTTCATTTACAATATCATGCTCAACCCAAAAATGTCAGACCTTACCCACACTTTCAAATAGAAGAGATTAAGAGGTAGGTTTCAAAAATGCTATCCGATGGAATTATACAGCATAGTATCAGTTCCTTTTCATCCTTTGTGCTGCTAGTGAAGAAAAAAGATGGCACTTGGCATTTTTGTGTGGATTATAGGGCATTTGAATGCAATTACTGTCAAGGATAAGTGTCCAATTCCTACTGCGGATATGGCTGTAAATTGGACCGAATGGGACCAGACAACCATATGTTCAAACTCGGACCGAAATTCTACTCGAACGGACTTATGTCCGGCTCGGTCCAGCCCAGACAAAATTTTTATAGTTCGGGCTCGGTTCGTTATAAAATCTATGCTTATTCGGGTGGACCGGACTCGGACCGGACTATGCTTCCTACTTCCATGTGCAATTCGGACCGGACCAGTTAGTGACTGAGCTCGAGCTTGGTAAAGCAGACCTAATAATTTGTTCAAGTTTGGTTCGTATAACAGTTTGGACGGTCCACGATCGGGCCATTTCTCGAGCCGGACTCGGATGGACAACGAACCGCCTTGTTCATTTTACAACCCTAACTGGGGATGAGTTATTTGATGAGCTACAGGGGTCTGAGATATTTTCTAAACTTGATCTGAGGGCTGGCTACCACCAGATAAGATTGAAAACTGGAGATGTACATAAGACATCTTTTAGAACACATGAAGGCCATTACGAATTTTTAGTAATACCTTTTGGGCTTACTAATGCTCTAGCGACATTCTAGGCAACCATGAATACCATTTTTAAGCCATATCTAAGAAGATTTGTACTAGTTTTCTTTGATGATATCTTGGTCTACAGCAAGAACATGCAGGATCATTTGGAGTATTTGAGGGTGGTCTTAAGGATTTTGGAGCAATTTTTTTTCTTTGTGAAGAAATCAAGTGTGAGTTTGGAAGAACTTCAATTGAGTATTTGGGGCATATAGTATCTACAAATGGGATAAAAGCTAATTCTAAGAAATTGGAAGCAGTGAGTAAGTGGCCAGTTCCTAAGTGCTTAAGGCAATTGCGAGCTTTCTTGGGATTAACATGCTATTATAGGTGGTTTATAAGGGGATATGCAACAATTGCAGGACCATTAACTGATCTTTTGAAGAAAGACTCTTTTGACTGGACAAAGGCAGCAGATATTGCTTTCAAAAAACTCAAAATTGCATTGCCACTCCAGTACTTGCTCTCCCTGATTTTTCAAAGCCTTTTACCATTGAAACTGATGCCTCTGGAGTAGGCATAAATGCTATTCTTCAGCAAGACAATCATCCAATTGCATTTTTTAGCAAAAAATGGTGCCTAGAATCAAGCTGTCTCCACATATGTTAGGGAAATGTTTGCAGTTACTGAAGCAGTGAGAAAATGGTGACAATATCTCTTTGGAAAGGATTTTTTCATATTCACTGACCAACAAAGCCTACATCACTTAGTCAATCAGGTGTTCCAAACTCCTGAGAAACAAAAATGGGTACATAAATTGGCTGGTTATGATTTAAAAATCTTATACAAAGCTGGGAGGTTAAATCCCGCAGCTGATGCATTATCTTGATAGCCACAATTTGAGTTTCAGGGTTGTTTTCAATCAGTAGAAGGCATATCAAGGCCTGAATTTTTGATATTGGGAAAAATTAGAGAGGAAATTATGAAAGATCCTCATTGCAATGCTATGCTTAATGATCATTCTCAATTGCTGCCAAGGTATGTCGTGAGATATGGTCTCTTGTGGTACAAAAGTAGAATTGTGGTACCAAAGTCCTTGCATACTGATATATTAAAGGGGATGCATTCTAGCCCAATAGGAGGGCACTCAGGGATCGCTAAGACCCTTGCAAGATTGAAAGCTTCTTATTATTGGCAAAACATGCACAAGCATGTACATCAATTTGTGTAGAGACTGTCAGAGATCAAAATATGACACACATAAACTTGGAGGCTTATTACAGCCCTTGCCTGTACCTAATCAAATATGGGAAGAAATTTCCTTGGATTTTATCATTGGGCTTCCAAATTCTCATGGAAAACTGCAGTGATGGTGGTTGTCGACAGACTTAGTAAGTATGCACATTTTATAACTTTACCTCCCAAATGCGGTGTTGTTAAAGTTGCAAAGATATTTGCAAGTCACATTGTGAAATTACATGGGTTACCTAAATCAATAGTACCAAATAGAGACCCTATATTTGTCAGCAATTTTTTGCAAGAGCTATTCAGACTGCAAGGGACCACTTTGAAGATGAGTACGGCTTATCATCCCTAAACCGATGGCCAGACGGAGGTGGTTAATAGGAGTTTGGAGCAATATTTGAGTATATTTTCTAGTGAGGAGCCTCATCAGTGGTCAGTTTTCTTATCATGGGCAGAATTATGGTATAATTCAAATTGGCATTTATCAATAAGGTTAACTCCATTTGAAGTGGTTTATGGTAGACCACCTCCATGTTTACATGATTATATTAGAGGCAATGAAATTAACTTTGCAGTTGATGTTATGCTTCAAGAGAGAAAAGAGGTGCCGGTGAAGCTGAAAGAGAGTCTACTGCACACCCAGGTTCGAATGAAGAACCAAGCAGATGCAAAGAGAGTTGATAGAGCATTTGAAGTGGGTGATTGGGTATTTGTTAAATTGCAGCCTTACAAATGGAAATATGTGGTGAAGAGGGTGTTTCAAGCTTACTAAGAGGTATTTTGGGCCATTTGAAGTTGTCAAGAAGATAGGGAAGGATGCTTACAAACAAAGTTTACCTGCACATTCTCGTATACACCTAGTTTTTCATGTCTCCATGCTTAAAAAATGTATGGGAGATCATGTTGAAACTATTCTGTTACCAGAAGGGACTGATAAATAGCAGTCATTTTTCAACCAGTGGAAGTGATAGGTAATCGATGGATAAAGAGTAGTAAAGGGATGATTAAGGAAGTGTTAGTAAAGTGGGAGAATTTTGTTAGATATTTATCTAATATGTGGTCTTACATATTATAAATTATGTATTGTAAATTATCTAAAGGATTATCTCATTTAAAGTGATCTTATATGAGTAAAGCTATTGGGATGAAAGACATCTCATTTGATATAGGTTTTTTAATGTGTAGATACCAAATGTCTTATTTCTATTTTTATGATGGGCCAAGATAGATTAAGAAATGTTTAAAGGTCATGACTCTTCATGAAACGGTTATGAACTCAAAGTCATGGCTCTTAATGAAAGAGTTATGAACTCAAAACTCATGGTTCTTAATAAAAGGTTATGAACTCAAAAGTTATAGGTTATGAACTCAAGAGTCATGACTCTTTATGAAAGGGCATGCACTTACTATAAATATAAGGGGTTATGGTCCCTAGTTGTAGAGAAAAATATACAATTCTCTTCATCCCATTAGAAAAGGAACTAAGGTAAAATTAAGAAAAATCTATAATTGGAAGATCACTAATCTATCAAGAGCATCATCCTTTCCATCAAAGTCTCATGGATCCTTCAGGTATGCTTCCGCATTCATTAATCATCTTGAATGACCTGATATTATTGATAGAAATTGATTTTATGTTTGTGCTTGATAGAGAACATGTTTCTTGGTTGATCTTATTTTTGTCTACATGATGTTTGAGGATTAGAAATATGTTAATGGGCACAAATAATTTCAGATAACAAGTGGTATCAGGGCAACCCATGTTTCACTCATGAATGATTTAACAATTTTTTTAAGGTTTAGAATTTCGACAATGAAGTTTTCAATTTTTCATTTTCTTGATCTTCCATGGTGGATTTTTTTTGAATTGTGCTCACTGTTTTGTGATGTACATTCACTTGAATTAATTTCGGACTTGAATTTGGGTTTAGTTTTGGAATTAAATATTTAAAAAAACAATTTTCTTCATTTCTCAAATTCTCGCAAGTTATCATTTTAGGATTAAAGTTTTCAATCAAAGTTCAAATAATTGGTCACATTTTTTAGATTATATAATTATTAAACATTTTAATTAAACTAATTAAAATAAGAAGTCACCAAAGTGGCTCTACTTGTGTAGATTGTTCACTAAAAATGTTGAATGTTAGTGTGTATGTGTATCTGTCACGCCCCGCTTCCCAAAAATAAATATGGAATACAGATACGTGACTAAGTCCAGCGAATGCCTTTCACCATTCATAAGCTGTCAGGATCTTTACAACAAGCACAAGTATAAACAAGAGAGATACAAGAAGAATAGTCAACCACGCATGCATAACTGAATTAATATAGTCAACAAATTTACTTGAAACAAGATACAAGAATACTGAATTTCAAATAATCATGTCTGGAACAAAGCACAAGTTTGGGACAAAAAGCCCAATACAAATAATCCATGAAGCAAATTACAATTATTCAAGATAAGCAACATGAAGTAATAATAGCAAGAACTCCAGCAACTAAAATCTCAGATCACCTACTCCATCGGGCAGCTGATCACCATAATCTGCAATTTAAAAAATTGCAGGAAAAGGAAAGATAAACAAAATGCCCGTCAATGCAAGTTACGCGCCGCTTGTAGTGCAGGCACAAGTACAGGAAAAGAATAAACAAGTATAGAGTAATTGCGGAAGCAAGCAAAGTATGGAATAGACATGATAACAAAATAGAACAACTAGCATGAATCATGAACAGAATCAAGTAACATAATGTGCTAACAGGGTACGGGTAACATGTAACAAATGTCAAGTATCAGGCAAGCAGGTAAACAAGTAACATGTATAGGAAAGCATGTAACAAATGTCATGTTATGTCAAGTCTTGTATTTATTTCTATCTAGGTATCACTTCATACATCCCAGATTTTTATCACATAGTTGCTACATTCATGCAATTTACGTTTAGATCTAGTGGTGGATTTCTATAGGGTCGTGTACTCGGGCGTCATGTAACATGTAATAGGCACGAATCATGTAATCGTCAAATTGCGGCAACAGGAATAGTCATGAATCATGTAGTCATGAAACATGGCAACATATAATCATATAGTAATAACAGGCATGAATCATGTAATCATGAAATCATGGCAACATATAATAATAACAGGCATGAATCATGTAATCATGGTAACATATAGTAATAGGCATGAATCATGTAATCATGGCAACATATAGTAATAACAAGCATGAATCATGTAATCATGAAATCATGGCAACAAGTAACGGGAACACGGCCCCTTCTGAGTACACATACCTATATTGTCCACTACTAAGGTCTTTCCCTTAACCTCGGCTTAGTTATTTGTTATTATTATCAAACAGGCATATATGTACACAAAACAGGGAAAGAATAACATGGCATGAACAAGTAACAGGTTCAAGTTGGAAGATAAACATGTACAGGTGATAGACAACTCATAAAAGATTAGGACAACGAAAATTCTAGTTCAGGACAGTAAGACAGTACTGCGCCAAATCTGGGATTCCCGTTGCCACAAATATGCAAATCTAGATCCTTCAGAAAATCTGGAAAATAGACTCTCGTCCAAATCCAGCAAATATATATAAGTCATATGGCATTTCGCAAAAACAGGACTCAAAACATAATTGTATCCAGAAAACATAATCAGCCAGAAATCAGAAGTTTGTGTTCCATAAACTGGAAAACGACATAAAAACTCACTGATTAAATCCAAGAAAAATACGGGGTTTTCCCTATTATGTTTAGTATCAGAAGTTAGAATTTCATAATTTTCCAACATAGATAGTATAGTCAAATAAAATCAGAAGGTAACAAGATACAGTAATTTTGTAAATATGAAATCATAAACATAGAAGTACTAAAATAGCAATAGATTACAAGATATAAATCGAAATCCATATCTGTTAAAAGGATGATAAAATAGATACAGAAGACTGCAATTCATATTTACAAAGTTTTTATGAACAAGTAGAATCAGGTTGAAATTAAGGTTCTTTATAGAACAACACAAAAAGTCTGCAAGTATAGTATTTGTTTGCAATTATAGAATAGTTTATACAAGTCATCAATTAAATCCAAAAAAAATTAGGGGTTAATCCCTGTCAAGTCTAGTTGTACTTAGAAAAATATTGGATCAAAATATTATCTTTAGCATCAGTATAAAAATAAATTACTCTCCAGAATTCACATAAAACCAAATCTGTAATTTTTCTACACCTCTGTATTAAAACAACAATAACTTGCAATTCACAAATCGAAACTGAGATATGTTGGAAATTCTGTAAAGTAGACAGAATTCTCTATAATTCATATTTCATTTACTGACTTTAATAGGGTCTAAAATACTGAAAAAAACGGGGTAACCAAAAAGACAGAAATATTCTTCATGCATAAAATCAACTAGGTCATATGTAACACATCCAAATCATAACAAAGTGTGAAGTATGGTGTACTAGATGTCCAAGCAACTTGGTATAGGGTGTTTAACAGATCCACAACAGAATATACTACCAGTAACACGTCAAGCATGCATGATTTATACAACTAATGGATCACAACCAACATACATATATGCAACACGAATTACTAGATCTAGGTTAAATTTCATGTCGTATGTGTAATGAGACAACTACGAGCGGATCAACACATAGAGACAGACATAACAGGGGTTTTGCACAAGATTTGTCTCTAGAACAAAACTACACTACAGGCAGTATTTAGTACTTGTATATGCAAACAGAAATTATACAAGTTACTTGCCTGAAAATTGACGATGAATCCAACAAAAAGAAAGAGAATAACGGGAACGGATTCCTGGGCACAAACTCAACAAACGAACGAACTATGATCAAATCACGAACAACGAACCGACGAGAACAACACACACCCACAAGATCCAAGCAACGACAGTGGGTGCATGCGCCAAGAGAGAGAGAGACGACGGACAGCGACGGAGTCGTTGTGCCCGCTTCTACTGCTGTCGGTAGGGAAACGGCGCACCGGCGTGCGTCACTATCACCCAGGCTGTTGTTGCTGACTGGCGGCACAACAAGAAGACAGGGGGAGCGTCGGGGTACTCGCTGCCGCTAGGAGGTCGCGACAGGGAGCACGAAATCGGGGCGGCGCTGCAGCTTGGGCTGCCGCTGCTCTGGCATTGTCGTGGCTTCGGGGAGGCAGGGAAAGGGAGACTGAGCAGAGACAGTGCTGGGGGGGGGGGGCTGGGCGGCACTGTGGTGAATCGAAGGGAGGTCGGGAGTGCACCGGGATGCAGGGGGGAGGACTAGGAGAGATTGGGGTGATCGGGAGATGGGTTTTGGAAGGAGGTCGGGATGTGAAGGAGAAGCGGCTAGGGTTAGATGAAGATGAACAGGGAATAAATGCAGTATAAATATAAGTTGGGTATTAGGGTTTAGTGGTGTGAACGGGTGTGGGTAAATAGGTACAGTGGGTTAATGGATATGTGGGTTTCGGGTTGGTGATGTTGTGGGTAATGAGTTTATAGGGTTTTAAATAGATTTTGGGTATAATTAGATCCAAATAAAATCGGATGATCCAAAATAATGAGATGAGAACAAAAGTCAATAATTAAAATAGAGCATGAACAATTTAAAATGAGAATAAAAAATAAAAGCTCGATCAATCAGAGACGAACAATAGGCTGACAATTGAATCAAGAAGACCAAATAAAAAGACAACAAATCCAATAGATGAAAATATATTGAAATGAAGTTCCGATACACGGTTCAAAAAGAGACGGAGAAATACAATAGGAATAAATACTCAAAAAGAAAAATGCATCAAAAAATACATAAAATGGAAAGCAGGGGTTACAGTATCCATGCAAGTATTAATCAGCCCAAAGGAATATTAATATTTGACCAGATTGCATACACACCTGTGATGGTAAAGATGTGATAATTATAAGGTTGTACATGTGAATGATAAATCAGTCCAAAGATGGGTTTATTATTTGACATGCATTATTGTCAATGATCATTACTACAAGAGTACCACTAGCAATTAATATTATTGTCCAAAGACTTGATATTAATGTTGCACAAGGTATCTTGAGATGAGTTATGCCATTATTTGAATTTGTTGATGATTAAATTTTGTTTATGGTGTGAGTATATTTATGTTGTTTATTTTATTATTTTTTCAGCTACTATTGCTACTGTATCTGCTAACCTGAATTCGGTTCTAGTCCTTAATGGTAAAAAATTTAAGGACTGGAAAAAGAACATTTTAATTGTTCTTGGCTGCATGGATCTTGATTTTGCACTAAGGATGGAGCAACTCTCTACTCTTACGGACTCCAGCACCTCCGAAGAGAGGAAAAATTATGAGAAATGGGACCGCTCCAATCACATGAGTCTCATGATCATTAAGCGCGGCATTCCAGAGGCATTTAGGGGTGTTATATCGGAAGGGATAACAAGTGCCAGAGAATTCCTTGCCGAAATTGAGAAACACTTTGCCAAAAGCGATAAGGCAGAAACAAGCACACTTCTTCAAAGCTTGATTTCTACGAAGTATAAAGGCAAAGGAAACATTCGTGAGTACATTATGGAAATATCTAATATTGCTTCCAAGCTTAAGACCCTAAAGCTCGAGTTGTCGGAAGACCTACTCGTACATTTGGTGTTGATATATCATTATGCACAATTCAGTCAATTTAAGATAAGCTACAACTGTCAGAAGGAGAAATAGTCTCTTAACAAGCTCATTTCATACTGTGTGCAAGAGGAAGAAAGGATGAAGCAAGAAAGGACGAAAAGTGCTAACTTGGCAATCTCCTCTAAGGACAAAGGCAGAAAGAGAAAAAAATGAAACTGCTAAGAATGAAGCTGCTACGGGTCCAGCACAAAAGAAGCAAAATAATGGTGACAATAGTTGCTTCTTCTGGGGCATGACTGTTCATGTCAAGAAGGAATGTACCAAGTACCACGCTTGGCGTGCAAAGAAAGGTATGTTTCATACTTTGGTCTGTTCTGAGGTTAATTTATCTTCAATACCTAGAAACACTTGGTGGATAGATTCTGCTGCTACTACTACTCACATAAGTGTTTCTATGCAGGGTTGCCTGAGCTATCGAAAGCCAAATTATGGTGAAAGACACATCTTCATGGGCAATGGAAAATCGGTAGAAGTTGAAGCAATTGGGCACTTTAGGTTGTTGTTAGGGACATTTTTTATTTGGATTTGAAAGACACATTTTTTGTACCGTCTTTTAGAAGAAATTTGATTTTTGTTTCTTTGTTGGACAAACTTGGATATTGTTGTTCATTTGGAAGCAATCAGTTTATTTTGTGTTTAAATTCGAATGTTGTTGGAACTGGTTATTTGAATGCTTATGACAACCTTTATTTGCTCGAAGCAATTGCATCCTATAATGAAACCTTGCATGTGAAATCACTTGGTACAAAACGTAAATTAAATAAGGATAATTCGGCGTCATTATGGCATAAGCGCTTAAGTCATATCTCAAAAGGTAGAGTTGAGGTCTTAAGTTTGATGGTATTTTAGAGTCCCTTGACTTCACAGACTTTGATGTCCGTGTAGATTGCATCAAGGAAAAACAGACTAAAACTAAGAGATTTGGTGCCAATAGATCTTCAGGCGTCTTAGAATTGATTCGTACAAATATGTTGGGCCATTCCATACGACATCTTGGAATTGTCAACAATATTTTATATCATTCATAGATGATTACTCACGTTATGGGTATCTATATCTCATTCATGAAAAATCACAGTCTCTGTACGTGTTCAAAGCTTATAAAGCTAAAGTTGAGAATCAACTCAACAAAAGGATTAAGAACGACAGATTTGATCGTGGTGGTGAGTACTACGGTAGATATGATGGCTCAGGTGAACAACGTCCATGACCGTTTGCTAAATTCCTAGAGGAATATGGTATTCTTACAGTACACCATTCCAGGATCACCTAGCATGAATGGTGTTGCTGAAAGACAAAATATGACTCTTAAGAATATGGTAAGGAGTATGATTTCTTATTCCACATTACATGAGTCCCTCTGGGCAGAAGCATTAAAGATAGCAGCTTACATTCTTAATAGAGTACCAACTAAAGCAGCTGCAAAAATATCTTATGAGCTTTGGACAAGTCGAAAGCCTAGTCTAAAGCACTTTCACATTTGGGGTTGTCCAGCCGAGGCAAGGCCTTACAGGCCACATGAAAAGAAATTGGATTCCAAAACAACAAGCAGCTACTTTATTGGTTATTCTGAGCGATCTATGGGCTATAAGTTTTATGATCCCACACTTAGGAATATTTTTTAGACGGAAAATGCAACATTTTTTGAGGATGTTGAGCTTGGGGTGAGAAACAAGGTTAGACACATTGCTTTTGAGGAGGAATTGGATTCAAATCCAAACCCAATTCCTAATTTCTCTTTTGATAATGTTCGGGTTCCTACACCTATCATTGATCAAGAAGTGAATCCGGAACCTCAACAAGACAATAATGAGCAACCCCTTATTCAAAATGAGGTAATTGTTCCAGATGAACAAACTTAACAACCTCAAGAACCAGTGCCATTAAGGCGATCCACTAGAGAAAGGAGAAATGCTATTCCAGATGATTACATAGTATTTCTCCAAGAACATGAGGAAAACGATGGTACGATGGAGAATGATCCAATCAACATTCGTCAAGCCATGCAAAATTCCAACTCGGAAAAGAGGGTTGAAGCGATGAATGAGGAGTATTAGTCCATGCAAGACAATAAGGTTTGGGAACTTGTCCCATTACCAGAAGGTGCGAAACCCATGGGTTGCAAATGGATATTTAAGACCAAACGGGATTCCAAAGGTAATGTGGAGAGGTATAAGGCTCGTCTTGTAGCCAAGGGCTATACTAAAAAAGAAGGGATTGACTTTACAGAGACTTTCTCTCCAGTATCATCAAAGGACTCTTTTAAGACAATCATGGCTCTTGTTGCACATTATGATTTGGAGCTTCATCAGATGGATGTCAAGACGGTGCTTCTCAATGAAAACATTGATGAAATGATCTATATGGTGCAGCCGGAAAACTTTGTGTTGGGAGACCCAAAGAATATGGTTTGCAAATTGACAAAATTCATCTATAGGCTCAAACAGGTGTCTCGTCAGTGGTACCACAAATTTCATCAGGTAGTTCTCTCATTTGGTTTCAAGATGAATACTGTTGACGATTGTGTGTATAACAAATTCAGTGGGAGCCATTGCATTTTCTTGGTATTTTATGTTGATGACATATTGCTTGCCACTAATGATATATGCATGTTGCATGAAACCAAGAGAATTCTATCAAGAAATTTTGAGATAAAAGATCTTGATGATGCCTCCTTTGTATTAGGTATCCAGATACACCGGGACCAATCTCAGTGTACTCTAGGATTGTCACAAAGGAGCTATATTGATAAGGTGCTCAAAAGGTTTGGGATGCAAGACTACAAATTTAGTCTGAGTTAATGTTCAAAGGAAAACCTTGATATTCAAGAAATGCAGAAGATTCCCTATTCATCAGTTGTAGGGATTCTAATGTATGCTCAAGTTTGTACGCGTTCGGACATATCGTACATTGTTGGAATGTTAGGCAAATACTTAAACAATCCAGGAATGGAACATTGGAAAGCAGCCAAAAGGGTTATGTGGTATTTGAAAAGAACAAGGAATTATATGCTCACACATAGGAGGTCAGACCATTTGGAGATCATTGGATATTCTGACTCCGATTTTGCCGAATGCCAAGATAGTAGAAGATCCACTTCGGGCTATATTTATCTGTTGGCTAGCGGTGCAGTTTCTTGGCGTAGTGCCAAGTAAACTCTTATTACTTCATCCACCATAGAATCAGAGTTTGTAGCATGTTATGAAGCATCTAATCATAGAATTTGGCTGAGAAAGTTTGTCACTGGGTTGCGAATTGTGGAAGGAATTGAAAGACCACTTAAGTTATACTGTGATAACAAATCAGCCGTTTTATACTCCAATAACAATAGGAGCTCAACCAAGTCAAAACACATTGACATCAAGTTCCTAGTTGTCAAAGAGAGGGTACTAAGTGGATAGATTTCCATACAACACTTAGGGACAAACTCCATGGTAGCTGACCCTCTTACAATGGGCCTTCCACCCAAGGTCTTTCATGAGAACACTGCTCACATGGGTGTCTTGAGTATGAGGAATCTTTGGTTTAATGGGAGTTTATCACTTTTGCACTTTATGTTCTATGTTTGATTTTGTATATATGAGTGCTTTTGTATTTGGATACTTTTCTGATCAGAAATAATGTTTAGTCAGTTTATTACACTTTGTACGATATTGTCCTTAAATGATCTCACTAAAGTAAAGTTGGACCAGTTGAAAATAGGCATGTTTAGATCACTTTACATTTAATTTTCATGCTACACATCCATACTTGATCTATGTCGTTGATTATATTGATATACGTGACCATTTATGGGTCTAGTTGTTGGTGTATGCCCTAGAGGTCAGTTGTGTATTGACATACTAGTTTACATTGTATCATGATATTTATTTCATATATGAGACAATTCATTTATTCTGTTGTTTATTGTGATTAAATGAACATAATAAAGTCCTTAGAATAGTAGGTTCAATACCATGGAATATCAAGTGCATGACTTGATTGTGAGATCCTATTGGTTGTAATCAGAACACTATTCTTAAATGTTCATAGTCAAGTATTATTGTGAATTATGACAACAATAGTGCATAGAGACTAGTATGTGCATAGACTAATGACCATATCTCACGAGTTATGGATATGAGATTTCAAGTCTTCACATGGGTACATATTAGAGTAATAATGTATTTGACTGACCCACCATGAGAACGATGCATGGATCGTTACGTGAGTGTCATAAGCGGTTCTCACAGTGATCATGGTGTATATAGTCCTTTGGCTTGAAGTCACTATAGTTCCCTACATGAGAAGCTATATATTTTAATGTCATCAAACATTTCCTGTAATAAGGTGATTATAAAGTAGACTACAAATCATGCAGAGGGATGTGAGTGACTCAGATAGGATTTGTCTCTCTTACATAACATGAGCGATATCTATGGGCCCCTTGATTGAGTGAGACTGCAAAATACATGGTCGTGCTTAAATGACTCAATATGAGATATTGAGCTCATTTGTTTTAGTAAGTCTACTCGGACATCAAGAAATCAAAGATTGAACTATACAATGATGAAACGCTCTATGCTTTGTGGTCAATTAAGATATCTAGACAAAGGGATTAGACTACATGGTAACATTGGTCACAGATAGGTTATGTCTAATCACTGATATTCCCGTTACTTGAGTAACAGTGATGTATTGCTAGATACCGCTCAATATTTTTAATACTAGAATATGATTGTAGTATTACTGTCAACGTAACAGGAACCTCCAGGGTCACACACTTAGAATGGATCGAAATTAGAATTTAAATTTATAAGATGAATTTAATTGGGGATCCAAGTAAAACTTGGACTCCTGACATTGGTTGGACATCTAATTAGATTAAATGGGCTGACTAAAATTGAAAGGCCCACACACGAATCTGAACCATGTCAGATTGTGAGTCCAATGGCCTCATTACTCTCTTAGGGTTGATTTTCTACAGCTATATATATGATACGTATCTGTGGAAAAGGGATATATGAGAAAACCCTAGCCGTCACAGAAATTGAGAGATAGAGAGATCGTGAGCAACATCCCCATCCCGCAGCTAGCACCGCGGCGTGAGGGAAAGCTTTATTTGATCCATTCGTGTGGATACCGTAAAGGCACATCAACATTGCAGTGTTGTCATCGACATTAATTGGAGGCAGCAAATCCATCTTCAAGATATAACTCCTAAATACGATTTGTGGTTTTCGCATGGATCCATGGCTAGGTTTCGATATTTCTTTGTAATTTTTTCACTGTGTATTTGATCTGAGACTACCATCGAAACCTAACACTGGTTATGATAAATGTAACAAAGATCACCTTGATCCTTATATTGATATGATTGATGGACCGGATTATTTGAGATGACAGACAAAGATCTCAGTTTTGAGCTCATAAGGTTACTTTGAATACATGATTGTATAATGACATATGTGGCCAAAGTGAGAGATTGTTAGATATTTATCTAATATGTGGGCCTACATATATTTAAAACTATGTATTGTAAATTATCTAAAGGATTATCCCATTTAAAGTAATCTTATTTGAGTAAATCAATTAGGATGAAAGACATCTCATTTGATATGAGTTTTGTAATGTGTAGATACCAAATGTCTTGTTTCTATTTTTATGATGGGCCAAAATAGATAAGAAAGTTTTAAAGGTCATGACTCTTCATGAAAGGATTATGAACTCAAAAGTCATGACTTTTAATGAAAGAGTTGTGAACTCAAAAATCATGGTTCTTAATGAAAGGCTATGAACTCAAAAAGTCATAGATTATGAACTCAAAAGTCATGACTCTTCATGAAATGACATGTACTTACTATAAATATAAGGGGTTATGGTCCCCAATTGTAGAGAAAAATATACAATTCTCTTCATCCCATTAGAAGATGAACTAATGCAAAATTAAGGAAAATCTACAATTGGAATATCACTAATCTATCAAGAGCATCATCATTTCAATCAAAGTCTCATGGATCCTTCACGTATGCTTCCGCATTCATTAATCATCTTGAATAACATGAGATTATAGATAGAAATTGATTTTATGTTTGTACTTGATAGAGAACATATTTTTTGGTTGATCTTATTTTTGTCTACATGATGTTTGAGGATTAGAAATATGTTAATGGGCACAAATAATTTCAGATAACAAATTTTCCAATTGAAGAGGCGACATGGGAGAATGCAGCAGCTCTAGCACAAGCGTTTCCTGATCTGAACCTGGTGGTACAGGTTCCATTCGAAGAGGGGGGTATTGATACAAATACAAGGGCTCGAGCTGTTCATGAAGTTAAGCAAAGGCCTTGGCGCCAAGTTAGACAGCCAAGGCACTTCGAGGACTATGTGAGGGTATGAGGAGCACGTGCTTTTTAAAAGAATTATACAGCGGGAAGGAAAATACACTGTAGCGACTGAATAGAGAGGATTTGACAGGAAAAGGGTATAAGTAGTGGTTGATTGTAAAAACGTACTCATGCATATATTTTCTTTAATTCCTCAGTCTCAAATCTTCTTCTCTTCCCTAATCTCATCTGTGTTCTTCCCCCAAATCCCTAAAATCCCCAATTTCTTGTATCTTTGATGTGCAAATGAATAAATACATCTGAAGGAGTTGAACTAAGCTCTCCGAGTTGCGTTGATTTGGTTTTCCTCCTATCAATTGGTGCTTTCAGCATCTTGAAATCAGGCCATGGCGGAAGGTCGGCGACCGATTGATGATGCAACTTGCTGGAGATCATTGGTGGATGAGGCAGTCAATGAGTGGCGTGAAACAGGGAAACAACATGGCGATCAATTGCAAAGTTTATCAATGTCGATGACGGATTTGTTTCACAAAATGACGATTCTTGATAAAAATATTGATTTACAGCTTCAATTGCGAACGTCAATAGGGGAGCAAGAATCTCAGAGCAATGTAAGAAATTCTCCCCTTTCTAATTCTGCGATGCAAATCTGAAACCCTACGCTGGATGTTTCTCGATTTGATGGGATAAATCCAACGAACTGGTTGTTTAGGGCCAATCAAGTTTTTGCTTATCCTAAATACATCTGAAGGAGTTGAACTAAGCTCAAGGAGTTGAACTATGCTCTCTGAGTTGCATTGATTTGATTATCCTCCTATGACATTTGGAACATGTTTAGCCCACAACTATTTCCACCATAGCCAGATGTTAAGGGAGGGAATCAGTAAGGCTTGAAAAATGCACCCGTCAAGAGATTTTACCAATAATCGGTGTGCCAAAAAAAACGAAAAAGAAAAACAAAAGAAGGTGTTCGTCTAGGACTTGCAGCTAAGCATTCGCTTGTAATCAACTCTTTGACTAATAAGAACCAGGAAACGTCACAGGGTTTTACTTGGGCTAAATTAATCCACATTAGTTGGAGTTTAGGAGCTGAATCATCATATTGTAATCCCTTGACTTAACATCATGCAATCAGCTCTCTCCACGTGCAGGTGTAGTAGCACTGCCTCATGTATGGACATTTTTAATGAGATATCTAACATATTAGTCCCCAACAAATCTGATTTAGATCTACCAGTCCTCTGTAAGTTTTATCCTACTTCCTTTTCACATAGTTAAATTATAAACTAGGAAAAGTCATTTTTTTGAAAAAAAAGGTTTCCCCTTTGTTTCTAATGTTAATTATAATATATATGTTTTGAATTGTCTCAAGCCAACAATTATTAACAATTAGTAATTTTTTTCTTTTCTTTCTAGCACTTATGTGCTTAAGATTTTTCCATAAAATTGTTATAAATCCACATGTGAAATTTCTGTAAACAAAAAATAAATAAGAGACTAATGCTAAAATGTCACTCAAAATCTCCTATCTTATAGTAATAAGAAGAAGGCTGAGATTATGAATGTACTTTGTACTTATTTATTTATTTATTTTTATTTATTTATTTTTTTTAAGAGAAAGGTGAAATCTAATCATCCTGTTTCATTAATAAGAAATTAACGATACAAACCCAGCGAACTGGGTCAGACAAAAATAAAATATACATGAAGCAACCTGACCAGTACAAACAACAAATCCCTCCAACAACCCTGGAGGGTGGGCCGACAAACAAGCTCGGTCCAGCTAAATTGTATGTATGTCAGTTTAGCTTCGTACACTGCCTCCACGGCACGTGCACACCTACCTGAAACTAGTCTAACAGGCTTTTATCACCCGTCGATCATTGCCTTCTCCTCGCTGGGGGACCCCATCTTTGGGCCCAAGCCCCGTAGGCCGAATTACAGCACAAGCACAGTAGCCGCACACTCCCACCATCTCCACCACTCATCCTACAAACGCGCCAACAGCTCCCACAGCTGCTACCAAAGAGATAGCCGTGAAGAGGATACCTTCATCTCTCTTACGATTGTGCTTTCTCCGGCGATTTCTCACCAAACAACTATCTCGCTAACCCCACCAAAAGACCACGCTCCAAAGGAGAGCCGTGGAGAGGATACTTATACCTCTCTCACGCTCTTGCTCTCACAGATGATTTCTCACCACAGACTCATCTCGACTCTTACTCTCAAACCGAGGGAAGAGGCCAGGCTGTTACGAGACAATGTCCTAAGCTTGGGAAAATTTAATAGCCTGATAGTAGGCGCTATGAAGACTGCCCGGCGACATTGTTGGACACCCCATAAGTTGAAACAAGTGAGCGCACAATATGGAGGGCCCTATCTTCGGGCCCAAGCCCCACAATCGTGCAAATATCACACTCCCCATCTCTTACAGAAAATCTTCTCCACCGCAGGTGTATCTCGGACTCCCCACCGTGGGAGCTCTCCCTCCAAGGGAGGGACAACGCTCCAAGGGAGATTATGAATGTACTTGCAAACTCAAATGCAGTGGATCTTCTGGTACGTGACACTGCTGACAAACTAATGTCAATCACTAGCAATTCAAACTGACTATTTAGACAACAAGAAAAGAAAAAGATCATCGAGGAACATCAAGTGACATGCAAGACAACTATTTGAGGAACAAAGCTTCCTATTTTGTAGTTATTAGACTTTATTTTTGTACTTGGGTTGTAATCGTATAGATACTGCACTTTACTGCATTACTAGACTGCTTATCTACAAGTATTAGCCTATTTTGTACTTGAGAATTATCTAGGGATGTGTTACAATTGTATGATCTCTTATTTTTAGGGTAAGTTGAAATGCATGATAGTGGTTGTTTGTTCTCTCTTCACTCTAGATAGGGGAAAACATCTATCTCTAATCCAAACCAATCAATCTCAGGATCAAGGTTGTATACACTGTATTTCCAATGTGCATAGTTTCTGACTGCTTTTATATATATACTACTTGCCCGTCGTAATAAAATAATTTTTTAAAGTAAAAATTTAGACGTAATCTAGGTTTGAACCTAAAACCTCATTTATAATAGTTATGCACGTGCATTGCACGCATTGATAGATTTACAAATGAAACTAAGGCCTTCTCTCATTATAATATTTGATATGGCTAAAAAGGGGACTAAATCGGAACCATTCAAATTGGGCATAAATCTTAAAGTTTACAGGAACAAAACGATAATTTCACCTACAAACGGGTCCGAAATGGAAAGTTGGTCTCTTCTTTAGGGCCCAATAATCCATGAACGGAATTGTTCAAGTGGGTACGGGTCCCAACCCGTTAAGAGCCAGTTCCGAAGGATATGGAGAAATCTTGATTCGTCCTTATCCCTAGGAGGTGGTTCTAACCATTTCTATCCAGCCACACCGGGGAGTAGAGATTTGTTTTTATCTCGAAATAGATCCCCACGGCGACTATAAAAATCCCTTACCTCCTACCGTTACAAGATGATCACTCTTTGCCTACCTACAGATCTTTCATATTCTTTTCTGAGTACTGACAAAAGCGTCAGAGGGTTCGTCATCGGGATCAACCCCGGTGTTTCGAACTTCGTGCAGGTCAATGGGAGCAGCTAGAAGCCAGTCCAACAACGGTGGAAGTGGTCAGGTTTGAATCATTCGATTCCTCTCGAACTCACAAATTCATCTGATTGCTCCCACACCGAAATCAGCGACAACAGATTGGCACCGTCTGTGGGAAATCGAATAGTAATCCGACCCTACTCCATCAACAAAAGCCACTACTAGCTATGCCTCCGAAGAAAGGGAAGTCCGCAACCTCCAACCGTAGAACAATTTCCATCCCTCCTCTGCCTCCAGGGGATCTCCCTCCGCCTGTCCAACCGACCCAGCAGCTCGAACAACTGATCCCTCAATCCGTTCAGCAGCCTCAAAGGCCTCAAGTGGCTGTTGGAGAACCCTCTCGTCGAAGTCGCCAGAAGCAACTCCTTCATTAGGTCCATATCTCCGTACACAACCCTTCCTCCGACTCCATGGCCTCCCATAGCCCTCCAATACCAAAAGATCTACGAGATGTTCTCAACAACCGGCAGAACGAGCCAGATCTTCGGATCCGCTTGGACGACAGGCGGACCGTGATGGGAACCCTCACTGGGAGCATCCGAGGGACCGTTCACCCCGCAGGACGGATCACAGAGGGTCCAACTCTCCTTGAAGGCGGAGAGAGTCACCTCCGCATCGCCAGAGAAGAAGTCGCTCCCCGATTGCCCGTCCTGCAGCCCGAGCCCATCGGGAGCAGGAGGGCCACATAACAAGGGCAGAGTTCCAACAGATCCAGGAGGCAGTCCTACGGGCGCTCAACGACGCCCCCAACAATGACCAACGGGCTCCCAACCCTCGATCAGCTCCTAACCATCGCCGTCGCTCTCCCAGTCCTCGGCCAGCTCCGAGCCATCATCGTCGCTCTCCTAGTCCTCGGTCGGCTCTGAGCCATCACCTCGCACCCCCAAACCACGACCTACTCAAAGCTATCGCCGCCGCAGTTCCAGCCCTCTTCTACATAAAGACAAGTCTTGGGGCTCAGCGAGGCATGACCGAAGGAAGGACTCGATCTACCGCCGTCTCCACGAGATGGAGAGGCGCCTCGGCCAACTCAATGGAGATGAAGAACAACGGGCGAGGAACCGTCACCTGAGCAGGCCCTAGTTCTCTCGAACTATCCTGGAGGCCCCCATCCCAAAGAACTTCAAACCTCTGCATTTCGAGACTTATACCGGGGAGTCGGACCCCGCTAATCACATTAGGAGTTTCAAAACTCTTATGATGATCCACCATGCCTCTGATGCCCTTCTATGCAAAATCTTCCCAGCCACGCTCAAGGGGCCCGCTCGGGAGTGGTATTCCAGACTTGCTCTGGTCTCTATTTTCTCCTTCGACTAGTTCGAAGGTCTCTTCCTCACCCACTTCGCGAGCAACCGCCGCTCCGAGAAGACTAGCACCTCTTTGCTCTTCTTCAGCCAAAGGAAGGGCGAACAGCTGAGGGACTATGTCAAGCGGTTCACGGCGGAGGCCAGATCTATCGCCTCTCTGGATTAGTTCGTGGCCTCGGCAGCTTTTCAGTCCAATGTCACTAATTCTGACCTCAGGGCGTCCCTAGACAAGAAGCCTCCTCGGGACTTCTCAGAGCTCCTTCTCAAGAGCGAGAAGGACATCCGAGCAGAAGAAGCTCTCAACCGCCCCACGCTTGAGGGGTCATCTTTCGAGAACAAATGGAAGACTGCTGAAGAAGGAGCTAAGAAGCTCCAAAAAGACAACGGAGGTCAACGTCGCCCTCTTCCCCGCTTTGAAAAGTTCACTCCGCTCAATGCGAGTGTCTCCGCCATTTTGAGGGAAATTGGGAACGAGGGTCTTCTACCACCGCCTCCAAAGATGAACACCCCCGGAAAGAAGAGAAATCGGGATAAGTGGTGCCACTTCCACCGGGACCATGGGCACAACACAGACGACTGTCGGGCCCTGAGGGACGAGATTAAGGCCCTTATTTAGAGAGAGCAGCTCGCTAGGTTCGTAAGGAGGGACAAGGCTGATCCACCTCTGCCCCTCAGAACGGCTAACAAGCAAACCAAACAACATGCAGAGACCCCGAACGTCGAAGCTAATGCCGTACTGCACCTCATACATGGAGGCCCAATGGGGGGAGATTCCAACTCCTCCCAAAAAGCTTTCGTTCGGGAAGTGAACGCCGTGCAGAGCCATCCTCCTCCCAAGGGCCTTGGGGTTCCTGTTATGTTCTCTGATAGGGACTTAGAGGGCGTCTGCATGCCCTATTGCGACGTGCTCGTTATTAACCTCTGAATGGCCAACTTTGACGTACGTCGGATCCTGGTGGACAACAGCAGTTCGGTCAATATCCTCTTCTTGGAGGCATTCAAAGGCCTTCAGCTATCAAGAGATCGGCTCAAGCCAGTTGGCTACACTCTTCATGGATTCACCGGGGTGCCGGTGAAGATCAAGGGAGTTATAACCCTCGACATGACCACTGGCAAACCCTCGGTCGCCCGGACCGAGCCGATGGACTTTATGGTGGTAGATATCAAGGCCGCCTATAATGTCATCTTGGGTCGATCGGGTTTGGCCGCTCTCCAGGCTATACCATCGGCCTATCACATGAAAATGAAGTTCCCTACAGCAGCAAGAGTGGGAGAGGTAAGAGGGAGCTAGGAGGTGGCTCGCAAGTGTTACATGACCTCGATGGGAGGCTCGGTCTTCTCCCTTGAAACCCTTGAACTCCCGCAAGAAAGTAGCCAGACCATCTCTAGCCGATGGACGAGTTGGAAGAAGTGGCATTCTCAGAAGAAGATGCCACCAAGACATTCCAGATCAGTAAAGCCCTTTTCCCCTCCATCAAAAAATACATCTCCCAATGCATAAGGGAGAACAGCAATCTTTTCGCTTGGACCGCGGCAGATATGCCTGGGATCTCAGAAGAGTTCTTGATGCACCACCTCAGCGTTGCCCCAGAAGTCAAGCCTGTCCAGCAGAAGCGACAGAATTTTGCTCCCGAGTGTCAACAAGCAATCAAGGAAGAGGTTGAGAAGCTCTTGAACGCTTGATTCATCCAGGCGGTGAACTACCTCGAATGGTTATCCAATGTGATAATGATTAAAAAGGCCAACGAGAGCTGGAGAATATGCATCGATTTTACCGATCTCAACAAGGCGTGCCCGAAGGATCCATTCTCCCTTCCGAGCATCGATGCTCTGATTGATGTGACCTCCGGCCACGAGCTCCTCAGCTTCATGGATGCCTTCTCGAGGTATAACCAGATTCGGATGTTCCCTCCTGACATTCTGAAGACCTCGTTCGTGACTGACCAAGGCATGTACTGTTACCGGGTCATGCCCTTCGGGCTGAAAAACACATGAGCTACATACCATTGCCTAGTCAACAAGGTCTTCCGAGACCAGATTGGCCGCAACATGGAAGTCTATATGGATGACATGTTGGTCAAGAGCATCCGGGGGCAGGAGCATGTTCTTAACCTCCAGGAAGCCTTTGGGGTATTGAGAAGGCACAACATGAGGTTGAATTCGAGCAAGTGCGCCTTCGGCGTCTCGTCCGAAAATTTCTTCGGATTCATGGTGAGCCAGAGGGGCATAGATGTAACACCGCGAATTCCAAAATAGACTAAATTCGAAGTTCCACAGGATCTTTACACTTCTTTCATATAATTTTACAAGGAAAATAAAAACTTTTTGTTACATCAGAGTTATATCTTTAAATTACATTCAAACAGCAGAAGCAATTTACAATAATTACATAAATAAAATGTACAACACTTGAAACATTCTTTAAGCATGCATACTTTAATCTTGTCAATCTCTTTATCCTGTATAAAAACTGTGGGCTCGTCAGTTCATTCAACTGACGCAAGGATATAAAACATCAATTTTCTCTTACTTAGAAAACACATACTTGTCACAAGCAAAACTACGGAGACTATCCTATATATGTCGTGTTGTGTTGTGCACTTAGTCCTTAATGCAGTTGTTATGTTAGATGATGCTAATGCGCACTTGTTCGGAGTCTATGCATCCCATTTTACATAGGTCCGAGGGCAAGCCCTTAATCGTACTTCATCTTATAGGGTTCAATCCCTCACCATGACTTAAACTACTACGGCAACTACGGTAAGTATCCTAGATGTTCTATGATCTACGAGCCCATATCCAGGCAGTCTAGAGGGGAATCCCATGTACTGACATGATGCATCAAGTAGGCAGACTATGGACAATTCAACTTTCGCCATGGAACGATGGTACCACCCGCAGTCACCAAACACCCCACAAGCGTCGCCATCGGGACGATAATTTCGGAGTAGTTCTCACGTCATGTTATGACGCATTAAGGAGGCAGTCTGTGAATCACTCTCACACCGCCAATCCGATGGCCCTCATACTCGTGTTTTTCTCTCACTTTCGTCACATCACCACTATGTGTCTAAATCCTTAGTTTATTTGAATCATGAATAAAATCAACCCCTAGAGTTAGCTCTTTCCTCTATACCGGTCTCAATCAACAACATGACCAATTTGGTCTTTCATCTTAATAATTCCACTTTACAATTTAATTCGTTCAATTGCCGGTAATAGGATTTTAGCTACCCTCTAGTTCAAAATCCCATTTCATGTCCATAGCATTTGTGTATTCATATTCATAAAACCTTTCATAATTCATCAGGATATTTAACTTCACTTTCATGTACAATTTTCATGCATAAGACAAATAAATTCATTTTTTTCTGATTTGTCACATTCAATCTTCATTCTTTCCATTATCAAATCTCTTTTCGAACTCGTTTAAACAGTACATTTATTTTTATCAAGAGACAATTTAAAACCTAAGAAATCAAAATAGTCTGGATAGTCGACTGTTAAAACTTGGACAGTCGGCTGTTCTGTAAAGATTTAAAAACTCGAAAATAAAAGGATCAGGGCAGTCGACTGTTAAACATGACCAGTCGGCTGTTCTGCGATGCTTTAAAACTCGAAATAACATGGACGGGGTAGTCGAATGTTAAACATGACCCATCGGTTGTTCTGCGATGCTTTAAAACTCGAAATAAAATGGGCGGGGCAGTCAACTGTTAAACATGACCAGTCGACTGTTCTACGAGAATTACAACTCGAAGAACTAGATATTCAGGACAGTCGACTATCTACGCCTATTCGGTCGACTGCTCAGCAACGAAATGCTAGAATTTGAATCATTTCTTCTTTCTTTTTGATTAACACACAAATTGTTCATTTCTTGAACTTGGTCTAAATTACAAATGTTCATTTTTCCGATAACTAGCACACAGCTTTAGGATTTATTTAACATCAATCACAACAAGCATAATTTACTACCCAATATGTAGGTTCTTACGATTATCATTTTCCTCATAAACACAATTTCTAAAATTGCACATTTCCCATAACCACAATTTTCTACATGGAGAAATATTTATTCTAATTTAGCTTGCTAGATCAATATCCAAATATCACAACAACAAACATATCATTCAATCAAGTTCGCTTAATCATTTCATACAATTTCACATATATTTTATTTTCACCTAAATCATGGTATTTTCAAAGAACAATATTTTCATCTATTTAGTCTAACATGATTAGTACAAAACCTAGCATGGTACTGCTTAGAAGTAGAGAAAATTGCCCACCTTATTGTTGAAGAAACGAATGAAAACTCCTAGAATGTAAGAAAGTAGTCTTCCCCTCTCAGCATAGACACATGGAAGACATTGTGCACCTGAGACAACTCTTCCGGCAACTCCAACCGGTAAGCAGTTTTTCCGATCCTTTTCAATATCTTGTACGGGCATATGAACCTCGGGGCTAACTTCCCACTTTTGCCAAAGCGAATCACGCCTTTGCTGGGTGAAACTTTTAGAAAGACAAAGTCACCAACCTCAAACTCAAGGTCCCTCCTCCGGTTGTTTGCATAGTTCTTCTGCCTACTCTGAGCATCCACCAACCTCTTCCTGATCAGATCAATCTTTTCAGAGGTCTGCTGCACAATCTCAGGCTCAAACATCTGTCGTTCCTCCACTTCAAACCAACAAACGGGTGTTCTGCATTTCTTGCCATACAGAGCTTCATACGGCGCCATCCTGATACTAGTCTGAAAACTGTTGTTGTATGCAAACTCTACCAATGCTAAGTGCCTTTCCCAACTGCCTCCAATGTCTAGTACACAACACCGAAGCATATCCTCAAGAATACGGTTGACTCTCTCGGTCTGCCCATCGGTCTGCGGATGAAAAGCAGTGCTGAAATCCGTCTTGGTACCCAGAGCTGTCTGAAGACTCTTCCAGAAATGTGAAGTAAACCGCGTATCTCGATCAGACACAATGGTTAATGGAATACCATGAAGCCTGACGATCTCACCAATATACAGCTCAGCCAACTTGTCCATCGAAGCAGTGAGTTTCATCGCCAAGAAATGAGCGGACTTGGTTAGTCGATTGACTATGACCCAAATCACATCATTGCCCTTTGAACTCTTGGGCAACCTCGTGATGAAATCCATACTGATGTTATCCCACTTCCATTCCAGAATAGGTAACGGTTGCAATAGACCTCCAGGTTTCTGATTCTCGGCTTTGACCTATTGACAAATCTCACACCTCGATACAAATTCGGCCACATCCCGCTTCAAACATGACCACCAGAAATATTGTTTAATGTCCTTGTACATCTTGGTACTCCCAGGATGTACAGAAAAAAGAGTAGCATGTACCTCCTGAAGAATACTTTCTTTCAAGTTCGACTGATCCGGAACACACAGCCTCTCGCCAAACCACAGCACTTCATCCCCGATTTGAAATCCGGGTAGCCTGCCAGCACCGACCTGCTCCTTCATCTTCTGAATCTCTTCATCTTCCTTCTAACTTGCGATAATCCTTTCATTCAGTGTTGGTTGAAGCCTCAACTGAGCTGAAGATGATCTCAAGTCTTGCAGAACTTCAATACCAGCCCGATCCAACTCCTCTGCCAGCTGCCTCTGAGTTGTGATCAAACTAGCCAGACTGCTCTTGCAGCTAAGTGCATCAGCTACATTAGCCTTCCTAGGATGATACTTAATCTCCGGACGAATGTCCTCAAGTATCTCCAGCCATTTCCGCTGCCTCAGATTCAGATCCTTCTGCTAATAGATGTATTTCATGCTCTTGTGGTCCGTGTACATGTTCAGCTTCTCACCATATAAGTGATGTCTCCATTGCTTCAAGGCAAAGATAATCACAGCCAACTCCAGATCATGAGTCGGATAATTTTTCTCATGTGGTCGCAGTTGCCTAGACCCATAAGCGATCACTTTTCCTTCTTGCATTAAGACACAACCAAGCCCACGATGTGAAGCATCACTGTAAACATCATACTCAACACCTGCTCTAGGTAAAGCCAAAATGGGTGCAGCAGTCAGCTTCTCTTTCAACTCCTGAAAGCTCGCCTCACATTGCTCAGTCCACTTGAAGTTCACATTCTTCTTGGTCAAACTAGTGAGCGATACGGCTATCTGAGCATAGCCCTGGATAAATCTTCTATAATATCTAGTTAGCCCAAGGAAATTCCTGATTTCCTTCACTGTAGTAGGCCTTGCCCAATCCTTCACCGCCTCTATCTTCTGCGGATCAGTTGCTACTCCCTCCTTAGAAAGGATGTGACCCAGGAATGCCACTTCAGATTTCTAGAAATTACACTTGGATAACTTGGCATACAGCTCATGCTCCTGAAGCTTCCCCAAAATTGCTTCCAGATGCTCTGTGTGCTCCTCCTTCGACTTGGAGTACACAAGGATATCGTCGATAAACACCACGACGAAAGAATCAATGAACGGACTCAGAACTCTGTTCATCATATCCATAAAAATTGCAGGTGCATTCGTTACTCCAAACGGCATAACTAAGAATTCGTAATGCCCGTGTTGAGTTCTGAACGCAGTCTTATGCACATCTTCAGCTTTCACTCGAACTTGATGATATCCTGATCGAAGGTCTATTTTGGAGAAAACCGCTGCTCCTTGTAGACGATCGAACAAGTCATAAATTCTTGGAATAGGATACTTATTCTGAACAGTGACCTTATTCAGCTCCCAGTAATCGATGCACATCCTCATCGAACCATCCTTTTTCTTAACCAAAAGCACCGGCGCTCCCCAAGGTGACGCACTCGGTTGAATAAAGCCTTTCTCCAACAATTCCTCAATCTGTCGTTTGATCTCATCCTGCTCCACAGGCACCATCCTATAAGTTGCCTTGGAAATAGGTGCACTCCCTGGCTAAATAGTGATGCTGAACTCTACATCACGATGCGGGAGTAATCCAGGTAAATCTTCCAAGAATACCGTCGGACAATCCCGAGCCACTGGAATTTGCTGCACCTCTGCAGGAATCCCCTTCTTCTTGCTGATAGCAGTAACCCGACCAGAACATCTCCTTTTTCCTTGAAAAGTGACTTCAGGTCCACCTGGAGCCTTCACTATTACTTCTTTGGTCTTGCACTCGATGCTTGCATTGTACACCGACATCCAATCAATGCCAATGATAACATCGATTCCCAAGACATTCAGGACATTCAGCTCGATCAGATCAATCCCAAAAATTCTATCTCCAATCACGATCTCGCAGTCCGCATAGTACCGATCAGTGGTTAAAGTCTCACCTGACGGAGTAGCTACTGCTAAAACCTTGCCTGGAAAGATTTTCGGTTCAACTCCCAAAACTTTAGCAAATTTAGGTGACACAAAAGTATGAGAGGACCCAGTATCGAACAAAACAACAGCTTTCTTTCCATTCAAATAAAGTTCTCCTGTTACATAACACACACTCGTTATATAACAGTTCACTATAAAAGCGGGAAAAGAAACAACAGAAAAACACGCCTGTAATCCCTGTTTCCCTAAATACGTATTTTGTGAACATTTTTCGTATTTTGATTTATTATAAATTCAGTATTATTTTAAACTCGAATTGTACCTTATATTAAAATCCTTTCAAACCGGAAATTGTATTTTCTTCGAACAACAGTATATTCCAACTTTAATATTTATTTTCTAAGTGATCGGCTACTTGTATCTTATTTTATTACTATTTGGATTTTAATGAACTTTGATTTGTCTCAAATCTCATTTTTTTTGGATATGTATACCAAAATTTGATATTTGTTGTTATTAATATTACTATATTTGATTATTGAATTAAAAATCTTCTTCTATTGCATTTAGTATAATTTGAGTATTGATTTGATGCACAAAAATTTATTTATCTTGTTACTATATTATTATTGATCTATCTATTTATTTATTTTTCTCTAGTTGTATATTTTTCTCATTGGGTTTTAATACCCATTCTAATTCCCCAAACCCATTAATAAAACCCATATCCTTATTGGATTTTGGATCCAAATCTTATTCTACCCTAAACCCAAACCCACAAACCCACACACCCGTATACAACTTCCCCACTCTCCCACACTTTCTTAACTACATCCCCACATTCTCTAACCACCCACAACCTTCCCTACCGTTACTCTCTCTCTCTCTCCCCTTCCCCTTCTCTGGTTTTAAACCCAGCGAACCAGAGATAAAACCAATCAAAAGCGAATCAAACCCAAAAGCAGAACATCTCCTCTTCCTCTCGCCTCACCCCGACCTCGCACCACCTTCACCATTGGCTTTTCCCTTCCCCTTCGCCAAACCCATCGAAGCCCCACTCCCGAACCCATTCCGCCATTAACCGAACTCTCAACCTCCGTCACCTTCGCCTCGTCGACCCCACAGCACCACCACATCTTCCATCATCGTCGCCTTCTCCATCTCCGTCACCGCTTTCATCTTCGCCATCGAATCCGAACTCCAAACCCATTACCCAACCCTCGTCTCACCATCTCCTTCGTCAGCACCACCACTGAACCACCACCTCGCCGCCTCCAGCTAATCCCCTCGACCTCCTCTCCACCTCCGTCGCATCGCCAACACCCCGAACCACCACTAGCTCCTCCCCGCCACTTCTCCTCTGTTCAAACCCACGAACAGAGCACGCCGCGTCGCCTTCCGTCACCCTCGCGCCACCACCGTGCCGCCGTTGCTGCGTCGCTTCCCGTCGTAGTGTCGCCGTCGCAAGCTCCCGCCGTTGCCGCTCTCGCGCTCTACTCAGTCGCCGAACGAACGAAGAAGGAGATCGAACGAAGAAGAAGAGGAAAAGGGCGGGAGCGAATCAAAGCCGTCCGATCGCATCAAGATTCGCGCTCTTGATCGCTGTTCCGTGTTCGTTCCGCAGCAGATCCGATCCCGTGTTCGCTGTTCTGGGATTGGATCCGGTGCACAGGAGTGATCTGATTGGTGCCAGTTGCTGTTCCGTGTTCTACCCGCAGCGGATCCGAACTCGCTGTTTGCTGTTTGGGCCGATCGTGTGTGCGGGGAAAACTCGATCTTTGGTATATTTTTGCACGCGCTTTTTGAGGACCTTTTCGGGGATTTTTCTACTCAATTGCTCCAACAAGCGGAGTATATAATCGTCGATTTAAGGCAAGTAACCTTGTACATCTTATTGTCCTAGTACAAGTCTCCTTGAAATACCACATATAGTTAGATTGTGACTCCCTTTGAAACATCATAGTAAATCAATTTGAACCTTCAAACTCACCAATCTAAGAGTCACAAAACTTCCTCGTATTAAATAATAATTCAATTGGACTCTTTTATCCCCTTGAACTTGTGAATCACATGGACATATGAATTAAGAACCCCTAGAAATTGTAGACGCATATAAATTTAGTGTTTTGGCAAATTTGTGATTATTATGACTTGAAAAATATTATTATTCGCTGTTTGATTCCCATTACCATGTATTTGTGCCACATAATGATTTTAGACACCAAATTACATAATTCTATGAAATCTACATTAGTGAATTATTTCCCTATGTTGCTGTCTGGATTTTCTTTTGCGGTTTCGACCCTCTTATCTTTGGAATTTGGACCCGAGCCCTGAATATGAAACGTAGATCAGGATGTGTAGATGTCGATAGACTCCAGAATGATTGAATTTGGAGTTACGGTCTAGGAGATATGGCTGTTATACTGCAGCTGTGTCGGTGGACGCAGTTTTGCAAAACTGCTGTATATATTTACTTTGCGAATTATTTTAGCTATGTAAACAGCGAGCGTTTGACCCCAAATTTTATATGTAGCTGCTGGACACCATATAGGACATCCCCAAATTTTTCTAGAATTAAATCACAATATTTCACACATGTATGCTTGCTTGATAAGAAATAATAAAAATAACAAGCCGGGATTTTGGGAAAGATTATAGAATGGACAATATAGATAAGTGTACTCGGAAGGGGGCCCGTGTTTCCCAAATACTTGGTTCATGAACTTGTTGCATCTTGTTTGATTCATGGAGTCGGTTACTCGGCTCATGAACTTGTTGATTCTTGAACCCATTGTGCGGTTCTTGAACTTGCTTGTGGATTCGCGAACTTGCTTCGTGAACTTGTTACTTAATTTCTGATTCATGAACCATGGCTTGCTTGATACTTGACACCTGAGTACGCCGCCCTATAGAATCCATTACTAGATCTAAACGAAATTGCTTTGACTGTAGCAACCATGTAGTAAAAGTATGGATGCATGTCGTGCTACCTAGCTAGTAATCACCACTAGACTTGAACTTGATAACTTGATACTTGAGACTTGACAACTTGATACTTGAGACTTGACAACTTGATACTTGAACTTGACAACTTGACATTTGAGACCTGACATTTGAAATAACACATGACACTAGACTTGAGATTTGGCGTTGATATAAAATAACCCTATAGGTGCACTCGACATGTGGTGTTTTACCATTAGTATTTACTACTCAGCCTGTTTACTTGAGTTATCCTTCTTGTTAGCTAGTTCCTGGTTCTTTCCACTATTTGTTATATCCCTGTTACATTCTTGATTCCTGTTCCCCATACTTGTACTCGTTTTCACTATTTGTGGCCCTAGCTTGCACTAAGGGCATTTTCTCTTGTTTTTCCCTGTTTTCCCTGTTTATATTTATTAAACAGACTTTGGAGACGAGCTGCCCGCTGGAATTGGTGAGCAAAGGTTCTAGCCTTCATGTGGAGAAGAACTTGATTAGCACATTTATTTCCTGCATTATTTGTTTAGTTTGAAATATTATTTCTTGAAAATTTAGAACTTGTAACGGGCTGTTGTTCCCGAGTTTAACTGGACCCAGACTTGAAACTGCTTGGTTGTTTTATTATATTTCAGTTGTTTCTGTTGCTAGTAAATTATTCATGCATGCTTGGTTTTATATATCTCTCTGGTTATATACTTGTTGTGATGCTGAGTCGATCCTACAGCTTATGAATGATGTTAAGATCATTCGCTGGGCTTCGTCACGTACTCGTATTTCCGTATTTTGGGAAGCGGGGCGTGACAACGCCTAAACACCCTCACTCGTACCAATGATGACGTGATCCACCTCATCAGCGTCAGCTTCAGTTAAGGCAAATACTCGCCCCTGCTGGTACGACTTCTTCCCGGCCTGCTGAGTTGGTCCCCTTTGGACAACATCCTGCAACTTAGGGCACTGGGATCGGTAGTGACCTGCCTCCCCACAATTGTAACAAGTCACCACAGGAGGTCTACCCATCCATTCCCGGGTCCCCCAGTTATGTTAACAGCATTCGCTCCCGTTGGCTTGAACCTCTGGGCCGGCGGCTATCTCCTGAAGTTGCCAGAAATTGCGGGCCTCTTCCCCACATTCCAGTTGTTCTTCCGATTCTGAACAGCGTGAAACATCTCCATGTCTGCCTCTGTGGCTACAGCTCGCTTGACCAACTTTTCAAACCTCCTGATATCGAGGGGTATCATCCTGGATCTCAGACTTGGCTTCAAACCATGCTCGAACTTTCGAGCCTTCTTTGCCTCGTCCATCACCAATTCGGGAGCATACCTCAAAAGCTGATTGAATCTTGTCTCATACTCCCTAACCGACATGCCGTCCTGCTGCAGCGGCAGAAACTCCATGGCCTTCTTCTCCTGGACGTCTAATGGAAAATAATAACTGTGGAACTCCTCCAAGAATTCCTCCCAGCCAAGAATAATATTTCCCATTGTCCGCTTCATCGACTGCCACCACACAGTCGCATCCTTCTCAAACTACAGTGCCGCTAACTTCACCTTGCTGCCCTCCGGGGTCTCCAAGACTTTGAAGATAGTCTCTATCTATCGGATCCAATTGCCAGCCGCGTCAAGATCTGACTTCCCCTCAAACACCGGTGGTTTCATCCGCTTGAATGATTCCACGAGTTTGATTGCTTCAGGTACTGGATTCACATGCACCCTTCCTTGATTCTGATTCTGGCAACGACATTGAGTGTCTGATAGACCCTCGCTAGTTTCGTTTCCAAGTCCAGACCTTCACCGTTTCGAGCTCGTCTTCCAGCCATATTCTGATGCAAAAGATCCATTAAATTCGAAGTAGAAAAACATGAACTTTAAATCAACTTTTCCATTTCATTGAATTTCAAACTTTATACATTCAAATTTAAAACATTTTTGACATCAAAATGAAAGTAATAAGAAGATACAACGGTCTAGTTCCTATGGTTCCTCTTGGCTTCACGAAGCTCTCCCCATAGTTCCTCCACTTCTTCCTTCAGTACATCGGTCATGTTTTTCCTCTTCTCGAGTTCCTAAACACGATGACTAAGAACTACAATATCATCCTTACGCTTCGCCAACTGAGTTTCCAGTAGTCCGACTCTCTCCCATTGAGTCTCTACCTGCCTCTGAAGAGACACAATAAGATTACTTGGAACTGGTTCTTACTCGTCAGAAGAATCATCAGATGAATCTGGAGGTGGAGTGATTTCTCGAGACTCAGGCCATTCCTCTTCAAATTCTTCGGGATCTTCTTCGTCTGAATCAGCTTGCCCGAGGTAGTAATCCTCCTTAACAATGTGCCAGTTGTCATCTCCAGCTGGGTCAAAGTGGTCCGCCATCTTAGAGAAAGAGGAGAAGAAGCATAAGTCATAGAGCAACACAAATGTAAGTGATTCAACACACGCTCTAATGTCCACTTCTAGGGTGTCGTTCCTTATAAATTTGTACTACTTGGAAGTGTGCTCTGATACCACTCTGTAACACCCCGAATTCCAAAATAGACTGAATTCGAAGTTCCACATGATCTTTATACTTCTTTCATACAATTTTACAAGGAAAATAAAAACTGTTTGTTACATCAGAGTTACATCTTTAAATTACATTCAAACAGCGGAAGCAATTTACAATAATTACATGAATAAAATGTACAACACTTGAAACATTCTTTAAGCAGCATGCATACTTTAATCTTGTCAATCTCTTTATCCTGCATAGAAACTGTGGGTCCGTCAGTTCATTCAACTGACGCATGGATATAAAACATCAATTTTCTCTTACTTAGAAAACACACACTTGTCACAAGCAAAACTACGGGGGCTATCCTATAGATGTCGTGTTGTATTGTGCCCTTAGTCCTTAATGCAGTTATTATGTTATATGACACTAATGCGCACTTGTTCAGAGTCTATGCATCCCATACTATATAGGTCCGAGGACAAGCCCTTAATCGTACTTCATCTTATAGAGTTCAATCCCTCGCAATGACTTAAACTACTACGGCTACTACGGTAAGTATCCTAGATGTTCTATGATCTACGAGCCCATGTCTAGGCAGTCTGGAGGGGAATCCCACGCACTGACATGACTCATCAAGCAGGCAGACTATGGACAATTCAACCTCCGCCATGGAACGATGGCACCACCCGCAGTTATTAAATACCCCACAAGCGTCACTACCGGGATGATAATTCCGGAGTAGTGCTCACGTCATGTCATGATGCATCAAGCAGGTAGTTTGTGAATCACTCTCACACCACCAATCCGATGGCCATCATACTCGCGTTTTTCTCTCACTTTCGTCACATCACCACTATGTGTCTAAATCCTTAGTTTATTTGAATCATGAATAAAATCAACCCCTAGAGTTAGCTCTTTCCTCTATACCGTTCTCAATCAACAACGTGACCAACTTGGTCTTTCATCTCAATAATTCCACTTTACAATTTAATTCGTTCAATTGCCGGTAATAGGATTTTAGCTACCCTCTAGTTCAAAATTCCATTTCATGTCCATAGCATTTGTGTATTCATATTCATAAAACCTTTCATAATTCATCAGGATATTTAACTTCACTTCCATGTACAATTTTCATGCATAAGACAAATAAATTCACTTTTTTCTGATTTGTCACATTCAATCTTCATTCTTTCCATTATCAAATCTCTTTTCAAACTCGTTTAAACAGTACATTTATTTTTATCAAGAGACAATTTAAAACCTGAGAAATCAAAATAGTCTGGATAGTCGACTGTTAAAACTTGGCCAGTTGGCTGTTCTGTAAAGATTTAAAAACTCGAAAAATAAAAGGATCGGGGCAGTCGACTGTTAAACATGATCAGTCGGCTGTTTTGCGATGCTTTAAAACTCGAAATAATATGGATGGGGCAGTCGACTGTTAAACATGACCAGTCGGTTGTTCTGCGATGCTTTAAAACTTGAAATAAAATGGGCGGGGCAGTCAACTGTTAAACATGACCAGTCGGCTGTTCTGCGAGAATTACAACTCGAAGAACTAGATATTCAGGACAGTCGACTATCTATACCTATTCGGTCGACTGCTCAGCAACGAAATCCGAGAATTTGAATCATTTATTCTTTCTTTTTGATTAACACACAAATTGTTCATTTCTAGATTTTGGTCTAAATTACAAATTGTTCATTTTTCCGATAACTAACACACAGCTTTAGGATTTATTTAACATCAATCACAACAAGCATAATTTACTTCCCAATATGTAGGTTCTTACGATTCGCATTTTCCTCATAAACACAATTTCTAAAATTGCACTTTTCCCATAA
Source organism: Hemerocallis citrina (assembly GCA_017893485.1). Taxonomy (NCBI): domain Eukaryota; kingdom Viridiplantae; phylum Streptophyta; class Magnoliopsida; order Asparagales; family Asphodelaceae; genus Hemerocallis; species Hemerocallis citrina. Next base: position 300,357,911 of record CM030359.1, on the reverse strand, counting down.
CCACATTTTTCTACATGGAGAAATATTTATTCTAATTTAGCATGCTAGATTAATATTCAAATATCACAATAACAAACATATCATTCAATCAAGTTCGCTTAATCATTTCATACAATTTCACATATATTCCATTTTCACCTAAATCATGGTATTTTCAAAGAACAATATTTTCATCTATTTAGTCTAACATGATTAGCACGAAACCTAGCATGGTATTGCTTAGAAGTAGAGAAAATTGCCCACCTTATTGTTGAAGAAACGAATGAAAACTCCTAGAATGCAAGAAAGTAGTCTTCTCCTCATAGAATGGATTGCAAATTGTCTCCTCCTCCTTGTGCTTGCTAGGAACCCGAGCTCTCCTTGCTTCCTTGGTGATTGGCCGGCCACCTCTAGATTGGAACACACAATTTTGCACACTCCAATCTTTTGCTCACTATTGTCTCTCAATCTTTTGCTCTCTCTTAATGAATTGTGTAATGTACTAATAAGAAGAATTATAAGGGTATTTATACATAATTTTGGTGGAAAATAAAGGGCTAGGATTAAATCAAGTGATTTAGGATCAAGGGCTTAGATGAAATAAGGAGTTGCTATAACTTTCCATGATGCAAATAACCACCTCTCCACCTCATCCACTCTCCCTCTCTCTTGATTCCATCCTACCACACTCCAAGGGTGTGTTTTGCACACTCTTGTGCATGCACGTGTTACCTTAGTGTCCCCCACTCACAAGTTGTACATGCTAATTAATTAATTGTTTATTATTTGAGTCTACACTACAAGTTAGACTAAAATAAAGATTAATTAAATTACATGGGCTCACTAATGGGCCAAGGGACTATGGGCTCTACTAATTTAATTTATTAATTAACTAATGTGTGCTATAAAGGGACAAATTAAGTTTAGGATTAAATTAGGCTTCTAAGAAAATAATGGGGATTACTAATTCATGAAATATTTTAGAGATATGCATGCATAAACTTTTACGTGCACAACATGTAAAAAGAAAAATCAAACAATTCCAAATAGGATTTGAAAATCCAGGGTGTTACAATAGAAGCCAATCCTGAGAAGATCAAAGCCATACTCAATATGGTCCCTCCCTCCAATGTCAAAGAAGTGCAGAGGTTCACGGCATGCCTCACAGCTATAGGGCATTTTCTCTCCAAGTCAGGGGAGTAATGCCTCCCATTCTTCAAAGTCCTAAGGGGAGCAAAAGGCTTTGAGTGGGTGCAACAACAGAAAGAATCCTTTGATCAACTGAAGGCTTACCTGGTACACCCCCCACTCTTGAGCAAGCCGAAGCCTTGCGAAACCCTCTACATATACTTGGCCACTTCAAAGCAGACCCTTAGTGCCGTCCTGGTAAGAGAGGAGGAGAAGACGCATTGCCCCATCTACTACGTGAGTAAGGTCCTTAGGGACGTAGAACTCCGCTACCCGAAGGTGGAAAAGATGGCATACGCGTTGGTCATGGCGGCAAGGAAACTTCGCCCGTATTTTCAGTCCCATTCGGTGGTCGTTCTTACCGACCAACCGCTGAAGCAGGTTCTCCATAAGTCCGAGACATCGGGATGCTTGATGAAATGGTCCATAGAGCTGAGCCAGCACAACATCAGCTACCAACCTCGAACCGCTATTAAGGCACAAGCCCTAGCGGAGTTCATTGTGGAGAGCACCATTCCCAACCCCTGCGAGTTAGTTGACGAACCCTTAGTCTGGACTGTTTATGTTGACAGATCCTTGTGCGCCGACGGAAGTGGGGTTGGGGTTATCTTGACCGTCCCAGACGGTTTCGTTCTGCAATACTCCCTCTGCATAAACTTCCATGCATTGAACAACGAAGCCAAATACGAGGCCGTCATAGTGGGGCTCTGCATGGCCCGCACAGCATGGGCCAAGCGTATCCAGATGTTCAGTGATTCGCAGCTCGTAGTGAATCAAGTATCTGGGGAGTACGAAGCAAGAGATGAGCGCATGGCCAAGTACTTGGCAAAGGTAAAAGGACTACTGGCTTTATTTGAAGATGCTCAACTCCAGCGGGTCCCCCGAAAGGAAAATGCACTGGCGAATGCCCTCAAGGCTCACCTCCTCCTCCCTCCAGGGTTTGAAGCAAACAGTATTGATAGAGGTCCTTCTGAAATCCAGTATTAAGGAAGACAGCCTAGAGCCGATGGAGATTATGCCCCTAGCACTTGGGGAAAATTGGATGAAACCCCTACTCAAGTACCTTAGAGACGGAGTTCTTCCAGCCGACCCAAGAGAGGCTAGGAGAGTCAGGACCAGGGCCGAGCGGTACACTCTCCTTGATGGAGTCATGTACAAACGCTTCTATACTCCGATCGATGGCAGACCTTACCTAAGGTGTCTATCACCCGAAGAAGCACACTATGCTCTGAAGAAGGCCCATGACGGGATGTATGGCGCGCACCTGGGAGCAAGATCCCTCACCCGTAAACTTTTAAATTACGGTTACTTCTGGCCCACACTCCTTAGCGACTCCGAACAGTACGTCCGCCAATACGGCTCCTGTCAGAGATTTTCTTCGATCCGTCGCCTACCACAAGCCCAGCTTTCCTCCTTGGCAAGTCCAATCCCTTTCGCAATGTGGAAGATGGACTTGCTCGGACCATTCTCCCAGTGCCAGGCCAACTGAAGTTCCTCGTCGTGACGATAGATTACTTCTCCAAGTGGATCGAGACCGAACCTCTTGCAACGATTACGGAGAACAAGGTTCAGAAGTTGTTTTGGAAGAACATTATTTGTCAGTTCGGTGTACCCCGTATCCTCGTAACCGACAATGGCACCCAGATTGCAGGGGCGACCTTTCACAACTTCTGGACCGACCTCAGCATCCAGCAGTGGTTCTCCTCAACATCCCCTCCTCAATCTAATGGCCAAGCGGAGAACGCTAATTGACAAATACTCTCCGGCCTAAAGAAGAGACTCGATAAATCCACCAAGGGATCATGGGTCGAACAACTTCCCAATGTGCTATGGAGTTATCGCACCACGAAGAGAACCCTGACAGGAGAGTCCCCCTTCAATCTTACTTATGGCTCTGAAGCCATCATCCCCCTAAAGGTCGGCTTACCTTCGCCCCGCTTGATTGCCTACAATGAACAGCAGAATGCGAACCAGCTTCGCAACAGCTTAGACCTCATCGATGAGATCTGCAAAAGAGCTTCCATCCGATAAGAAATATACCGATGTAGGATCACCCAGTCCTACAACAAGAAAGTCTGTCTTGCTAATCTCAAAGAAGGGGACCTTGGAAGTTGTCAATCTCCCTTCCAAGCAAGAAGGGCAAGCTAGTGCCCAACTGGGAAGGTCCATATAGGGTCTCCAGAGTTATCCAACCAGGCGCATATCAACTCGAAGACTTGGGGGGCAGGAGGATACCGAGGACATGAAACGCGGAGCACTTGATGAAGTACCAAGAGGGTGTCTGAACATCGCTCCAAGCAACTTCTCTCAGAGTGTCCGCCATAAAACATGTTAAAGTATTTTTTTTCTTTATCAAAGTGTAAGGGCGGCTCGCAACTTAGAAGCGGTCGCCTAGGTGTTTTCAATAAAAGCAATCTACCCCTGCAAGTTCTCTATTTTGAGCATTCTAATTGTACTTCTTTTGCGCCTACAAAAAAGATCATTAATCCAATAAGCTCGGAGTCCAACACTTGGTTCGATTCTGCTTCAACTACTTGCTCATAAGCGAGTATGAAGTGGTTCACCATTCGGAATTGCTCCTACAGCTGTTGATATTCTCTAAACGACACGCTCGGAGTCTAACACTTGGTTCGATTTCACTTCAACTACTTGCTCATAAGCGAGTACGAAGTGGTTCACCATTCGGAATTGCTCCCACAGCTGTTGATATTCTCTAAACGACACGCTCGGAGTCCAACACTTGGTTTGATTCCGCTTCAACTACTTGCTCATAAGCGAGTACGAAGTGATTCACCATTCGGAATTACTCCCACAGCTGTTGAAACGTTCTAGAAACGAAAAGTTCGGAGTCCAACACTTGGTTCGACGTGACTTTTGCTACTTGCGAGCGAAGTACAAAGTAGCTCACCATTCATAATTACTCCTTCAACTGTTGACACTTGCAAACGCTAGCAAAGCGCACTCATAGGTTTGAGAAATGAGAACTATTTCATTAAAAAATTGAGGTACAAGTCTGATTATTGAGCAACAACTCATCTTTACATTGAGATACAACTCATGTGAAACAAAGATTACAAGATTACAAAGATCAGCCCTAACCCCTCCTAGGGAGTGGGATACTTCTCTTAAGAGATAAGCGAGGTCGGCGAGCGCCATGTTGTTGTGGCCTTACTTCCGTGGAGGTCTCCAAACCGGCGAGCTGAGTTGCGCCCCCGGATCCTAAGAGCCTAAGTGTCACACCGGCAGATGCTCCGCTCGATGAGCTAGCCACTCCGCTCTGTGCGTCCCCGAGGTGCCCCAATACGGGGGGTGAGCGTAGCACCAACTCATGAAACAACCTCCCCTATGCATACTCACCTCGGGGGCAGGAAGTGCTCCTGATGTTACTCCCCTCGGAAAGCCGTCGTAGCCAATGGTTCTCTGCCTCTAGCTCTACGACCTGTTCCTTTAGTAACTCGTCCATCACCCTGATCTTCAGGCACGACATTTGGCTCGAGCTACCTGCACGAGAAGCCTCGGTGATAGTTCTCCGGAGTTGCGCCGCCTCCAAGATCTTCTCGAGTACTTCATTCTTCAGCCCTTCTCTCTCTGCCCAGGCATCGAACAGAGACTGGCAAAGGAATTTTATCCTTAGGCCTTGGCTAATGGCCATCGAGGGACACGTCTCCTCCCCTGCAGGGGGCACTTCATGAGCCTTCTCCTTTAGCCATTTCAACTCGGAGTCTCGATGGGCCAATGTCAGCTTGAGGTAGTTCAACTCCGACTCGACTTTGTAGAGCCTCTCTCTAGACCGAGCGAGGCCTAGCTTTGTGACCCCAAGACTAGATCGGAGGCGTGACACTTCGGTAACCTCCGACACTTCGACCATCCCAGATACTACGGTGATCTGAAAAAGTCAAGATACTAAGTTCAAACTAAGTTCCTACAGGACAGTTTAGAACAAAATACAATGCAAGTTCAACACTTAGTCAAAAAGAGTTTTTCATTAAAAGTTCGCTAATACAAAAAGCGGTGGCCAGTCCGCTATTAGGCGTCGCTACAATGAGACCCTAGATGAAGACCTATGACTAGAATATAAAAGAAAAGACTATGAAGGAGGTTAAGTGTCCACCTCGGGACGGATCCACTAGCGCCAGCACACGGCCGGTCCCCTCAGCCACCTCCGTCGCAGACACCATGGCCAGTGGAATGTTTGCCTCGACGACTTGCTCGTTGTCCGCCTCATCTCCTCCTTCGATCTCCACTTCCTCCTCCTCGTAGTCGGGAAACAAGTAATATCCCGTGCGATCGAAGTCGGGGAGACGTTCGCCGACATCGTGCATGTTCTTCTCCAAAATGCCGATGGCTTTATTCTCCGCTGCGGCCTCGGCCTCTCGCACGGAAACATCTCTCTCAAAGGTGGCCTTCTCTCTCTCAGCGACCCGCTCCCTAGCCACCTCCTCATTCTCCAAGGCGACGGTTTCCTTCGTCTTCGCCAACACCTCCTGCAGCAGCTTAATCTGAGCGGCTTGCATTTCCGCTAAGACCGCGGCTGCCTCTAGCTCCCTCTTAGCCTTCGACCTCTCGAGCCTCTCCCGATCCTGAAGAGCCTTCAGGTCTTTCTTCTTCTCCACCACTCATCTCATCAAGTGGCTCAAGTGGCAAATCGCCTGCAAGAAAACAAGTAGTGTGAGGAAGGGGGACAAGAGTCGAGTAAATAACTTCACATCAAGGGCTTACAGTCATTTGCGCCTTTGCGATCTCCAAGGCAGAGTCACCTAAGGTCCCGTGCTCCATCGACGCCTTGTCCTTGGGCGTGGCCAAGTTACGAACGACATCCATACAGCTCGTCGAGTCTCCAAGGAAACCGTCGTGCCTCAGGATTTGCCAATCTGGTACGAAGATCCTCTTTAGCTCGTCAGTCAACATGGGATCGGCTACCACCGTGCAAGGAGGAGCCTGAAGGGCGAGCGTGGACAAAAGATCAAGTTTTCCTGCTGGCCGAGCAACTTGAATGGGCACAACCTCCAAATCGACAACGAGAGCAATGACATTCTCGCTTCTGATCGCCTTCGACGGCGTCGGTCGGACGACGGCACGTTTCTGCTTCTTCTCCTCAACCCGCTTGCCGCTCAGAGCCGAACGCCTATTCATGATATCTTCGAAGTCCATACCTGCGGACCCTGGGGTGAAAGATAACAAGAATAGATTAACATGTTTATACGATTCAAACATTCAAAAGGGCGATCGACATAAAGAACTCGTACTAGGGTTCATCAGACTAAGGCCTCCCCCAAAGAGACTCTCCTCGGAGATATCTTTCTAGTGCATCGTGGGTCGATCCAAGAGAATACCGACCATTTCGTCCTCCTCGGGGCTCAGGGTCGGTTCCATCTTCGCCATCTTCGGCACATCTTCTCTCCACATTGTGGGGATGTCCCACGGCTTCTTGCCCCGAACAAGAAAGTACTTATCTCTCCAGCACTTCACAGAGTCGGGATTTTCGACCAACATGACGCCATTCCGGGCAGTCAAGTAGAAATGATATTCCGTTCGCTTCTTTTGGTGGATCTTGTATAGCCGGCGAAGCACGTTGAGTCTAGGATCGATCCCCGCGACCTGGCAGTGAAGGACGAACCTCGTGACGTGCCTCCAGATGTTCGGCATGAGCTGTATCGGACCTACCCCATACCATTGTAGCACCTCCCTTATGAAGGGATGGAGAGGAAGGCAGAGCCCGGCATGGAAAGCATTGAATGGAAACACGCACGTATCGGAGGGAAACGAAGAGCATGACCTGACCCCTGGGTCGGGGACGATGAGATCAAACTCCGGAGGAATCATGTAACACATCCGGATGATGCGGAGGTCCGACTCTTTGAAAACGCTAACAATTTCGTTCGCCTCCGTACGTTCCCTCGGCGTGTTCTCCTCGTAAAACTGTGCCATGCCGTGCTCTGCACGCCTTAGCTCTTCAGTGCTATATTGCCGAACTCCCCCAAGGCGAGACACGGCGATCGAATGCCTTCTGAACTCGCCCATTCTTCAATATCTCTCCACTATAGTCTCAACTACCGATAAAGAAAGGACCGTCGCTCCGCCATCCTCTTCGACCACAAGATCCCCTTCCACGACAGCTTCGACTTCTGGTGAGGACAGAACCAGGATGCCCTTCCCCTTGTCAACCTTAGAAGGAGGGGGCAGAGGGGCCACTTCGGGCTGACCCAAGGAGGAGGCCTCTTCACCGGATGACACCCTGGACATACCATAAAATTAAAATAAATTACCTGTTGAGTTGACAATCACGGTCGTAAAATACACCGGAGAACTGAAAAGACCACCGGAGACTCCGCTCAAAGCTCTGAATAGAAATATTTTTCCGACAAGGTGAAAGTGAAAAGTGAAGTAAAAAGGAAAGGAGGTGGAGGTTTATAGAGAGATTTAGTGGGCTTGGGCCGGAAAGCTTGATGGGCTCTTAGGAAGCCCCAAAAAGTGCCGAATTCTAAGCAGTCAGAATGCAAAGCGACAAAAGGGAAGCAACTCGAAGTGACTTAAATGGCGTTGACCAGTCAACGCTCTTCCAAGCTCGACACTTCGCTCCCCAAGCTTGCCGCAGATGTCGAACAGACGTGTTTCCGAGCTGAAAATAGCCAAAATGGCGTTGACCAGTCAATGCTTTTCCAAGCTCAACACTTTGCTCGCCAAGCTCGCCGTAGATGTTGAACAGACGTGTTTCCGAGCTGAAAATAGCCAAAATGGCATTGACTAGTCAATGCTCTTCAAGCTCGACACTTCGCTCGCCAAGCTTGTAGCGCCCCGAATTTCCAATATGATATCTGAGAAATACGTGGTACAATTCCCAGCATCAACTTCAATTATAATATTAAACACAGTCCAAATACTAATAAAAATTTTTCAACTTTCATTACATTAAACTTTACATAGCACAACGGAATACAAAATACCTTGAATTACAAATTTCTTTCCTTACAACAATTTCTTTTACAATTTACAGAAGCCATCACATCACTTAAACTCAAGCATCCATAATCCAAGCTATAAGTAATCACCTGTAAGACATGAGGCTAGAGATAACCCTAACCCCAAAAACTACAGGGGTCAACCATAACGGTATGAGTGACATAAAAACAAAGCAACAAAAATAAAACATGAAACATGGAATTATAACAACATGTGAAACATGGAATTATAACAATATGTAATAAGGACGAGAATAAAAGAATTAAGAAAACAGAGTAAACAGGAAAAACATCAAGTGAAATTAGACTAAGTGTCAAGTGTAGAAAACAGGAAACACATGCATAAACCTAGTCAAGAAAACACAATACTATATGCCGACTCTCTAATGCGTACTTGTCGGATTCTATGCATCCCACTCTATATAGGTCCGATGCAAGCCCTTAACTTCTCCGCTTTATAGGGTTTAATCCCCCACCATAAAACTAATCCTACCACGATGACTACTACGAGATTTAGATAAACTGTGAGTATTAGCCCATGCCCCGATAATTTCAGAGGTCAAACTCTATCCACAGATAATTCCGGAGACTATTTCACTGACACCTAGGAATCTTCGAGAATACCCCACACCGCAAGCTATGGCACCTCATCACACGAATAACACACGAGCGTCGCCCCGACCCCGATAATTTCGGAGATCAATCCCACACCATAGGTAATTCCAGAAACTATTTCACTCACACCTGGATAATTCCGGAGATTATCTCACACCGCGAGCCATACTGAGGTCCATAACCCATGTCCTCATTCATCATATCACCACTAGTGCATGTCCTTATCATTTTAAGTTATTTACTTAATTACTTTACGAATCTCCTAGAGTTGGTGTAACCTACCGGACTTAACTCAACCACTGATCAATTGTATGCCTCAACAGGCCTAAATACAATTATCTCAAATGCCGGTATACTAGGGTCACACACCCTCTAGAGACTCAACCCAAATATCCAAACCAATCTTCCATCATAATTTACTCAGTTAAGACAACTTGAAAACATATGTTCAGTAGAAGTTAAGGTATAGAATAGTAAGTATAGATTAGAACATTTAGAGAATAAATCATTTAAAAGAATATTCAAATATATCAAGATACATCAGTATCAGTCAACAAGCGTCGGTCGACTGTCTAAAGAGAAAACTTTAATAACCTTAAGAAAATAATTCTAAGTATTAGAAGTCGACTATAAAAAGTCATCGGTCGACTGTCCAGAGCGAAAAATCTAAAACTTTAAGTAAAATAATTCTAATTGATATCAGTCGACTGTAAAAGACATCAGTCGACTGTCCAGAACAAAATTTCAAGAAAACTAGAGAACACAGAACCCAGGTCGCGATGGTCGACTGTAAAATTAAATCGGTCGACTGTCGACCTGCAGACTGCAGATTTTTTGGTTGTGCACATTTCAACCGATACGGAGTTTTACTTTATGAAAACAAATTTTACAAAAAGCATATTTCTTTATATGATCAAAACCTCGAAGTGAACCTCGCATTCCTGTCGGACACAATCGACACAGGAACTCCATGAAGTCTCACAATCTCATCTACATACAGTTCTGCCAATTTTTTCAACGACCAAGTAATCTTCATGGCCAAAAAGTGATCTGACTTGGTCAAACGGTCAACAATAACCCAAATCGAGTCTTTTCCCTTCGCACTCCTTGGCAAACCTGTAATGAAATCCATGCTGATATTCTCCCATTTCCACTCCGAAATGGGCAAAGGCTGCAACAAACCTCTAGGTCTTTGATTTTCTGCTTTGATCTGCTAACAAGTCAGACACCTCGCCACAAAATCTGCCACATCCCTCTTCATACCGGACCACCAAAAGTGCGGTTTGATGTCCTTGTACATCTTTGTGCCTCCAGGATGTACTGACAACAAAGTACTGTGTGCCTTCTGCAAGATACTCTCTCTCTCAAGTCTGCATTCTCCGGAACACACAACCTCTCACCCATCCATAGCACTCCATCTTGGACACGGAACTCTGACAACTTGCCATCGGAAACCTGTTGCAACATCTTCTGGATCTCTGCATCTGACTTCTGACCTTCCACAGTCCTCTCTCTTAAAGAAGACTACAGCCTCAACTGAGCCAAAAACGCCCCCAAACTCTGCAGAACCACCTCAATACCTGCACGATCAATCTCTGCTGCCAACTCACTCCGAGTAGTGATCAAACTCGATAAACTACTCTTCCTGCTAAGCCCATCTGCTACCACATTTGCCTTGTCCGGATGATACTTGATTTCAGGACGAATGTCTTCCAACACTTCCAACCACCTTCTCTGCCGAAGATTTAGATCCTTCTGTTGATAAATGTACTTCAGGGTCTTGTGGTCAGTGTACATGTTGACCTTCTCACCATAAACATAATGCCTCCACTGCTTCAAGGCAGAGATAATAGCTGCTAGCTATAAATCATGCGTAGGATAATTCTTCTCATGCGGACGCAATTGCCTCGAACCATAAGCAATAACCTTGCCTTCTTGCATCAAGACACACCCCAAGCCTCTAAGAGACGCATCACTGGAGATATCATAATCCTTCCTAGCTTGTGGCAAAGCCAAGATAGGTACAGTCGTCAACCTCTTATTTAGCTCAAGGAAACTTGCCTCACACTTATCAGTCCATGTAAATGCCACATTCTTCCGGGTCAAACCTATCAAGGGAACTGCAATCTGAGAATAGCCCTGGATGAATCTCCTGTAGTGCCCAGCCAAACCCAAGAAACTCCTGACTTCCTTCACTGACGTTGTCCTGGGCCAATCCTTCACTGCTTCAACCTTCTAAGGATCAGTGGCCACTCCCTCCTTAGAAAGGATATGACTAAGAAAAGCTACCTCAAACTTCCAAAATTTACACTTCGACAACTTGGCATACAAGTTATGCTCCTGCAATTTCTGTAATACCTCTGTCAAGTGCATAGAATGATCCTCCTCCGACTTCGAATGCACCAAAATATCATCGATGAAAACAACCACGAAGGAGTCAATAAATGGCCTCAAAATCCGATTCATCATATCCATGAATACTGTCGGCGCATTCGTCAACCGGAATGGCATCACCAAAAACTCATAGAGTCCATGACGAGTCCTGAAAGCTGTCTTACTCACATCTTCCTCCTTGACTCGAACCTGATGATACCCTTATCTCAAATCAATCATCGAAAACACAGCTGCTCCCCGAAGCCTGTCAAACAGATCATCAATCCGTGGAAGCGGATACTTGTTCTGAATAGTCACCCTATTCAACTCTCGATAGTCAATACACATCCTCATTGACCCATCATTCTTCTTGACCAACAACACTGGCGCACCCCACGGTGAAGAACTCGGCTTGATAAAACCTTTACTCAGTAGTTCCTCAATTTGTTTCTTCACTTCATCCTGTTCTACAGGTACCATCCTGAACAGTGCTTTAGAAATCGGAGCACTCCCCAGCTGAACATAATACAAAACTTCACATCTCGCTGTGGCGGCAATCCTGGTAAATCCTCCAAGAACACTGTAGGAAAATCCCTCACAACTGGAATGCCTCTGACTTCATCTGGAATTGTCAACTTGGACACCACTGCAGCTACTTTTGGAACTTTCTTCTTCCCTTGAAAAGTCACTGCGGGACCACTTGGTACTTTCACTAATATAGCTTTCTGCTTGCATTCAATCGTGGCATCATATATTGCCATCCGATCAATGCCCATGATCACATCCACACCTAATACTTGCAGCTCAATAAGATCAATGCCGAACAATCTCCCTCCAATCTCGATATCACAGCCCTCGTAATATCGATCAATAATCAATTCTTCACATGATGGCGTTGCCACCGACAAAACCCCGCCTGAAAAAAACTTAGGCTCCACACCTAAGACCTTTGCAAAATTGGGCGACACAAAAGTATGCGAAGAACCAGTATCAAATAAAACTTTTGCTTTAATTTCATTAACCAAAAGAAATCCTGTTACATGAAGAATGATACTCAAATCTCCAATTTATTCTCAAACAAAGTTTTACTTAATATATTGAATAAAATAAAATTTCAAAATTCTTGCATACCCTGAATCACATCTTCTGAGTTGCCCGCATCATCCTCAGTCAATGCGAACACTCGCCTTTGCCTCTGAAATTTACCTCCGCTTGGACCACCCTTCCTCAACTGTAGACAGTAAGGCTTAGAATGCCCCACTTGCCCACACTGAAAACAAGTCTGCTTCGCCAACTGGAGACACGCTGACCTGTAGTGACCCGCCTCCTTGCAGTAGTAACAAGTCACCTCCTGAGATGCAAGTGTCCTCTGATCTGGCTTACTGAACTTGGTTTGCTTCACTGGGAACTTCTTCCCACTCTGACTAGTTGCTGGCCTATTGTTCCTGTTCTAGGTCTCTTGCTTCTTCTGGAACTGGTCCATATCCTCTTCTATCATAGTTGCTCTCCTGACCATCTTATCAAACCTCCTTATGCCCAAAGGAATCATCCTCGACCTTAAATTCGGCCCCAAGCCCTGCTCAAACTTCTTGGCCTTCTTCGCCTCATCAACAATCAGCTCCGGTGCATACCTTGACAGCTGAGCAAATTTAGTCTCATATTCAGGCACTGCCATGTTGCCTTACTGCAGATTCAAGAATTCTATTGCCTTCTTCTCCTGAATATCCAGAGGAAAGAAATGATCCCTGAACTCATCAATAAAATCTTCTCAAGTCACTTGCTGACCTCCAAAGGTCATCTTCACTGACTGCCACCATACGCCAGCATCCTTCTCTAATTGCATAGCAGCCAATTTCATCTTATTGACTTCTGGGGTCTCCAAGACTTCGAAGACCATCTCCATCTGTCTCATCCAATCATCAGCCTCATTCGGATCAGACTGCCCCTCGATCACTGGCAGTTTCATCCGCTTGAAGGACTCAACCTGCTTGATAGGATCAGCATTAACAAGCACTGGTCCAGCCCCGTGATTCTGATTCTGATTTTGCGCCATATTAGCTGCCATGAATGCATTTAAGGTTTGATACACCCTGGCAATGTCAGTCTCAAGATCAAGTCCAGCTCCATGGGAACAACCAGCCCCATCACCATTAGCAACATTCCTGGTTCTGGGTCCTACCATTTTTCTGAGTACTACAAAATGAGGGTAGAGTTAGAGCATCATAACACAATTCATATTCACATCAATGTCCGATGGCAAAAACCCAAACAAAACATCTTGCTTTAGCTCTATATGATACTCACACTCTAATGTCCACACCTCGGTACTCACGCTCTAGTGTCCACACCCAGGTTTCTTTTTATACCATGTTTATTATTATTATTGAAGCGTGCTCAGATACCAATCTCTGTAGCGCCCCGAATTTTCAATATGATATCTTAGAAATACGTGGCACAATTCCCAGCATCAACTTCAATTATAATATTAAACACAGTCCAAATACCAATAAAAAAATTTCAACTTTCATTACATTAAACTTTACATAGCACAGCGAAATACAAAACACCTTGAATTACAAATTTATTTCCTTACAACAATTTCTTTTACAATTTACAGAAGTCATCACATCACTTAAACTCAAGCATCCATAATCCAAGCTATAAGTAATCACCTGTAAGACATGAGGCTAGAGATAACCCTAACCACAAAAAACTACAGGGGTTAGTCATAACGTTGTGAGTGACATAAAAACAAAGCAACAAAAATAAAACATGAAACATGGAATTATAACAACATGTGAGACATGGAATCATAACAATATGTAATAGGGACGAGAATAAAAGAATTAAGAAAACAGAGTACATAGGAAAAACATCAAGTGAAACTAGACTAAGTGTCAAGTGTAGAAAACAGGAAACACATGCATAAACCTAGTCAAGAAAACACAATACTATATGCTGACTCTCTAATGCGTACTTATCGGATTCTATGCATCCCACTCTACATAGGTCCGGTGCAAGCCCTTAACTTCTCCGCTTTATAGGGTTTAATCCCCCGCCATGCAACTAATCCTACCACGATGACTACTACGAGATTGAGATAAACTGTGAGTATTAGCCCATGCCCCGATAATTCCGGAGGTCAAACTCTATCCACAAATAATTCCGGAGACTATTTCACTCACACCTGGGAATCTTCGAGAATACCCCACACCGCAAGCTATGGAACCTCATCACACGAATAAAACACGAGCGTCGCCTCGACCCCGATAATTTTAGAGATCAATCTCACACCACTGGTAATTCCAGAAACTATTTCACTCACACCTGGATAATTCCGAAGATTATCTCACACCGCGAGCCATATTGAGGTCCATAACCCATGTCCTCATTCATCATATCACCACTAGTGCATGTCCTTATCATTTTAAGTTATTTACTTAATTACTTTACGAATCTCCTAGAGTTGGTGTAACCTACCGGACTTAACTCAACAACTGATCAACTGTATCCCTCAACAGGCCTAAATACAATTATCTCAAATGCCGGTATACTAGGGTCACACACCCTCTAGAGACTCAACCCAAATATCCAAACCAATCTTCCATCATAATTTACAGTTAAGACAACTTGAAAACATATGTTCAGTAGAAGTTAAGGTATAGAATAGTAAGTATAGATTAGAACATTTAGAGAATAAATCATTTAAAAGAATATTCAAATATATCAAGATACATCAGTATCAGTCGACAAGCGTCGGTCGACTGTCCAGAGAGAAAACTTCAATAACTTTAAGAAAATAATTCTAAGTATTAGAAGTCGACTGTAAAAAGTCATCGGTCGACTGTCCAGAGCGAGAAATCCAAAACTTTAAGTAAAATAATTCTAAGTGATATCAGTCGACTGTCCAGAACGAAATTTTAAGAAAACTAGATAACACAGAAGCCAGGTCACGACGGTCGACTGTAAAATTATATCGGTCGACTGTCGACCTGCAGACTGCAGATTTTTTAGTTGTGCATATTTCAACCGATACGGACTTGTACTTTATGAAAACAATTTCTACGAAAAAGCATATTTCTTAAATGATCAAATACAACTTATAGGATATATAATAGTCCATAAAAACTAAATCAAAACTACTTGAATTTATAAAAATAACGATTTGTTGATTTCTTTCAATTAAAACATGAATTGTGCATATAATCAAAATAGAGTTTCTTCAGAATCAATTATTCATTGAAATAGCTTCGTATTCAAGTCCCAACCATATCAATACCAAAATAAGTCGAGATATAGGCAAATTTCTCGAAAACACATAAAAACTCAATTTCCTTCAAAACTCACAGCATAAGGTATTCATGAAAAACATTGTGCATATCTATACACCAAAGAACTTCATAATCCATCAATTAAAATAAAACATATTCAGAATTTAATCTCAGGGTTTAAGAAATCCAAACTCCAACAAACCTTTCACCAAAATCTCCAAATCCCCAATTTTAGATATATTTCATCAAACTCAACTCAATTCCAAAATTTGATTCTCAAGACCTGATCTCTTGATTCATAAATCCTTTCTCCAAATTTCTCAAACTAAATCACCATTATAACTCGTAAACATAATTAATTATAACATTGCCATATCAAATTTCATTCAACCAATACTCAAAAGTGATAAAGAAAAATCTCATCTTTATTAAATTTATGCATGAAATTTACCATATTCAATCAGCTCAACATTAAACCAAAAGGAATAGCCCACTCATGATTACTAATAGGTCATTCATCAATCTCGGTCTACCCACATACAATTCTACTCATAAATAACTAGGGTTTCACAAGATTCAATTTTTACCATCAATCCAACATACATATTCACACCCAAACCCTAGCATGCTTTCTAGGAGATGAAACACCACATACAACATTCAAAGAACAAACAAAATAATTATATCACTCACATACAACATACACAAAATAAAATAAAACAAAACAAGTTACTCACCTTGTTGAAGAGATCGAACGAAGAGGCACAGAAATTAAGAAAGCCCCTCCTTCACAAGAAATCCAAAGTCTTCTCCTTAGAACTCCAAAATAATAAGAAATAAGAAATCTCCTGTGTTATACAGCAAAAGACGGCTGCACAAAACCCTATATAGTCCAAAATTTAAGTTTCTAGGGTTTTAGAAAACATTTGCGAAATACCCCTTTTACAATATACCTTTACATAAATAGATTCCTTTATTAGAAAACTAGTTAAAAACCAATTTAATCAATTCAAAAATCAAAAAGATCTGCTCCAGCATCAGCCGGCACTGTAGGAAAAACCCAGAAAAGTGGTTTTGCACTTTCACCCCCTTAAAATAGCAAATTTGCGAAAAGATCATCTTTTATCAAAACTTGTAAAATAGATCGAATGTGTTGAAACAAAAGGTAGACTCTTTATACCTGAATTGACTAGGCATTATATCCAGCCTAAAATTTCGAAAATCTGGAGTATTCACCCCCATTTGGCAATTTTGCACAAAAATCATTCTTTTTGAAATATTTGCAAATAAGTCCAATAATTATCAAAAAATCTAGAAAAACCAAAAAATATCAAATAATAAATAATAAGTTTCCCCAAAATAATTTTGGCTTTAAACTTTCCAAGACAATATTTGCACGTGTAAAAAAATAAATTTCTAAATGAACATTTATTAATTCACCATAAATCATTTTAATTCATTTTTAAATCTCAAAAAATAGTATTTAAAAATACGGGGTACTACAAAGCTCGCCGCAGATGTCGAACAAACGTGTTTTCGAGCAGAAAATAGCCAAAATGGCGTTGACCAGTCAACGCTCTTCCAAGCTTGACACTTTGCTCGCCAAGCTCGCCGCAGATGTCGAACAGACGTGTTTTCGAGCTGAAAATAGCCAAAATGGCGTTGACCAGTCAACGCCCTTCCAAGCTCGACACTTCGCTTGCCAAGCTCACCGCAGATGTCGAACAGACGTGTTTCCGTGCTGAAAATAGCCAAAATGGCCTTGACTAGTCAACGCTCTTTCAAGCTCGACACTTCACTCGTCAAGCTCACCGCAGATGTCGAACAGACATGTTTCCGAGCTGAAAATAGCCAAAATGGCATTGACCAGTCAACGCTCTTCCAAGCTCGACACTTCGCTCGCCAAGCTCGCCGCAGATGTCGGACAGACGTGTTTCTGAGTTGAAAATAGCCAAAATGGCGTTGGCCAGTCAACGCTCGCCGCAAATGTCGAACAAACGTGTTTTTGAGCTGAAAATAGTCAAAAAGGCGTTGACTAGTCAACGTTCGCCTACTGTTCGCCAAGCTCGACACACCGTTTGCCAAGTTCGATACACCGTTTGCCAAGTTCGACACACCGTTCGTCATGTTCGACGCACCGTTCGATGCGGTCGATGCATCACTTGCCCAATTCGCCGAACAGACGTATTTTCGAACTGAAAACGGGGAAACACTGCTCTTCTTCTAGCTGTCCAATCACCCAGAAATGCTTGCCAAAGCATGATGAGCGCTCCAGATTCAGCCACGTCACCTATGCACAGATCCACCCTCCGATCGTTCAGATATTCGTGCCAGCGAGTGATGGACATCCCAGATTTGTCCACGTCGATAATACCCTGATTAAATCTGTTTTTTATTTATTAATCCGAATTATATATTTAAAATTTTTTTTAAAAAATGATATAAAATTCAGAAAAATTCTAAAAAATAATTATAAATTCGGGAAAATATTTTTGAGCCCCTGGGTAAATAATTATTGGTTAGAATAATTAATTAGTGCTCTCAGAAAATAAATCATCGCTTTGTAAAATTGAATAAATGATTTGAAAAATAATGTAAAAATCGAGAAAAACCACCAAAAATCCAGAAGAGCCTGAGAACAATCTTGGGCGTGTTACCAGCTCAGAAAAACACAGTTACTCCTCGAACAAGATTCGAACCCCCTTTAAGAACTCCGATAAAGTCTTGTACGCCATTGAAACAGCAAAACTACTCCCCAAAGGCTGTAACAAACAGTCTTTAGGAGTGGGGGACTCGTGATATGGCTAAAAAGGAGACTAAATCAGAACGGTTCAAATTGGGCATGAATTGTAAAGTTCACAGGGGAAAACGGTAATTTCACCGACAAACGGGCCCGAAATGGGAACTGGGTCTCTTCTTTAGGGCCCAATAACCCATGAACGGATCTGTTCAAATGGGTACGAGTGCCAACTCGTTAAGAGCCAGTTCCGAAGGATATGGAGAAATCTTGATTCGTCCTTATCCCTAGGAGGTGGTTCTAACCACTTCTATCGAGCCACACCGGGGAGTAGAGATTTGTTTTTATCTCGAAACAGATTCCCACGGTGACTATAAAATCCCCTACCTCCTACCGTTACAAGGTGATCACTCTTTGCCTACCTAAAGCTCTTTCATATTCTTTTCTGAGTACTGACAAGTGCGTCGGAGGGTTCGTCGCCGGGATCAACCCCGGTGTTTCGAACTTCGTGCAGGTCAACGGGAGCAGCTAGAAGCCAGCCCAACAACGATGGAAGTGGTCAGGTTTGACCCATTCGATTCATTTCGAACTCACAAATTCATCTGATTGCCCCCACACCGAAATCAGCGGCAACAATATTAAAGATATATATATTGAGGTCAGCTCTATCACCTTAAAAAAAAATCATATTTTCTAGATCTATCATAAAAATGATCTATCCCTAGTTCAAATAAACAGATTTATTGCATGATTAACCTGAGCCTTTGATTTGTAAAGAAAATTTTTGACTGGAATGCAGACTTGCATGCTACTTTAAGAACATGCAAACAATATTTTCAGCCGAGCCTTAAAGGAGAAACATAAACCATGAAATCTTAGAAGAAATAAATTGTTAATCCAAGAAAGTATTTGTTTGTTAAGTATTTGTTTGTTGAGTAATGCTAGAGTCACTATCAATTTCATTACATTTCTCTTCACTACTTTATGTGGCACATTCCAATAGGTAGGAAATGATAGAGTAGGTGGGAGAACTCTCCAATAGGAGTATGCCACCTAAGATAGTGAAGGAAATAGTAGTGAAATTGGTAGTGGCTAAAGCATTACTCTTGTTTGTTTGGAGGTAGTATTTAATAAATTTATAAATATCGAACAACAACCCCCAAAAAATGTTTGGCAATTAATAAATGCAAATAAATGATTACCATAGTGCCACTACGCAAAAAGGAAACGCAACAAAACAAATTGTATATATCAAACTCAATAATAAAAGGGCATCTAATCGTCTTCCTCTCTCTCTCTCCCGATCACGACTGAAAGGTAATAAATAAATCTCACCATTCTCTTCTTTTCGATCCAAACCCCAACTTTTAGTTTAATTGTATCTCAATTCGATCGATATCTTCATCTGGTAGATCTCAGTAAAATTGTTCGATTTTCTTTTTCTCCCATTTTCGATTCACCTAAATCTAATCGGAATCGAAATTTTCAGTTTCTCTTTCCATTAGATTTGTCAGAGTTTTCTAGAAGTTTGTTTAATTTTTCTTTTCTGCATTTAATTTGAGTAACGACAAATATATTAGTTGGATTGGTAATTGTGTAATTCCTTTGATTTCGAATGAGTGACGTAGGATAGTTTTAGATTCGATTTGATTCACATCTGTATTGAAATCTATTGATGAGAGAATTCTCGGGAAGTTTCTGGAAGTTCAGTTTATTGTATTGTATTGTTTGAATATGGAGGATTGGATTTTAGGGGGTTTTCTTGAGTTACTGGCAGGTCATTGATTAATTTTAGGGTGTAATTTGTTTTTGAGTGAGGTGATGGTGATTAATGGGAACTATTTTCATGCATACGTTAATGGATCTGATAATCATGTATCGAGCTTTACTGGTAATTTGCGAAAATTGTTGAGTGGTTAATGGGGGAAGTTTAAAGGAAACTGGGAGAGATTAATAATTATTTTTTGGAAGGTAATCGTTCGGCGTTTCTGTTTTTTTTTAGAGGCCAATCTTCTAGTTACGTTTGTTCTTCTTCTTGATTGGATAAAATAGTAGTTGAATGTGAAGAAAGCCTTTATGGCCATGTTTGGATATGGAGGACTTAGGAGGACTTAGTTGAATGTGAAGAAAGCCGAATTTTTTGCGTCATAGGCCACTTTTTGAAAATATTTGCATTTTTGGGCCAGTTTCCCAACTATTAGCGCTTTTGGGCTACTTTGTGGCACGTCTAGCGGCCTCTTCATTTCGAGGTAGCTAATGGGAATAGCGACCTAAGTTTTATTTTTATTTTTGAATTTTTTGTTTGTCGTCGTTATTCCCACTAGCGACCTTAGGATTAACGACCTCGAATGAATGTATTGAGACACTTAGCAATTCCTAAAGAGCTTTCTCCAAAAATTTAAAACCTAGGTCGCTATTCCCAATAGCGACCTCAGTAGGAAACACAATCTCCTTGTTTTTTGTAAAATTTGCAAAATAGTCATACAACTAAGGTCTCTATTCGGATAGCGATCTTAGTACAATAAAGACCTCTATTCCGAATAGCGACCTTAGTTTTAAAAATAAATTGATTGTCATTTTTCAGAGAGCAAAAACTCTCTAGATTTTGCTAAGTGTTAGAATACAGCTCATTAAAGGTCGCTAATCCCATTAGCGACCTCATATATACTAAGGTTGCTAGTGGAAATAGCAACGGCAAAAAAAAAATTCAAAAAAAATTTGAACATAGGTCGCTATTCCCATTAGCGACCTCGAAATGAAGAGGCCGCTATTGGGAATAGCGGCCGCTGTTGACGTGGCACAAAGTAACCCAAAAGCGCTAATAGTTGGGAAACTGACCAAAAAATGCAAATATTTTCAAAAAGTGGCCTATGTAGGCAAAAAACTCAAGAAAGCCTTTATGGCCATACTTTCATATATTTCCAAACTGGGTCAAAAATTGTTAGAGCGCATGATCTCTGTCTTTTTTTTTTCAACACTCTTCAAGAATTTCTGAAAGTTACACATTGCATTTCCAACAAGTTTAATCTTTCTGAAGTGATTTGGGATGGAATCTGGTTTAAATTTACAGTGAAGAAAGGATAGATCTGTAGGGTCAGATTTCTTAAAATCTTTTTTTATTCAAGGGTTGCTTAATTGTTAATGTGAATGAATTCAACATTTATTCGAGGGTATACGATGATTGGAAGTGTTGTTTGTTCAGGTTAGTCAGCGAGCATGGGTGTGCCACAGAACAGTACCGATATGGAGGAGGGAACATTGGAGATTGGCATGGGTATGTTTTGCCTTCGCTTTGTTCTATGTACTTACTGCTCTTTTTATTTACATTCTGGTGTTGTTATTATTGAAACAGAAGAAGTATGACAATATTTAACCAATGGTCTCTCTAATCTATTCATCTTGTCCTTCTTTCCCCATCAATTATCCATTTTGCTACAACACGAACAATTAAAAATATAATTAATGCAGTTCAGTCAAACTGTGAACTTGCAGAAACTCTGTTTCCATGCCTATACTCTTACAGGCATTACTTTTGGTACAACATAAACTAAAGAAGATGATATATGTAGGTCAGTTGCGAACTTGAAGATACTATAAAATAATGTCTATACTCCTACAAAAATTACTTTAATCATAAACTTATCAATCAAGCTTAAAGCAACCTTGTTGCCAGTTAAAATCTTAAACTGTACTTGGTCCCTTTAAGTTGAAAATTATGTTATATTACTGCTTATTTTAAAGTTGGTTTGTTTTTTTTTTTTTTATCAGTTTGAGATTCTTTCTATTCAAAATTTTATTTTGGTGCAGAGTATAGAACCGTGTCTGGCGTTGCTGGACCACTGGTCATATTGGAAAAAGTCAAGGTAAAAAGTCATCCTCACCAATAATTTATCTCACCAAGTTTTGGTAACTTTTTAATAATAATTCTAATTTTAAATCTCTATATTTCTTTTTATTAATTTTTCGTTTGCAATTTCTTCCAGGGTCCCAAGTATCAAGAAATTGTTAACATCCGCCTCGGCGATGGCACAACAAGGCGTGGTCAGGTTCTGGAAGTTGATGGAGAGAAAGCAGTTGTGCAGGTCAGTAACCTATTATTGTCTTTTCAAGGAATAACGATTTTTGTTATGTCACATACTTTTGTTTGTAGTCTGTTTGTTTTCATTTTTTGCACTCGCAGTTTATGGCATGCTCTGTCATTGACAGTATTTGTACATTTCTATTGGGACTTCATCATTTCCTCTAAGAGCTTAAATATGGTGTCAGTTGCTTTTTAGTATTTGGTGTTGTTGCAAACTTAACATGCATTCTTGCTTTTTCAACCTATGTGCAAATGACTGTTTCCCATAATCCCACATGCATTGAACTTCATGTTGTTTCATACTTTCATGAGATGAGAATGCTAATTTAGTGATCATTTAAATTGTTAAATATTTAGATTATAGATTACTTGCATTCTTGTAAATTTCGTGTGCTCAAGTGGTATCCAGATTTTTTGACAATTTGAATTGTGTAGCCTTATATGTTAGATTAGATTTATTATACTATATTTATTAAAGTTGTATCAGTTTGTTTTACTGAGTTTTCCTTTATTTATATTTTACTGACATAGTGTATGAATGCAGGTTTTTGAAGGAACTTCAGGCATTGATAATAAGTATACTACAGTGCAATTTACTGGGGAGGTAATGAAACTTCCTCTGATATTATGATGTTTTATTTAAATTGCACCCTACACTTTTCTAGTTTATATCGTCTTGCTAACTAAAACTCGTTTTAGTTTCGACATGCAAAGAATTATTTAACCACTGCAGGAATAACAACCATTACAATTGGCTTTTATGTGTACTCTTAGTTTATCACTGATATGACTTACTGTTCTTAACAATTAACCCACAACCGTGTCTCTATTTTGACAGCTCCTATTATTTATAGAATCTTTCATGGTCTGCTGCACTGTTTAGGTTTTTGTATCTATCATCTATTCTCTAGTATCTTGACATCTATCATCTAACAGTAACCGGCGTTAGTTCTATTTCGACAACTTATTTTTCTAGTATCATGATTATTCAATGTTAAAATAAGTAAGAAGTGCTTATAGTTGACATTCAGCAATTTATGTATCAGTCAGTCCTTCACTCATACTATAATTTATTTATATGTGTTTACATAAATTGATATCTTTCATCTGCATCACTCCTCTATATACCTGAGCTTCCCCCTGTATTCATTTACACAGGTTCTGAAAACTCCTGTCTCTTTGGACATGCTTGGGCGCATCTTTAATGGTTCTGGGAAACCTATAGATAATGGTCCACCTATTTTGCCAGAGGCATATTTAGATATATCTGGTGAGTTCTTTTCAAATTTAGCGTATCTATATAATAAAACACAAAGAAAGCTATCAAGTGGCTCTCCTTCAATCCCCCCAAAATCAAAGGCTCAGATCTAACCTCACAAAACACATTTTCCCTCCAAACATTCCCCCCCATAACTTAAATTCAAATCCCCCCCAAAACAACTCCTTTATTTCTTTAATTATCTCTCTCTCTCTCTCTCTCTCTCTCTCTCTCTCTCTCTCTCTATATATATATATATATATATATATATTCCCCCCAAAACTAAATTCAAATCCTCCCCAAAACAACTCCTTTATTTATTTAATTATCTCTCTCTCTCTCTCTCTCTCTCTCTCTCTCTCTCTATATATATATATATATATATTCAAATCCTCCCCAAAACAACTCCTTTATTTATTTAATTATCTCTCTCTCTCTCTCTCTCTCTCTCTCTCTCTATATATATATATATATATATATATATATACACTTATGGTAAATGGATTTTTATTTACAACTAATTATTGTCATACTATTCAAACTTGAGCTACATAATTGTTAATTTAATGTTTACAAGGCTTTTCATATGCTGTATCGCCCACGGGCAAATCTAGTATAACTATATAATGTATGCATTCTGGAATTATTTAAAAAGCTTCTCTCTGTTAAATTTTCATTTAACCAAAAATAAAAAATAGAATTTGATGACCTTGTATACATAACAAATTAATAATAATAATATATGTACATAGGTATTTAGAACATAGTTTTCAATCTTTTTCTCTATGAGAGATTTGTTCTTAATTTTCTCCCACATCTCTCTCCATTGACAGATAGTACTGTATATTTTTTCTCATGCAAATATATAGTTTTTCTCATGCAAATATATAGTTTTTTGCTGTTTATCCACGTTACTATTTTTTTTTATACCTTGTGTATTCAGTTAACACACTTAGAACTTATTTGCAGAACTTATTTGCACTTGTCAGCTGCTAGTTTATTTGCATCTCCAACATCAGTTTTTTGACAGTGAAACTATCTAATCGATATGTAATTTGGCAGGAAGTTCTATCAATCCCAGTGAAAGAACTTATCCTGAAGAGATGATTCAGACTGGAATATCGACTATTGATGTCATGAACTCCATCGCTCGTGGACAGAAAATCCCTCTCTTCTCTGCAGCTGGGCTTCCTCATAATGAAATAGCTGCTCAGATTTGTCGCCAGGCTGGCCTTGTCAAACGTTTGGAAAAAACAGACAATCTCTTGGAGGTATACTTCCGGACCTGTCCATATAAAAAGCTATTGATGATGTCATGAACTCCACTGTTTATGGTTTTTTTTCCCTTTTCCTTTCATCCAAAGTGGAATTCTGTTTTGTATGTGAGTTCATATTATTTTCAATATTAATGGATGTTAAAGGTAAAATATCTTGTGTGTTCATCTCATTCATAGACTTGATATTAATTAAAGAAATAAACCTGTATATACAGTGCTTTCACCTTTGGGTCCGGTTACAATTATACTTGGATGCCAATAAATTATATACTACTGCAGAATCATGGCTTTCTAGCCCTATGTCTGTGATTCATATCTATTATATTGCTTTAGCTGTAGTTTCTACTGGGTCTTGATTCCACTGTTTTAAATTTCCGCCAATACGGCCGAAATTTCCATTCGGCTAGCTTGCCATACGAAATCACTGATTTTATACTCCATATCGTTTTGGACCGAAATGTATAGATTTAGCCGAAATATTGGCCGAAATATTGTCGAAATCGTCGAAATATCGGCCGAAATAGACACACTATTGTTATTGTGAATATATAACTTTTTTTGTTATACTTTTAGCATATAAGTCTTTCAGTATAGGATCTTAAGTTAAGATAATGTGAAGATTTTGTTTCTCTATTGTTTGTGTACATGCAAAGTTAAGTAAGTCTATTAACTAATACATTTTTTTAATCAATATAAATTCAATTTAGTTATATACTTGTATTATATTCTTTTTTATATTGTTGTTTAATTTTGCGAATATTTACTGTGATTGATTCATGTCATTAGTTACATTATACAATATTTTATATGATAAATGGCATGCAGAACATATAATATCTTGTTTAATAACAAAAAAAATATATTTATTGAGTGTCTGAAATGAACATATGAGATGATCACTTTTCCCGAGATCTCCGATATCTTCGATCCGAGACGAAACACCCCTTGTCGAAATGAGTCCGAAATCCGAGATTTAAAACCTTGCTTGATTCCAACAAAATTATTACTAGTTCAGAATATTAGATTCCATCAAAATTATTACTAGTTCAGATATTAGATTCCTTACTGATTTCCTATGTAGCATGGGTACTTCTAGCAAGGTGCCGTACCCGTATCCGTAACAGTTGGACACTTGAACACTTGGTCGGACACTTGGTTGGACACTTCTCATACATGCCCCAAATTTTATAATACATTTTATATGTTGGATACTTCTTAGAGACTCTAATTTTTCTTAAAAGTTAGAACACATAATTAACAAACTTTAAATACTAATTAACTCTACTTACTTTCATTCATATATCCAATTTAGTGGTATAGTTACCATATTTTGTGGATTATATATATTTTTATTTTGATTATGAGCAACAAATTATACTCTTCAACTCCATTTTTATTTAAATGTACATAATTGAAGTAATATTAAATTATCTTATATAATATTATAGCTGTGTTCCCGTACCCTACTTTTTACAAATTTGATGTGTCCCGTACCCGCACCTGCACCTGTACCCATGTGTTCGTAGCTGTATCCATGCTTCATTGCTGATTTCTATATCCTTGATATGTTTACTGTGTAGGATGGAGAAGACGACAATTTCGCAATTGTGTTTGCAGCTATGGGAGTAAACATGGAAACCGCACAGTTCTTCAAACGCGATTTTGAAGAAAATGGTTCTATGGAAAGGGTGACCCTTTTTCTAAATCTGGTATGTTGCCTAGGCATATCTTCAAACTTAATACTTGTTACAGTAACTTTTAACACTTGTTGAGAGTTTTTTCTTATGAAAATTCAAAATTCCATCAATTCTTGAGAATTTTGTGTTTTTCTCCTTGTCTAAAATGGTTCATGTTGCAGGCAAATGACCCCACAATTGAGCGAATCATCACCCCTCGAATTGCTCTTACAACTGCTGAATATTTAGCTTATGAGTGTGGAAAGCACGTGCTTGTCATTTTAACAGACATGAGCTCATATGCTGATGCACTTCGTGAGGTAATAAACCTTAAATATTTGTTATCAGAAGCTGTTCCAATTTTTTGATTAATATAAAATTGTTTGGAAGGGTTAGCTGTAAATAATGTAAATCATTAAAAATATCAATATTCGGTTGTCTTCAATACGTATCAGTGTTACCAGGTTCGCAGTACCCTGTGGTTCGTGGGATGGGTACTAGATCGCGGTTCATTACCTTGAGCAGTATGTGGTGCATAGGTGCATAGGGGGTAGGATGAGTTGGGGCTCTTATTTGAGTAATATATATATAGAGAGAGAGATATGTGTGTGCGCACGCATGTACAGATAAGAGACCAAGAGAAATTTAATATATAGGAGCATCAATTACCTGTGTTACTAAATTTAAGAGTAATAATCTAATTAAACTCCATGACTAATTGAGAAGAGTTTGAATAGAAGTTCATGGTTGAATAAAAGTATTCATTTTGAAGATATGGAGATCGCTGGTTTGAGAGATCCGGATCGAGAGCCCACCACGAGCCCACCACGAATCAGATCTCAAGATCCGGATCGTGGTTAGGAGGGGGGTTGGGAGAACCCGACAACACTGGTACATACAGTAGTGCTGATATATGCTCCTCATTTTTTTCGCTCATCTTCTGGAACCTCAAAAACTGCCTGGCTCTCTAATTACCAACACAAATATTATATTGATTTCTTACCAAACTTAGTTCTTGGACAACTCGGATTCCTTTACCCCTGAATTTTGCATCTCCATATAACTTTTTGGTATTTTTGGTACTTCTGACTCTAGAAGAAACTACTGTGACAACTTATTTTAATGAATTACTTGATGCAAATTTCTCTTTGGCTTTCAGGTGTCTGCTGCTCGAGAAGAGGTGCCAGGTAGGCGAGGTTATCCTGGGTACATGTACACTGATCTTGCGACAATTTATGAACGTGCTGGGCGTATAGAAGGAAGAAAAGGCTCCATTACTCAGATACCTATCCTGACCATGCCTAATGATGGTACTACTTTACATTAATGCCTATTTCTATGTTTACTTTGTTTACATAGGATTTTATGTATGGTATTCTAAAGATGTTATGCATGGTGGTATCATGGGCCATTTTGGACCAACAGTTCAAATGGGTCTCCTGATTGTGTTGGAGTGGATCGGACTCAGCATCTCACACCAAGTCTGTCACCACGCAATTATCTGATCCATTAGGTTGCTTCATGATCTCCCTAAGAATTGGGCCATGTTGGTGATGTGTCTCGGTCACCACCTTCATAGTGCTATCTGCATAGCAATTAGCAAGTGTGAGACATGAGAAAAAGATGCATGAGAGAGGCGTTAAAAAGTGACATGAGAGTTGGTTGGAGTCTTGGAGAATGAGAATGCTAGGAGAATCTAAACATCCAATAATGCATATTGCATTATACCTTAATAGGTGATGGCTTATATGATATAGCTATTGCTAGTAGCAATCAGATTAGCATTCAATGTATCTGACAAACAGCTTATCTGACCAAATTTGGTGTAAAAAAATAAACGTTATATGTATGTTGTTCGGGTTCAAGTCTTTGACAACTTAGCTTTCTATTTCTAATAGTAAGTTGATATATTTAAACTATAAAGAAAAAGTAGTTTCACTTTATTGTATGTTTCTTTATTCTTGAACAGATATCACACATCCTACACCAGATCTGACTGGTTACATAACAGAGGGTCAAATATACATTGACAGGCAGCTCCACAATCGACAGGTACTTTCATGGATTTCTACTTTCTGCAAATTAAGGATATAGCAATTATTCATAAGAGTCCCTTTTTTTGTTCTGTTTGTTGGGTTGATGATGGATTTCTTTGATTTCAACAGATATATCCTCCAATCAATGTCCTTCCATCTCTTTCTCGATTGATGAAGGTGAGGTTTACATTTCAGTAAAAATTTTAAATGTTTGTACAGTGTGGAGCTTAGAGCTAGAGCTCTTGTGTCTATGAAGCAGAAACACTTCTATCTGGAAGCCATGTATGTTGTGTTTTTTAAAAGATGATGTTGGTTTGTAATATGAGAGTTTGATTTATTGCAGAGTGCTATTGGTGAGGGCATGACCCGTCGTGATCATTCAGATGTGTCTAACCAGGTTAGTTGTCATCTTCTA
Organism: Hemerocallis citrina; assembly: GCA_017893485.1. NCBI lineage: Eukaryota > Viridiplantae > Streptophyta > Magnoliopsida > Asparagales > Asphodelaceae > Hemerocallis > Hemerocallis citrina. The sequence continues at coordinate 300,329,046 of CM030359.1, read as the reverse complement.
ATGGTTTACTGCACACTACGCCTCCCACAATTTTCTTCATTTTCCTTTCTTTTGCTATTACCACTGGCTTTAACATTACTTTGTTTAATATTCCAGTTGTATGCCAATTATGCTATTGGGAAGGATGTACAGGCTATGAAGGCTGTTGTAGGAGAGGAGGCACTCTCATCTGAGGATTTGGTCTCTCTCTCTCTCTCATTGAAATAATGGTTTTTCTTTTTTAACCGATAATTCCAATTCACACTTTTTCTTATGTTATGGATACGAAAAATTATTCTCTTTTATCTGATAACTAGGGTTGCCCGTTGATACGTGCCTACGGCACGTGTTCGGAACGGTGCACCTTATTTGATCATATAAAATAGTTTTGGAGGTCTAGCAAATTAATTGAAGTAGCAAACATATTATATGAGAAACTTTTGGGGGTCTAGCAAAACATATATTATATGATTTTTTTTTGATTTTTTTGAATTATTTTAAAAGTTTTAAATTTTTGATTTTTTCAGTTTTAAAATTTTTAAATTTTTAAATTTTTTATTTTCTTAATTTTTTGAATTAAATAAATATAGGAGTTGTTTTGGGTGGGGGATTTGAATTTGAGTTTTGGGGGGAAACTTTTAGAGGGAAAAAATATGTTTTGTGAGGTTAGATATGGACCTTTGATTTTTTAGGGGATTGAAGGAGAGCCACTTGATAGCTTTCTTTGTGTTTTATTATATAGATTCCAAATCTGATGACCTGATACAATTGAAATGTATCAGACACAAACACATCCACACTTTTTCTAAGGTTATGCTTCCGAAAAATGAATTTTATTTTTTTATCCGATAATTCCAAATCTAATAATCTGACACAATTTAAATGTTATGATTAACTCTAACTAAATATTTGTGCTTTTCAAAATAACTTATACAACATTTCATTATTTTGGATATGCTCAATATGACAAAATTTAAGATCATAGTGAACATATAATAGGTGGATCTTAATTAATAGTTTCACTTCAATTCACACCAGATGTTATTTTTGAGATTTTATTAACTAAAAAATCTGCATCCGAGCGTAATATTATTCCCCAAAGTGGATCGTACAAATTTTAATTAGATCGTTTTGCTAATAATCATATGCAGCTCTACCTCGAGTTCCTTGACAAGTTTGAGAGGAAGTTTGTCACACAAGGAGCCTATGATACCCGCAACATTTTCCAGTCACTTGATCTAGCATGGACCCTACTCCGTATTTTCCCACGTGAGCTTCTCCATCGTATACCCGCAAAGACCTTGGATCAGTTCTACAGCCGAGAGGCGGCTTCTCACTGATTTGCCAGGCTTCTCACTGATTTGCCAAATATGTATGTTAAGGTTCATTTGGATAAGTTTGCAAACTTATCTTATGAATAAGTTATAAGTTGGCTTGTGAGTTTAGGCCCCTTTTTGCTACTACAGTGTATTCTTTTCCAGCTGAAATTTGAGATGTTTCAGCTGTTTGTTAATTGCTTTTGTAATATTGAATCATCTGTATGTTGGTCATATACTATTTTATGCATCTGATGATACAACAGCCATATTCAGCATGTATTATTAGCCAACCAATTGTTTCTGGACATGAACTAGACAGTTCATTTATGAAATAAAAATGAACAAATAAATTAGCTTGCTGCTTGGTCAATTATTGCCAACAGTATGCACAATTTGCTGCTGTTTGAGGGGACTGGATTTTACATTCCTGCTTGTACATTCATCTTATAGATCTTTGTCAAGTCTGAGCGTTTTCTCATGACAGATATTCCTCACTTTTATTGTACTAATTCTCTTCATGTTTACGGGTAATGTTATCATATTGCCTCTTCAAATTGAGACCATGAAACTTTGAATGGACATGCTGAAAATTTGTTGGTTTGCTATTCGGTCAATGTCATTGATGGCGTATAGATTGTGTAGTCAGTAAGTAAATTGTGATTGTTAATTAACTTTATTCTTCATTTGGATATCGACGAAACTGAGAATAAGTCGGCACTCTTTGGGCCAAAATGCAAGACAAAGCTGCACAACAGCTCCGAAGCTATTGTTTCCTCCTTTTGGTTTATTTGAGTTTATATTGTTTCCTCCTTTGCCAAATAAGATTAACATCAACAAATGTTCCCCGACTAACTATAGAGGGTACACTTGAAGACAAGCTTACTAGTTACAACTACACCACAATAACTTTCCGCAAAGCATCCTCTAGGGCTGCTGGGGAGAGAGAATTGTCAGAACCTTTCAGGTAGACTAGTACGAAGAGGAGGAGGTTGAGTTCGACTGAGTGGAGCGATAATTTCTTGACTCTCACCTTCCAGAGATTTGTTGGAAGGACCGCTATGTTTGTTAGTCTATCTTTGTACTTGTCTTTTAATCTATCTCTAGGACTTTTAGATTGTCTCATCCTCCAGGGTGATGTTGAAGGTTTATGATTTATTTTCTGCATTGCAGTTCTATGTACTTTCACCCGGTACCCCGGGAATATTTTATTAAAATCTTATTAATGAAACAGAGTGGCGTTATTCCACCTATTCCCTAAAAAAAAATTGTATATATATATATAAGCAATGCTCCATTGCAAACGCAAATATTGTGAAAACGCGTGAAAACAACCTAGGCCGTTGTTGGATTCCAACAACGGCTTATGTTATAACCTAGGCCATTGTTGAGAACAACAGCTTCAGTTATATTAAGCCTGAAGCTATTGTTCCCAACAACGGCTTCAGTGGTTTGCAATGGAGCATTGCTATATATATATATATATATATATATAGCGTTCTTCGGTTGCAAACGGGCCGGAACGGGTCGGTTCGCACGGACCCGTGCGAACTTCGATCTGGACCGTTGGATCAAAGATCCAACGGTCCAGATTTTTTTTGATCAGATCTTGCCTTAACCCGTCGTTGGGAAGAACGGGTTAAGGAAAAATTTTATTAAAAAAAATGGCCTTAACCCGTTATTGGGAAGAACGGGTTAAGGCTATCTTTTTTCATTTTCGTCGACATACAGTTCGTCTTCTTCTTCTATCCCAACTCCAACGACGAACCCAAACCCAACGACGAAAAAAAAAACCCTAAAAAATCCTAGCTCCGACGATCGAAACCCTCGAACTCCCTCTTCTCTCCCCACTCCGAAGATCGAAACCCTCGAACTTCGACGATCGAAACCCTAGCTTCTCTTCCCCTCTTCGACACGAATTCGGAACCCTAGTTCTCTTCCAAAACCGTTTCCTTGGCTTGATTTCGACTTATTCCGTAAGGTATACACTATTTCTTTACCCCAATAATCTACATTTATAATTTTTTGATTGAATTTGTGTGTAGTAATTTATTTAGAAATTTGGAAAAAATTTAAATGCGTTAGTAGATTTTAGATGTAGAATCGGGGAGACTCTCAAGTATATTCGATTGCCGAATTATGTTGCTTGCATTAGTAACTTGTAGAATTAGAATTGTATATACGAAATTAGTTAGAAACTTTTCAGTGCGGTTATGGTTGAAAACCCTGCGAACGACCGTAAAAAATTACGAAACTTTCCGAGTAGGTTCGTCTCACGGTTCGAGAGATACGGCCGCGTATCGCTTTCGGTTGGAAAAAACCAAGTATAGCGGTGCACGGCCGTATATCGCAAACCGTGACTCGAAACTCGCTTCTACAAGTTCGGGTGGCTTGCCCTACGTGAATCCGACCAAGTCGGTAAGTTTTATAATTTTCGGATGCTGTTTGCGCGGTTTTCTCAACTTCCTCGCTTTACAAGTTTTAGACTTAGAATTTTGTAAGTGCGGTTAGATTAGATTAGAAAACCCTTCAAACGACCTCCAAAAAATACGAAACCGTGCGAGTTGGTTGGTGTCACCTACGAGAAGCCAAATCAACTTGTAGAAGTGAGTTTCAACTCACGGTTCGAGAGATACGGCCGCGTACCGCTTATGGTTGGGAAAAAAATGAGTAAAGAGGTAGACGGCCGTATCTCGCGAACCGTGACTCGAAACTCGCCACTACAAGTTCGGGTGGCTTGCCCTACGTGAATCTGACCAAGTTGGAAAGCTTTATAATTTTCGGATGCCGTTTGCGCGGTTTTCTCAACTTCCTCGCATTACAAGTTTTAGCCTTAGAATTTTCTAAGTGCGGATAGATTAGAAAACCCTTCAAACGACCTCCAAAAAATACGAAACTTTGCGGGCTGGTTGGTGTCACCTACGAGAAGTGACCCGAAGTTGTAGAAGTGAATTTCGACTCACGGTCCGAGAGATACGGCCGCGTATCGGTTTTGGTTGGAAAAAAACTATTATAAAGCGGTATACGGTCGTATCTCGCAAACCGTGAGTCAAAACTCGCTTCTAGAAGTTCGGGTGGCTTGCCCTACGTGAATCCGGCCTAGTCGGAAAGTTTTAAAATTTTCGGGTGCCGTTTGCGCGGTTTTCTCAACTTCCTCGCACTACAAGTTTTAAACTTAGAATTTTCTAAGTGCGGGTAGATTAAAAAACCCTTCAAACGACCTCCAAAAAATACGAAAGTTTGCGGGCTGGTTGGTGTCCCCAAGGAGAAGCCACCCGAACTTGTAGAAGTGAGTTTCGACTCACGGTTCGTGAGATACGGTCGCGTATCGCTTTCGGTTGAAAAAAGCTATTATAAAGCGGTATACGGTCGTATCTCGCAAACCGTTAGTCGAAACTCGCTTCTACAAGTTCGGGTGGCTTGCCCTACGTGAATCCGACCAATTGGGAAAGTTTTAAAATTTTCGGATGCCGTTTGCGCGGTTTTCTCAACTTCCTCGCTTTACAAGTTTTAGCCTTAGAATTTTCTAAGTGCGGGTAGCTTAGAAAACCCTTCAAACGGCCTCCAAAAAATACGAAACTTTGCGATTTGGTTGGAGTCACCTACGAGAAGTGACCCGAAGTTGTAGAAGTGAATTTCGACTTACGGTCCGAGAGATACGGCCGCGTATCGGTTTTGGTTGGAAAAAAACAACTAAAGCCGGTACACGGCCATGTCTCGCAAACCGTGAGTCGAAACTCGCTTTTACAAGTTCGGATGGCTTGCCCTACGTGAATCCGGCCTAGTCGGAAAGTTTTATAATTTTCGGGTGTCGTTTGCGCGGTTTTCTCAACTTCCTCGCACTACAAGTTTTAGACTTAGAATTTTCTAAGTGCGGGTAGATTAGAAAACCCTTCAAACGACCTCCAAAAAATACGAAACTTTGCGGGTAGGTTGGTGTCCCCTATGAGAAGCCACCCGAACTTGTAGAAGTGATTTTCGACTCCCGATTCGAGAGATACGGCCGCGTATCGCTTTCGGTTGAAAAAAACTATTATAAAGCGGTATACGGTCGTATCTCGCAAACCGTGAGTCGAAACTCCCTTCTACAAGTTCGGGTGGCTTGCCCTACGTGAATTCCACATAGACGGAAATTTTTATAATTTTCGGATGCCGTTTGTGCGGTTTTGCTCTATTTCCTCGCATTATAAATTTTAGAATTAGAATTTTCTAAGTGCGGGCCGTTTATAAAACACTTCAAACCACCTCCAAAAAATATGAAATTTTTCTCCTTTTCAAGTTGTGGTGGCTTGCGCACTTATAAAAATACCAAATACAACGGTTTAGTACCCCTAACTATTCTCCTCTTCACGATTTCTTAGGTATGGACAGTTTCGAAGGAAGTTCTGTTGCCGGAGATAAATTTGTTCGTGCGCAACAACTTGGCGAGTATCTTCCTCATGTTGACGAGCACCTAAAACCGAAGATGTAACCGAGGACGACGGACCTGCCTCAGCCGATGTGGATTGATGGCCACCAACCTACACGAATAAATATAACAAATGTTATTATTGAGATAATATTACATGTTTGTATTTAAAACCAATAATAGTAATCGATCTTACCTCAGTAGTTGGTGCGCCACTAGTGTTACCGGACTCGATTCTCGGGTGCCTTGTTCTAGCCATTTAGCTATCTGACAAACAAATTAAAATGTTGTTGATAAAGATGACAACAAAACAAACATACCGAGATTATACTGAAAAACGCACGGATGAAAACAAAAAAATCTATAAAACTTTCCGACTAGGTCGGATTTACGTAGGGCAAGCGACCCCAACCTGTACAAGTGAGTTTCGACTCATGGTTTGCGAGATACGACCGTATACCGCTTTATTAGGTTTTTTTCCAACCTTCAACCGATACGCGGCCGTAGTACTTATACCCGTAAGTCGAAATTCACTTCTACAACTTCGGGTCACTTCTCATAGGGAACACCAACCAACTCGCCAAGTTTCGTATTTTTTGGAGGTGCCTCGAAGTGTTTTCTAATCGGCCCGTTTTAGAAAAATTCTAAGTCAAAAACTTCTCATTTGAGGAATTGACGCAATACCGCGCAAACGGCATCCGAAAATTATAAAACTTTCCGTCTAGGTGGAATTCACGTAGGGCAAGCCACCCGAACTTGTAGAAACGAGTTTCGAGTCACGGTTCGCGAGATACGGCCGTCTACCGCTTTATTTGGTTTTTTCCCAACCGTAAGCGATACGCGGCCGTATCTCACGTGAGTCGAAACCCACTTCTACAAGTTGGTTTGGCTTCTCGTAGGTGACACCAACCAAATCGCAAAGTTTCGTATTTTTTGGAGGTCGTTTGAAGGGTTTTCTAACCTACCCGCACTTAGAAAATTCTAAGTCTAAAACTTCTCATTTGAGGAAGTTGAGAAAACCGCGCAAACGGCATCCGAAAATTTTAAAACTTTCCCAGTTGGTCGGATTCACGTAGGGCAAGCCACCCGAACTTGTAGAAGCGAGTTTCGACTCACGGTTTGCGAGATACGACCGTATACCGCTTTATAATAGTTTTTTTCAACCGAAAGCGATACGCGACCGTATCTCTCGAACCGTGAGTCGAAACTCATTTCTACAAGTTGGTTTGGCTTCTCGTAGGTGACACCAACCAAATCGCAAAGTTTTGTATTTTTTGGAGGTCGTTTGAAGGGTTTTCTAACCTACCCGCACTTAGAAAATTCTAAGTCTAAAACTTCTCATTTGAGGAAGTTGAGAAAACCGCACAAACGGCATCCGAAAATTTTAAAACTTTTCGAGTTGGTCGGATTCACGTAGGGCAAGCCACCCGAACTTGTAGACGCGAGTTTCGAGTCACGGTTTGCGAGATACGACCGTCTACCGCTTTACTTGGTTTTTTCCCAACCGTAAGCGATACGCGGCCGTATCTCACGAACCGTGAGTCAAAACTCACTTTTACAAGTTGGTTTGGCTTCTCGTAGGTGACACCAACCAAATTGCAAAGTTTCGTATTTTTGGGATGTCGTTTGAAGGGTTTTCTAACCTACCCGCACTTGGAAAATTCTAAGTCTAAAACTTATAATGCGAGGAAGTTGAGAAAACCGCAAAAACGGCATCCGAAAATTTTAAAACTTTCCATGTTGGTCGGATTCACGTAAGGCAAGCCACCCGAACTTGTAGAAGCGAGTTTCGAGTCACGGTTCGCAAGATACGGCCGTCTACCGCTTTACTTGGTTTTTTTCCAACCGTAAGCGATACGCGGCCGTATCTCACGAACCGTGAGTCGAAACTCACTTCTACAAGTTGGTTTGGCTTCTCGTAGGTGACACCAACCAGCCCGCAAAGTTTCGTATTTTTTGGAGGTCGTTTGAAGGGTTTTCTAATCTAATCTACCCGCACTTAGAAAATTCTAAGTCTAAAACTTGTAATGCGAGGAAGTTGAGAAAACCGCACAAACGGCATCCGAAAATTTTAAAACTTACCGACTTGGTCGGATTCACGTAGGGCAAGCCACCCGAACTTGTAGAAGCGAGTTTCGAGTCACGGTTTGCGATATACGGCCGTGCACCGCTATAGTTGGTTTTTTCCAACCGAAAGTGATACGCGGCGGTATCTCACGAACCGTGAGTCGAAACCCACTTCTACAAGTTGGTTTGGCTTCTCGTAGGTGACACCAACCAAATCGCAAAGTTTCGTATTTTTTGGAGGTCGTTTGAAGGGTTTTCTAACCTACCCGCACTTAGAAAATTCTAAGTCTAAAACTTCTCATTTGAGGAAGTTGAGAAAACCGCGCAAACGGCATCCGAAAATTTTAAAACTTTCCCAGTTGGTCGGATTCACGTAGGGCAAGCCACCCGAACTTGTAGAAGCGAGTTTCGACTCACGGTTTGCGAGATACGACCGTCTACCTCTTTATAATAGTTTTTTTCAACCGAAAGCGATACGCGACCGTATCTCTCGAACCGTGAGTCGAAACTCATTTCTACAAGTTGGTTTGGCTTCTCGTAGGTGACACCAACCAAATTGCAAAGTTTCGTATTTTTTGGAGGTCGTTTGAAGGGTTTTCTAACCTACCCGCACTTAGAAAATTCTAAGTCTAAAACTTCTCATTTGAGGAAGTTGAGAAAACCGCACAAACGGCATCCGAAAATTTTAAAACTTTTCGAGTTGGTCGGATTCACGTAGGGCAAACCACCCGAACTTGTAGACGCGAGTTTCGAGTCACGGTTTGCGAGATACGACCGTCTACCGCTTTACTTGGTTTTTTCCCAACCGTAAGCGATACGCGGCCGTATCTCACGAACCGTGAGTCAAAACTCACTTTTACAAGTTGGTTTGGCTTCTCGTAGGTGACACCAACCAAATTGCAAAGTTTCGTATTTTTGGGATGTCGTTTGAAGGGTTTTCTAACCTACCCGCACTTGGAAAATTCTAAGTCTAAAACTTATAATGCGAGGAAGTTGAGAAAACCGCACAAACGGCATCCGAAAATTTTAAAACTTACCGACTTGGTCGGATTCACGTAGGGCAAGCCACCCGAACTTGTAGAAGCGAGTTTCGAGTCACGGTTTGCGATATACGGCCGTGCACCGCTATACTTGGTTTTTTCCAACCGAAAGCGATACGCGGCGGTATCTCTCGAACCGTGAGTCGAAACTCGCTTCTACAAGTTGGTGTGGCTTGTACTACGTGAGACGAACCTACTCGGAAAGTTTCGTATTTTTTTACGGTCGTTCGCAGGGTTTTCAACCATAACCGCACTGAAAAGTTTCTAACTAATTTCGTATATACAATTCTAATTCTACAAGTTACTAATGCAAGCAACATAATTCGGCAATTGAATATACTTGAGAGTCTCCCCGATTCTACATCTAAAATCTATTAACGCATTTAAATTTTTTCCAAATTTCTAAATAAATTACTACACACAAATTCAATCAAAAAATTACAAATGTAGATTATTGGGGTAAAGAAATAGTGTATACCTTACGGAATAGGTCGAAATCAAGCCAAGGAAACGGGTTTGGAAGAGAACTAGGGTTCCGAATTCGTGTGGAAGAGGGGAAGAGAAGCTAGGGTTTCGATCGTTGGGGATGCGGGAGTTTCGATCTTCGGAGTGGGGAGAGAAGAGGGATTCGAGGGTTTCGATCGTCGGAGCTAGGATTTTTTAGGGTTTTTTTCCGTCTTTTTGGGTTTGGGTTCGTCGACGAAAGAAGAAGAGCGCGGAAGAAGAAGACGAACTGTATGTCGACGAAAATAAAAAAAGATAGCCTTAACCCGTTCTTCCCAATAACGGGTTAAGGCCATTTTTTTAAATAAAATTTTGCCTTAACCCGTTCTTCCCAACGACGGGTTAAGGCAAGATCTGATAAAAAAAAATCAGGACCGTTGGATCTTTGATCCAACGGTCCAGATCGAAGTTCGCACGGGTCCGTGCGAACCGACCCGTTCCGGCCCGTTTGCAACCGAAGAACGCTCATATATATATATATATATATATATATATATATATATATATATATATAGGCTTCCTCCGTTGCAAACGCTACTGTAGCAGTTGCGAACGTGCCAACCACTTAACCCGTCATCCCCAATGACGGGTTAAGGCAAAACACATAACCCGTCATCACCAATGACGGGTTATGTGTTTTGCCTTAACCCGTCATTCCCAATGACGGGTTAAGTGGTGTGCACGAGTTCGCACGATATTTGCGTTTGCAATGGAAGATAGCTCATATATATATATATATATATATATATATATATATATATATAGTCCCTTTCCGTTGTGTACTCACCATGGTGTGCACTCGGACTTCGGGCCATCGCATGGATGATCCAAACCATTCACATTGATCTACACGTCTATTTTAGTCTAAATATGTAAAATCAAGTCATTTGAAATTTATTTGCCTATGCATTAAAGTGTTACAAAATTATATGACTGAATATCGTTATTTTTTTATAATAATAATGACATGATGGATGCTCAAATGAATTTCAAATTACTTGATGTTACATATTTAGATTAATTTAGACGTGTAAATCAATGTGAACAGTTTGGATCATCTATGCGATGGACCGAAGGCCGAGCATACATGGAGTGCACACCATGCCGAGTGCACAACGGAAGGTTCGTTCGATGACTCTTTGGTTGCAAACGAATTTGGTGCGAACGGCTGTTGCCGCTATCTTGGGATGGCGGCATCAAACAAATTGTTGCTGTTATTGGGGATAGCGGCAACATGCGTTCACACGCCAGCTCACACCCGCTCGATAAGGTGGGAGAGCCCAGGGCACTACTCCATCAAGGACATATCCCATGATCAATTTGAACCGTTCTTTTTATTAAAAATGATTGAATTGGTATAAGAATGGGGAATCAAGTATTCTGAAATTTGCATTATTATGTCTCTGCTGGAAATGATAATACGTTTAAATATTTTATAAACAAAAGAAGTCATATGATCTGAATGGTTTTCGACAAATACATGGTTTGGGGATCTCCATAGTTAGGAACCTTATGCGCCAAGTTTTAGTGGACTTCAAATATTCTAGACCATAGTTCAAGCAACTCACTCAAAAAAGCCATTCATTTTTATGTCCATTAATGCACAATAATTTCTTTAAAATTTTGTTTTTAGTTTACCTCAAGGCACTAGATCACATAATATTATTTTGGATTTTGATGCTCAAACCTGTACTTTCTGATTTGAGCTCAAATCTTCATGACTGGACCATAGTAAAACACAGTCCCCTCCCCTTGAGTAGTGGACAATATAGAAGAGCGTACTCGGACGGGAGCTCGTGATTTCCCGATGCAAATTGCAAGTTACAAGTTGCAAGTTTGCAAATTTTATGTTCTATGTTTCACGCTACATGTTACACTATGTTCCACATTGCACGTATCTCGATACAAAATACAATTGACTTGATATGTTTTCCGGGTACGTGACCTATAGAATCCACCACTAGTCTAAACGTTCACTTGATTGCGAGTAGCAACCATGTGGTATGGGACACATGAAGTGCTACCTAGTTAGATTAATAAAAGATATGACACTAACACGTACACTTGCATGATCCGTTTACATGTTACATGTTCACGATGACTTGTTTACTTGTTTACATGTTACGCGTTCATGTTGACACGTTTACTTGCTTACTCGTTTACATGTTACATGTTCCTATGGATTATTTACTTGTTTACACGCATGCTATTTGTTCCATGAGGTCTTATTCTTGATTCTGTTGCATTTTGTATTTCTTCTGTTATATGATTCTTGATTCTTTGCTCTTTCCCTGCTTTTGTTTCGTTTTATAATTATCCCGTTAGCTTGTACCACTTGCGGCCCGTGACTTGCATTAACAGGTACCTCTTTGTTTCTTCCTTTATATTAATATACTTGCAGGCCCAGATGGAGAATTACCCGAAGGTATTGCCGAGCAAAGATTTTAGTGTTGTTTAATTTCATGTTATTTTAGTTCTTGTTTTATTAATGTACTCCTTATTGTAATACGGGCGTGTTTGATCCGTAACTATGTTTCTTTTCCAGTTGTTGGTTATGTTCTGTATTAAGTCATGTACTATGTCATGTACTTGTTATCCTATTGTGATTTTACATGCTTGCATGGTTGATATTGTCAGCTTGTTGTTGAGTTAATTATACAGCTTATGAATGATGTATTCGCATCATTCGCTGGGCCTCAGTTACGTGCCTGTGTTCTCGTATTCTGGGAAGCGGGGCGTGACAGGCGTGTCATAGTAAAACACAGTCCCCTCCCCTCAGTGTGTGTATATATATGTATACATATAGTACCATTTTATTATGCACCACTTTGATGTGCACTTGCTCTTCTAGCCATCACATAGATGATCCAAATCGTTCACATTGATCTACACATCTAAATTAGTCTAAATATATAAAATCAAGTCATTTGAAATTCATTTGTCCATTCCAGAGCTCCGAAGGATTTTCAGTTGAAAGAGAGGGGACTTGGAACCAAATTGCTTCAGCTGTGGGGAATGAGGATATCGTACGACACCGGCTAGGTGCTATGTTTGCAAGAGGATAAAGGAAAGGAAAGAATAGGGAAGGAAAGGAAAGGAAAGGAAAGGGGTGCACATGGCGACACTCGGGAAGGGAGGGGGGAGAGGTCCGAGGGCAATAGTAGAGACATAGACAGACGTGGAAGAGTAAACCACCCTCAAGTAAGAGCGTGTTGCTTCTTATTTTGGTGTGGGAGCAAACATATAGTGAGTTTATATTTTGAATTAAACTACTAAAGATCTAGCATTTGATCGTTGCTGTAAAAAGTGGTTAGAGCTCATGAGATTGGATATAGATTGTTGAAAGAGCACCTTAATTTGAATCCGACGATTGCTGACACAGCTGATGGGTCTGCAAAAAGTTTGGAATACCGGGATTGGCCTCAGCGACAAAACCCCCGATGCTCAAGTCAGGTTCAGAGAGAGGAAGAGAGACTGAGAGAGAAATTTCTGATTACAGATTACCTTCTAACTTAGAGGGTGGGGGGGGATATTTATAGATCTAAGAATCGGTTAGAAGATTAATATAAATCTGATATCTTTTTTAGGTTCCCCCCTTTTAAGAGATAGAATCAGTTACTCTTTTGTTGGAGATAAGAGATTTGACTTACAACCCTAATGAGCTGGGTGTCTCTCCTTGTGGGCCTAGTCGCTTTTGATGGCCTTGAATGCGGCATATGTCTTGTTAGTGAGTCTGGAGAAGGCGTGGACCTGTTAGGGAGGTCCGTTACCGTTAATCTACATGTAAAAGCTTTAAGATATGTGCTGGAATCGTACGGCTCTGATTTGCTGCGATTTTTACCATTATCATAGGGAAGTAGTGTTGAAGATTCTACCACAACTTGTAGTGCTAATAGCGGAAGTACACCACAAGCAATAGAAACTATCAAGACTTAAATGAACCAAGAACAAGTCACCACAATATATGCAAGATCTCACAAGAACACAATCAATATGCAAAGATAACCAATACTTCTTATTCCCCAAGAAATACAAAGATTACAGAAGAGATTACAACTCTCAATCTCTCTCCCTCACATTTGAAACACTCGGCACAATCCCCTCCTGAAGTTGAACAATGATAACGACTCACCCTTGATATGAGTTACACTAAACCCTAGAGTCTACAACCATATATATAGTCTCCCAGTAAACCCTAAAAGATAAATATAGATCCAGCTTATTAGGCCTGAAATCCATCAGCCCAAATAACACACAGCGCCGCTGTCAGTCGACCGAACCCCCAGGTTGGTCGACCGCAACGTGTAAAGCCAACTCCTAAAACTCTAGACCGGTCGACCGCATGGTCGACTATCCCGCTCTATGTTGGACCATGTATACTCGAAGAACCTCCTACAGTCAAGGTCGGTCGATCGCAACTCTTCAGACTGCACATCTTCTACTTGCTGCTATCTTCTCTTGCTGTCTTTGTCTCCTCATCTTCTTCTCCAACTTCACGTACTCCGTGCCTACGTGTATTTGAGGCCACAATCCTAACAATCTCCCAGTTGAACCAAATATACAACGCTTCAAAGTTATTGCAATCTTTACCCCGCATTATCTCTGCCAATCTCTCACTTTCATGGAAGACTCAAGTACTCCCTACTCTCATGAAGAACACCTCCGCCACTCCACCACGTGGAGTGCACCAACCACCCCTCATCGCCTCATGAAGGATGTGCTCCACTAATCGCATAGAGCACAAATACCGGAGAAACAACCTCCGTGTCGGATTCTGTGTTACAAGACTCCCCAACTCGCAGAATCTTCATCAACACCGGACATGGTTCAAAACCTCTCAATGCACCCTCTGCACTAGAAGCCTTCGTGGACGACACCTCCACTATATCCGCAGACTGTTCAATCCTTAGAGTCTTATTTCGGTTACCCTCATCGACATCACCCCGTATATCGATGCCAGTGCTCTCTACCTTATAAGAGAGACTTGAAGCTTCGACTGCCATATCGCAAAGTACCCTCACCGCAGTAACGTCTTGCCCTCTAGGATCACTTCCATGACCAGCAGGTCCCACTAAATTAGTAACCCCTCCTCCACAACTAAAAGAACTCGGTTGCACCCCACACAACCTACTACTCGATTCCGGCTGAGAGTCAACTACTTGAGAAATGCCTTTCACGTCTCTAAGAAAATACAATGTTCTCTCATGCTTCCCTTTTGTAATCACCCTTGAACCAGTAGCGATACGCCACTCCCCACTACCAATTGTAGTAGACAACCCCTCTTTGTCTAGCCTTCCAATCAAGATAAGATTTTCCTTCAAGTCTGGAACATGCCTTGTCTCTCGTAAGAAAACACACTGATCATCATTAGCTTTCACGCGAGCACTACCAACCTCACGTACAGAACATCAGTGACCATTCCCCACAATCATATCTCCAAAAGAACCCTCCTCGTAGTCATCAAACACCTCTTTCCTCGAAGTGCAATGAAAAAAAGCTCCTGAATCAATACACCAATCTTGAGTGCCCAACTCCTCCCGAGCTAATAAGCATAACTCTTCAACAAGCCCCACTTCAGCTTCTTTTGGGATATCTCTCTTCGGTTTCTCCTGCTTTCTCTTCATATAAGCCTTGCAACTGCGCATCATGTGACCCTTCTTGTGACAATACCAGCACTCAGGCCCATGTCCCCCATTGCTGTCATCAGACCCACTCTGAACTACTCTGATCCTTTCTTCTTCGACTGCTCTTAGATCTCCCATGTCTCCTCTCAATAGACATTGCAGAATATCTGGAAGATGATGATGGATATTCCCTATTTCTCACAATTCTCACATCCTCATTCAGAATGCTACTCACCACATCCTGTAGAGTCATCGAATCTGTCATAGTGCCTATAATAATCTGTTCCACCGTATTATAACTATCAGGTAAAGTAGATAGAAGTAACAATGACTGCCCCCACCTGAAAACTTTAAACCTGTAGTTTCCATCTGGTTATAAACCATACAGTAATTGTTCACATGTTCTGTTACTGAACCCCTTTTCTTCAACTTCATATTATCCAATTTCTTCAGATGAAGAATATGATTAGATGCCGACGGTTTCTTATACATATCCGTGAGAATCTCCATAGCTTCCTTGTGGTCTTTGCCTTCGAGATATGAAATAACGCCTTCCTATTTAGTCCCAACTGAATCTGCCATAGCGCCTTCTGATCCAAATGATTCCACTCCGCTAAGATCTTCGCATCCTTGTCTCCACCTTCCAGCTTCTCATTAAACAACGGACTATTAAAATCTTTCTGACGAAGATATACTATCATCTGAATCTTCTACATCGCGAAGCCACTCCCATCAAACCCCTCGATCTTCGACTTGCTATCGACCATCTCAAACCAAGTGCTCTGATACCACTTGTTGAAGAATCTACCACAACTCGTAGTGCTAATAGTGAAAGTACACTACAAGCAATAGAAACTACCAAGACTTATATGAACCAAGAACAAGCCACCACAATATATGCAAGATCTCACAAGAACACAATCAATATGCAGAGATAACCAATAACTCTTATTCCCCAAGAAATACAAAGATTACAAAAGAGATTACAACTCTCAATCTCTCTCCCTCACTTTTGAAACACTCGGCACAATCCCTTCCTGGAGTTGAACAATGATAACGGCTCACCCTTGATCTGAGTTGCAGTAAACCCTAGAGTCTACAACCATATATATAGCCTTCCAGCAAATCTTAAAAGATAAACACAAATCCAGCTTATTGGGTGTAACGAGGGCCGGCCCTCACCTTGAGGCCGGTGAGGCGGTCGCCCCAGCCCTCCGATTTTTTTGCACTTTTAGGGCCCCCAAATTTATATTCCCCTTTTAAATATAGGCACGTATTTTGTGTGTAAAAAAATTATATTGTAATTAGGGGCCCCAAAAAATAATTATTTGGGCCTTTCGCCTTGAGCCCCCGAGAACTCAGGGCCGACCCTGGGTGTAACACCCCCATTTTTTTTAACCATTTATTACTTAAACAATTTCTTACTTAATCTACTTCTTACTTACACTATTTATGACTTAGAATAATCTTTATAAATTTCAATTAAAAATTCGACAGTTTCCCTTGAAATATTTGTCTTTTTACATATTTTCATTACGGAAATCTGCAAACAATCACACAATTCAATGTACCTGTAATATATGTCACTCCTCCCCAGGCCAAATCATTCAACATCACACAGACAATAATATATACGGCTCTGGGGGCATAATACTTCATAACAAGCAAGATACGAATTAAAAACCAAAATCCTTTTGAAAACATATATGATTTTAGAAAAAACTTCAGAAATTTCTTTCAAAAATCAACCACAGAACCCAATACTCCACAACGAGGTGGGTACGGCTTTCATACTTCATCACAGCATTTTATATATCATTATACCTTACCAATACACAAAATTTCCCATAATACAAACTAATACATCATTCTACTCACAGTTCTCCATATATTATATATATATATATATATATATATATATATATATATATATATATATATATATATATATGGGTAAAAGGGATATGAGCAACTTGCTCATTTAGTAAATGAACAATTGATTATGTGGCATGCATATGATACATTGGACAACTAATTTTTTTAAGTATTTTCCAATCACATGCATGCCACATCATCAATTGCTCATTTACTAAATGAGCAAGTTGCTCATACCCCTTTTTCCCTATATATATATATATATATATATATATATATATATATATATATATATATATATATATATATAATCCATTTACTACAAGCAAAAGTATAACTACCCAACCACCACACTATCTCACCCTGTTGTTATCAAACCTGCAGGAGAGTTAGGGTCGTCCACCCTCGGGGAGGAACTCTCCTGACCCCCAGAGAACAACAGGGGTTAGCCATGTAGGTGTGAGTATAATCTACTAAGTTAGTAAATAAAAGAAATAAGACAAAAAAAATTGAAAGAACTTACGACCATAATGATAATTAAATTTAACCTGAAATTAAACAGATAAACATAATAAACCTGATCTTGCACAAAAGTAATCCTTTGAATCTTCATCCAATTTACATTGCCATATCCACTCACTCTACCTCGAAATTGTGCCTCGGCAGGTAGTTCCACGACACAATTCCAAGGCGTACCAAACTCATATCATGTCATGTTTTTATTTAATATCCATTCTCACCACATATACCACTTACTTTTATTTTTCACCACATAATACACTTTCTACTGTACTGTTCATTCTTATAATATATCTTATTTTACTTTTCCATCTTGCAATATATTTTCTTTACTTTTCATTCACATATCAAGTACCACACTTTCTTTACTTTTCATACTTATTCTCTTCACACATTTTCTTCACTCTTCATATTTATTTCACTTCTCATATTTATTTACATAGCACAATTTTTTCACATTTCATACTTATTTACAATACACAATTTCTTCACTGTTCATATGTATAATCACATAACACAATTTTCTTTACTTTCCATTCCCATTCTCATACATACCTTATTTACATTTCATATTCACATGCATACTCATAACACATTTTCTGTAATTATTATCTTCATTCACATACACATTTTATTTTATTTTTCATATTCATTTCAAATCATACACGTGCTTTATTTTCTCATTTTCATTTCACATCAATTACTTTCTCTACTTTCACATTCTCATTTCACATCATATACTTTCTTTACTATCTCATATTTATTTCATAATAATATACTTTACTTTTCATTCCCTCTCATAATACAACTTTCATATCCCATCCCATCGATCCACATTGGAGTTGTGCCTTGGCAGGTAGTTCCTACCATTTCCACCAAAATGGCAGGCGAGTGGTTCCTGGACACAATCTCAAGACGTACTAATCTCATGTCGTATCATGCCTTTACTTTAATATCCATTTTCGGCACATAATATTACCTACTTTTATTTTCATCTCATAATACACCTTAACTTGCATTCTCATCGGACAATACATCGCATCCCAAACATAGTTTGGGTAATACACACCGCAACCCAGATAAACTGGATAATATAATAGTACACCTCAAGCCGATAGCTTGGGTATTACCGAACTTTTTGCTATCCTCTTCATATTATAACTTACTTTACTTTTCAATCTTATAATACAATTTCCTTAATTCTCGTATGCATTCTCATAACACTTTTGCTTTACATTTCATTCTCACACGTAACTCAATTTCTTAATTTTTCATTCTCCTTTTATAACACATAAATACCTCTTTTATTAATTTGTCGACCAGTGCCCACATCATCACCAAACTTACCGCTGCCCACCAAGGGTCTTACGCATCTAACAAGACTAGAGCTAATAACTTCGTCAAAACACAGATCGCTGCCCACCAAGGGTACTACGCGTCTGCTCGCTGCCCACCAAGGGTCTTACGCATCTAACAAGACTAGAGCCGATAGCTCCGTCAAAACACAGATCGCTGCCCACCAAGGGTCCTACATGTTTGCTCGCTGCCCACCAAGGGTCCTACACGTTTGCTCGCTGTCGACCAAGGGTCTTACGCACACACCACACCCCTAGCCGATAACTTGGATATTAGGAGGTCTAGCACAACCCCCATGATTAGGCATTGATAATCATTTATTTTTCTTTTAATCATTTTCATCTCATTATTTTATTCCATCCCATTATCTTATACCATTTCACCATTTAATCTCCTTTATATCTCCATGTGTGTGTGTGTGTATATATATATATATATATATATATGTCTTCCGTTGTGCACCACCTATAGTGCACACGACGTGTGACTTCCATTGTGCACCACCTATAGTGCACACGACGTGTGCACTCGGCCTTCCCGCCTTCGTAAAGACGATTCGAACCGTTCACATTGATCTACACATCTAAATTAGTCTAATTATGTAAAATCGAATCATTTGAAATTCATTTGCCCATCCATTGAAGTGTTACAAAATTGTATGGCTGAAAATCATTGTTTTTTATAGTAACATGATGGATGGGCAAATGAATTTCAAATGATTTGATTTTACTTATTTAGACTAATTTAGATGTGTAGATCAATGTGAACGGTTCGGATCGTCGATACGAAAGCGGGAAGGCCGAGTGCACACGGAGGGGTGGTGCATAATGGAAGATTTTTCTATATATATAAAACTTAAATTTCTCCATTATAATATAATTACTCCTTATAACATAAATATATATATATATATATATATATATATATAACTCCATTAATTTTATAAACATATGCAAGCCATTAATATCATTCATATGAATACACAACTCCATAAATATACATTCCCACCACACGGTTACATAACTATATTTATATCTCATATGCATAAGCATAACTTGAACCAGATAGTATCGTCAATATATATATATATATATATATATATATATATATATATATATATATATATATATATATATATATATATATATATATATATATATATATATATATATATCCTCATGTATCATTCTTTATCAACAATAAACACAACTTTATAACTATAGCCTTTTCAATATATATTTATACATCTCCCGTACATATTTATATCTGCCGCAATATATTCATATCTCCCGTAATATACTCATACCTTCCCGTAATATATTCATTCAGTATATAAATATATCTTTATATTTTCTCCTTTACATTGTTGTATATGCATATATCATTAAACTACCATAAATATATATATATATATATATATATATATATATATATATATATATATATATATATATATATATATATAAGTACCTCAATTCATTTTCCATATTCACAATATATCAGTATATCATAACTTCCCAATTCTCAATATTACAACTCCATATCATGAATATACACGCCATTAATTTCTTACAGCCTATAATTTACTTCGTATAATACTTATGAATTTCTACGATACATTTTACTCATCTATACTTGATACATTTTACGCATTACACATAAAAACCATGGTTTAAAATTTATCAAAGCACATCATACATATTAAATAAAATAAATCATACTCACTTGAGGCAATGCGAAGACCAACTGTGTAAGCTCGCCAATATCCCCCCCGCGGAACTCGCCTCTTCGCTCTATTACCATATTTTAATACTAATTGGGGCTTAAGATATTTAAATCACTCACAAATAACACTTAAGATCATTCTAATCCTTCACAGGCATTTCATCGGACGCCTGGCGTGCGCACGACACATGCACGCATTCCGATTTTTTCCTAACTGGGTTTTTTGTCCATAAAAATTACTAAAAATCACTCGATATTAATATAAAGGGTCTACTACAATTTCTACAATTATTAGTGAGATAATTCTAACATTATTAGCTTTCCTTATATAAACCCAAAACCCTAATTTATAAGCAACTTACACATCCTTAATTAATTTGCTAATTTCTTGACTTTAACATCAAAATAGATCTCTAACCAACCCTATACTCCATTTTTAAGTATAAGAAATTACTCAAATAATTAAAAAGAGATATACCTCCACTAAATCATTTCTCCAAATTGACTCCACCACTAGCTAGAGCACCCTTCACTTAGCTAAAACCCTAAAATTATATGAAAAAAGAGTGAAGATTTAGTGGGTTGGGTGTGAATGGGTTTCGAACGAAGCGGAAGTTGGGGGAGGAGAATAGGGGAAATGGAAAATTAACTATAGGCCCCCTTTGACTCTTTTATTACTTTTACGACCTTCTAGTTCTCTTTTTTGCAATAAATTTCAATAAAATCCGCTCCACCAAATGAATAAATAAATTAAGGATTATATATGAGAAAAAATTGTATATTTATACATAATAATAATAACAATAATGTTTAATAACAACAAAAGAAATACAACAACTATTTTGAAATTATTAAAAACAAAGAGATGTTACATTGGGCCTGGAATTCGTTAGCCCAAATAAGACACAACGCCACTGTCGGTCGACCGCACCCCCAGGTCGATCGACCGCAACGTGTAAAGCTAACTCCTGAACTCTAGACCGGTCGACCGCACGGTCGACTGTCCCGCTCTCTGTTGGACCATGTACACTCGAAGAACCTCCTACAGTTAAAGTTAGTCAACCGTACCCCCGGTCGGTCGACCGCAACTCTCCATACTACACATCTTCTACTTGTTGTTGTCTTCTCTTGCTGTCTTTGTCTCATCTTCTTCTTCTCCAACTTCAAGTACTCCGTGCCTACGTGTATTTGAGGCCAAAATCCTAACAAGTAAAGGTACAAAGCAAAAGAGAAAGAGGCATACAGAGAGGAAACAATGTGGCTGATGACACCCTAGAGGTCATTCAAGTAGAGGACAAGTCAACACCAGACGAACATTGAGGAGTTGGAAAAGAAAATGCAATTCAACATCATAATTCATAAACATAGTTCAGAACAACTTTTGGTGTGGTGACACCAGAATAATGAATAATTAAGAGAGAAATCACAAGTGAACACTAAAAAAATAGCATTCATCACTCTAAACCAAGTTTAGTTGTATTTCTTAAAATTTTGAAATGGATGATCCAATACATAGAGGGGGATGGGTTTATTTATATAGTTCCATTAATGACTTATCGGATTTGAGTGGGTCATTTGAATTCGCTGAACAGATAGCTTGTGGGTAGTGGAGCTAAATCTGAATGACTTATCGGATTTCTTCCATAAACTACCATGAATGGACTAGAACCCGTGGTCTGGTTGGAAGAACAATCGTAAGCGAATTCAACTTGAGCCAAAACAAGATCTCATTGACGAGTATTTTTGCCCACCAAGCTTCTTAACAGATTTCCCAAACTTCGATTGACAGCTTCAGTTTGGGGATGGTGAGAAGAACTGAACTGCAGGGAAGTGCCCAGCTTTTGCCAAAGCATACACCAAAAAAGACCAACAAATTTACTGTCTCTTTCAAATGTAATCATCTTTGGAATGCCATGGAGCTTGACAATCACTCAGAAGTGGAGATCAACTATGTCAGAAGCATCTAAAGTCTTGTTACATGGCACAAAGTGAGCCATCTTTGAGAACATGTCAACTACTACCATGACAGAATCTTTATTTTTTTGTGTGCGAGGTAATCCCACAATGAAATCAATGCTCCCATCTTCCTAAGGTGCATTTGGGACAAGAAGCAGAGTATATAACCCTGTGTTTTGACCATGACTCTTGGCTATATGGCATTTTTGACATCGCTCCACATGTCGGCTCACATCTCGCATCATCTTAGGCCAGAAAAATGCTTTTCAACGAAGGACAAAGTCTTAGCTCTTCCAAAGTGTACACCAAAATCTCCACCATGAGCCTCGGTAATGATAGCTTATTGCAAAGAATCATCAGGAATACACAAGCGAGTTCCTTTAAAGAGAAATCCATCATGCAACAAATAAGAATCAGAAGAGCCATTTGAACAAATGTTCCAGATTCTCTTGAAGAAAGGATCATCCTTGTACAACTCCTTTATCACTTCAAACTCCAGCACCTTTTGACTGCATGGTACTCAAACAAGTATGTCTCTTACTCAAAGCATCAACCACCTGGTTCTGCTTACTGGACTTGTACTTGATGTGAAAACCATAAGCTTGCAGAATTTCAACCCATCCAGCATGTCTATGGTTCAACTTATGTTGGTCGTTGATAAATTGCAAAGCTTCATGATCGGAGTACAGAATCAACTCCTTTGACAAAAGATAATGCAGCCAATGATCCAAAGCTTTTATAATAGCATAGAACTCTTTGTCATATGCTGAGTATTTGGTGAGAGGATCAGTCAATTTCTCACTAAAGAAAGCAATCAGCTTGCCTTCCTAATCCCTACATTAGAAGCATCACAATCCACCTCGAACACTTAATTGAAATCGGGAAGGATTAGAATAGGCACCTCGGTCATCTTCTTCTTGACAAGCTCAAAGCTTTTTTGTGCTTCATTGCTCTACTCAAATTTTCCCCATTTCAGGCATTCAATAACTGGAGCAATAATTATATTGAACCCCTTGATGAAATGCCTATGGAAATAAGCAAAGCCATGACCGTACCTCCTGAATTGAGCTGGAGACGAACCAACTTGCAATGACTTCAATCTTACTAGGATCCATCATAATTCCTTCACCTGAAACTACATAGCATAGATAAACCAATTTATTTGTTAGAAAGTCGCATTTCTTCAAGTTAGCGTACAACTTCTATTTTCTTAGAATGTTGAACACTTAATAGAGATGCTCTATGTGTGTATCGGGGTCCTTGCTAAAGATAAGAACGTCATCATAGTAGACTGCCAGTCTGCCACAAATCGACTAATGAAAGGCTTAAGTATACTATTCATAAGCCGCATAAAAGGGCTGGGGGCATAAGACAACCCAAACGACATTACCATCCATTCATAAAGTCAATCTCTCATTTTGAAATCCGTTTTCAATTCGTCTCCAGGTTTCATACGGATTTGATGATACCCGCCCCGCAAATCAATTTTGGAGAACACTGTGGCACCATAGAGTTGATCAAGGAGATCATTAAGCTGAGGAATGGGAAAATGATACTTTATGGTGATCTTATTCTTGGAGCAACGACTGCAGCATTGGTAGAACTTCGACCTTTTCTTCATTCTCTTGCAAGACAACTAGGGCATAGTTTCTTGAGTTTTCTCAAAAGCAACAAAGAAATCATATTTGGACAACAAGTTGTTTCCTTCCCCAGGATTCAAGTGTGGCCTGCTTTCCATCTTTACTGGAGCTAAAACAACCTTAACACCTTCCATAGTAAAAGAACAAGTCTTCTTAAAGCCATCATGCATTATTCGTCATCACACCATATTTCATCCTCATAATTCTTCACAATAGAAAATTGAACTAGGTATCATTTATTTACCTTTACCTCGTTCTCCTTGCATAACCAAGAAAGCATGTATGGCCACCGGTGCTCTACTGTCTTCATGTGCAATTTCTCAACCATAATAGTAGCTACCACATTCTCTCCATTAATGATCACATTGCAAACCTTACCATGGAAAGTACACCATGTATGGAATATGTCGTTTCGAAATCGATCATCGTCCTCCACGTGTGCAGCATTTAAGCTTCTTCGAGTTACCAAGCATTCTTCTTCATCCGTGTAAGTAATTTCTTCGTCAAATATTGGGCTATCATCACAGTAAAGTTCATGATCTTCTTTGGATTCTTCCACCTTTTGCTCCACAAGCGAGACGGTTCCATGATTTGGGCAATCAACTGTAATATGGCCTATTCCTTGACACTTGAAACAAGGACCAGCTTTTCGGTGGGTTGGATTGACATGAGCTTCTTGCTTAGGAGATGCCTTGGCCGGTGTATCCATTTTCGGTGTTAAAACCGATTTGATGGTGGATGACGAAGCTCGATTTGAACAATATCTTGAGGTATGACCACGAACATCCTTCCACTGCTTCTCAACCTTCAAGGTTGGTTTCTCCACATCTTCATAACTCCAATATTATTATAGTTGAATGATGTTGTTGATTTCGGAACGGAATCCTCCGAGATAACATGCAATAGTTTGCTACTTTGTTTCTTCAATATCGCAAAGCATCCATAGCTTATCAAACTCCATCATATACTCCTCTACACACAAATCTTTTTGTCTGAATTTATGAAACTTTAGGTAAGAGTTTTGGCGATAATTTGTCGGCAATAAATTTTTTTCTTCTTTCAATTCTTTCCTCATCTTCTCCTATGTTTTAGTTCACCTTTTTCCTTCTCGAGCCGATGCTTCTTTAAATTGAAGCATACTTCTTCAATTTGATTGCCACCAGTTTTACCTTACGATCTTCAACTACATCCTTGTAATCAAATACTCTCTGTACAATATTAAGTCAATCTATGAATTCTTCATGATGCATCTTATCTTCGAATTCTGAGATGTCAACTTTGTTGTCAAAGTTTTGTTGAACATGGTGCAGTCGCCGACGATTGTTATCACCATCTGAAGCTCGATCATCCTTTCGCCTAAAAGGATTCTTCTTCGCCGTCAGAGTTGTCATTTCCTGTCTCATGATGGGATTCATCATGATTCAGAGGTTTGAAGCCTGCTAGACGCTCCTGGAATTGCTACACTTATCTCCTTAACTCCTCCATCTCGATTTCACACAAATCTCTTTCGGGATGTGGTGGATTTTGCCAACCGCCACCTCGATGTCCACGCCCCCTAAACATGATCGGCTAGGGCTCTAATACGAATTTGACACTGGAATAATGAAGATTTAAGAAAGAAATCACAAGTGAACACTCAAAAAATAGCACTCACCACTCTAAACCAACTTTAGTTGTATTTCTTGAAATTATGAAAGGGATGATCCAATACATAGAGGGGGAGGGGTTTATATAGTTGGTCAGGGAACAACCTTCCATTAATAGGTTCACATTAACTAGACATTGGAAACAGATTCCAACTTAAATGAGATGAATTCCTAAGGTGGCTAGTTGGAAGGACATTAATATTTAATTAGATGAATTCTCAATGTGGCTAGTTAGAGGGACAAAATTTTAAATGACATTCATGCACTTTAAGAATGATCTATATTCGGTGTCACGTGAAGTGAGTTGCTGAAAAAGCAGCAAGAGGTCCCAATTGGGCCTAGTATTTGTGGATCATAGAGGAGTTAATGTCATGGAGACAGGTGAAAGTTCACGAGGCCCAATATCAAGCCCAATTGAGAGAGAGCCTGCAAAGTTGGATGGTCTGCAAAATATAGCGGACCTAGAATTTGATGAACAGGAGATGTCGAAAGAGAAAAACCTGGCCCAAACTATGGAGGAGTCTGGCCTGTCTGATTTAATTAACTCAGGGGATGAGGGGAACAGTGGGGGAGACGAACAGAAGGAGGAGCAGCCAGAGGAGGGGTATGCTACATTCGCCAACCCACGTCGATGAGGGCAAGCAGCGCAGCAGCAGTGAAAGAGTTGAAAAAGGAGGGGAGAGAGGTAGAAGTAGAACTAAAGAGATGACGGTGAAGGACGACAATTGAAGATCCACCCACGAAGGACGACATGATCGCATTTGATGCCAAAGCCAAGATCTCCGTCTCGTCTCGTCTCAGCTTGCACAAGTCAACGAAAGAGGGCGGGGTCTGGTGTGTTGTTCAATAGGGAAGAGGATCACAATAGTGCGTAAGGAGAAGAGTGAACACTGCTGCTGTGATGCACTCTCAGATGGGCAGTCACAGCGGAGTTCAGGATGGTGAGAGTGCAAGAAGAGGACCTGACATTTTGGGTTTTTTTAGAGTGCATTTTGTAATTTACGAACAATCTAGTGAATTTTGAGTCAGTGAGTGCATTTTGCATTTGATATACTGTTTCATTATCTTCTCAATAATGGAATTCTATGTCAGTTTATATATATATATATATATATATATATATATATATATATATATATATATATATATATATATATATATATATATATATATATATATATAGTTGCATTTAAAAAACTTTCTCTGAAATTTTGTTCCTCAATAGTTTCTCAGATACAGATAGCATATAACTGCATTCTGAGATACAGATAGCATATAACTGCATGGATTTTCATATTAGAAGATCTACCATGTATATTATCTGGATACTTTGAAAGTAGCCCCAGCTTATCCTTCTCGTTTTTCATATAAAAAGAAGATGGGAAACATATGCTGTGTCAGACATAAGATTTCCTTGGTGTTATGTAGGCTTGCATAGGGTGGAGTTTGTGAGTGGTGAGCTGAATAGTGTCGACGCTCTCTTCTTCACCGTCTTTAAGCTTCCACTCAAACTCTTGTACCAGTCGACCAATGGCAGTGCATGAAATTAGAAATGCCTGCAGAGAACCAGCACATACTCTCTTCCCCCCTCCGAAAGCCATGGTCTTGTACAAGTCCATTTGATCATATTTGCTGTTCACAAATCTCTCAGGCTTCCATTGGTCGGGCTCCTCCCAGCCTTTCTTGTCCATATTGCATGCATATAGATTGATTGCTATCTGTAATAGGTTTAGTTTCATGAGATGCCACTTGAAAAATAAAGGTTTACCCTTACTGCATACCTATCAACTGAGGGAATTCTAGTAATTTTTTCGAGATACAAAATGAAGTATCAAACTTTTCTGGAAGTTAAATCAATATAAGAGCTACATCAACAGGGGAGTTATTTTGGCTGAATGATATAATACTACATCGTAGGCACAAAGATATGGAAGAATAATGAGATTAGCCACTTTGCCCCAAAAGGATTAACCATACTTAGACTAGTGTCCCTAAGCGAGAATCATACCACTAGACTAGTGTCAAAGCATATTTAACAATTGTACATTTTTATTTCTCAATCCTTTTTGGCAGCAAGTTATGTAGTCTATGAGAAGAGCATATGTTATATGTCTTTTGTACTACTCGATACGTGGATGTTTGGCTAATTGCTACTTAGCCCCTTTTGATAAAAAGAACAAATAAATAAAAATCCAAGCAAGGTTCAACAACACTTACATCGGTTCCTGCAGGTATATTATATCCTCCAAGCTGGGTATCTTCATGGACATACCTTGGAGGAATAAGAGGAACTGGTGAATGATATCGCAGAGTTTCATGGAAAACTGCATTCAAATATGGCAATTTCTGTAGATGCTCCTCCGTGATCTTCTCAGATCCGCATACTTCTTGAATTTCTTGATATAATCGATCCTGCACACCATAGTGATTCAAGGAAAAATGAATATAAGAATGGAAAAAAGAGCGGCAAAAATTATATGCAAAGTTTTTTCATTGAAAACTACCTGACATTTTGGATTCTTAGCAAGTTCATACATAGCCCATTCTGTTGTGACCAAAGTTGTATCAGAAGTTTCAATAATAGATTCCCAGACCAAGGTAACAAGCTGTTGTTCTGTCAGTGTCTTCTCCTCTGCCACGAGGAAATCCAGATAACAATTTATTTCCTGTTCAAAGCATATAATTAAGACATGGAGAAGCTGAAGATAAGATGATATGCGAAGTACTACAAGATTTGAAGGGTGTGTTTAACCTTCTAATCTGAGGACATGTTCTATATTATAAATTTTCTCTGTAATTTTACTGCGTGTGGCCACGGTAAGGAGTACTTCTGTTCTTATTATCTAATCTAATCGTAGTTAAATCTGAATCCAACACAATTCAGGGAGTAAGATACAGATTGAATTTTTTTAAAAACTAATATGTTAAAATGCAATAACAAAACTGAAGAAAAGATACCTCTCCACGAGTAATCCGTTTCCTCTGCTCCGTGATTAGGGCCTTTGTTACAGCATTTTTGCGTGTTTCGATACTCTGGGTTTTCATCTCCAAGCTCTTGTTGGGCACCCATGCCATATAGGGGAAAAAGTCTCTCCAATCTACTTCAATTGCTCCCATCATTGGATCAACCACTAATACATTGAAAATCTCTTGCTTTGACATTGTCACTCCAAGCTCCTCAACAAATATGGACTCCTCCACTTCCGTGCCCAAGGCCTAGAAAAGCAGGTAAAACATTAGCAAATAAAGAGCAAAGATCTATTCCTCGCATCGAGAAGATCTATTTTGACACCCGATCAAATTATTTGTCTAGAATATGCTCGTTATTACCTGGATTGAATGTTTCCTTCAAAATTGTATGATAATTTTTAAATAATTATTAAATACTTCAAGAAAACAATACAAGAACCAATAAACCCATATTCCAGGAATGAACAAAATGATACTGAAATTAAATTCACAGACCTGGTTGTGACTTGAAGATCCAAAATTCATGTCTAACACAAGTTACAAAAGTATGGTTAGAAAAAAGGTGTTGAGACACATACTTGTTTTAATGCCAATCGGAAAATTTCAGCCTTAAATGAGTCCCTGAGTTTGACTGCATCTTGAGGATTGTTAGAAATCTCAGCGAACAACGCGTTTATGACGTTCTTTATCATGGTGTCCCTGTGACCGCGATTTCGCTTCTGCAATAAACACAGTTGAAAGGAATATGGCAAACAAAATAGACGATATATAATGCAGTTTATATAAAAATTATAACAAATAAATAAAGAGTTGTCGCTCATTGACAAACCTGAGCACTTGCTCCTAAAAGGCTCGAAAGTATATATCTCTTCACCATTTTATGGTATTCGCCATAGTCACTCATGGCGACAAGAGATTTTTGGCCTGTAAGCAATGTCAGTGCCTTCGAGAGTTTCCTAGTTGAAATAGATGAAAACTTGGTCACCATAGCCTGCACATTTCCAGAAATATAATGAGTACATTGGTCTTTTGTCATCCCATATTCTACATCCACATAGCCTTACAAAATTATTTTATGAATAAAGAGATAAATTAGAGAAATAGTACCTCTTTAGCCAGTTCGGTTGAATTGATTACCACCATCGTGGATGACCCCATTTTGATCGAATAGATGGGCCCATAAATCTCAGCCCAATTTGTAAATGTTTTATAAGGTTTCTTAGCCTTCAATTGAGTAAATTCCCAATCAAGGGCAATCCAGGAACAGCTAAAATCACAATACCAGCCCAAAATCAAACCCTGTCTATAAATTTCCTCAAAAAATAAAATAAAATAAAATAAAATCATCAAATACATTAGATTTTTTGCATGTGCAAATGCAAGTAAAACCGAAACGAATTACAGACTTCCAATACACTTTTACTTAGACAACAACAACAACAACAACAACATATTTTTCCAAACTAGTTAACAATGAAGGAAAGTGATATTTCATATATTGGGGTGGTTTGAAAGCCACAAAGACTTTGTGCTGCTAGTACTAGAAATTTCCAGCACATGCATTTCAAGTGCAACCTGAGCTGACTGGCAAAATACCTCTCTACTATTGGAGTTTTAGATTCATAATTAAGCGGCCTACACATGTTTTCTGCTCCCTAATTTTTACATGTGTTAGATATTATTATAATCCCATATTGGTTGTAGAGTTGTTTTGATATTTGTTCTCCTCCTATATATAGGTGGTATTGTACTTGGTTGAACTCAATTCAATATTCAGTATTGTTTTCATCTGTGCAAGTGGATCTTCAAGGTCAAATATCAACCTGATGGATCTATTGAGCGGCACAAGGCTCGTCTAGTAGCCCGAGGATTTACTCAGGAGCATGGCATTGATTATGATGCGACCTTTGCTCCCGTTGCACAGATGACTACTGTTCGCACTCTTCTTGCTGTTGCAGCCATCCGCCAATGGCCGTCATACCAGATGGACGTATGGACGTGAAGAATGTTTTTCTTTATGGTACCTTATCTGAGGTTGTTTATATGGATCCTTCTCCTGGCCTCCCTACTCCTCGTCATGTTTGCCGGTTGCGTCGGGCTATATGTGGTTTGAAGCAGGCCCCTCGAACCTGGTTTGAGTGTTTTCGCCTTGTCATCACCAAGGCTGGTTTGAGTACATATTCTGATTCAGATTGGACAGGTGATCCTACTACCAGACGGTCTACCACCAGTTTCTGTCTATTTCTTGGTGATTCGCTGATCTCATGGCGAAGTAAGAAAGAAACAGTTGTTGCATGTTCTTCGACTGAAGCTGAGTACAGAAAAATGGCAGCTACTACTAGAGAGATTGTTCATATTCGTTGACTGTTATCAGATATGGGTGTCACTCTTACAAGAGTTATTCCCCTTCATTATGATAACCGGAGTGCATTGCACATTGCAAGCAACCCGGTCTTTCATGAGCGAACGAAGCATATAGAGATTGATTGCCATTATGTTCGTGAGCGCTTTGAGACTGACCATTTCTCTCTATTCTGTTACATCTTCCCAGCAGACTGCAAATTTCTTCACCAAATCCCATACTGTTCAGAGATTTAGATACTTAGTAGGCAAACTCACACTGTTTGACCCATCGTGAGTTTGAGTGGGGGTGTTAGATATTATTATAGTCCAATATTGATTGTAGAGTTGTTTTGATATTTGTTCTCCTCCTATATATAGGTGGTATTGTACTTGGTTGAACTCAATTCAATATTCAGTATTGTTTTCATCTCTCTGATTTATCTTAACAACATGCATATACCGCAAATTGGTGGAACTTGTAAGCTTTGAGGGTGAATTTTATCTTAATTAATCACTCTATAGTGTCAACTAATCATCAAACTTTTAGTCTAGTAAAACACTCCCCTTTACTTCATTAAAGATGGAATATTGAAACAACAAAGTTAAACCACATCGGGGTAGTTTGGTTGGTTGTAAAGTTTATCCAATTTAGAAGATTACTATCTGAAAATAAGTTCTAAAAAAAAGGGTTTTTTTTGGATATAGTTTTATAGTAGTATAGGATAGAGAGGAAAGAGAAAGATATTTAAAAAGTAGTAAAAAAATAATATGGTGGAGTAGGTGGAGTTCTTTTATTGGATAATGTTAAGGCCATTTCCAACCCACTCCAAAATGGAGTAAAAAGTGGGTTTGGAGTTGAGTTTCCTTCTCCATCCCAGCGCCATCTTTTACTCCATTTTGGAGTGGATGGCGACGAGCGAACAGTGGCACGCCATATTTGGCGCACTACTGTTCACTGAGTGCTAAACTTTTTTTTTCTTTTCAAAACTCCCCAAAAGTTTTCAAGTTTTTTTAAAAAACCTAATTCTACATTTTCTAAACATTCTACTCCTAAAAATGAAATTTTAATTTAATTGTGTTCTATATATTATTTAATATTGAAGGTTATTAATTTTATATTGAGTATAATTAATGTTAAAATATTGAGGCATATTATTGGATCAATATGTTAAAAACTTTTGTTTGTGGCTAATTTATTAAATAGATAAATAGTGGGGAGTTAGAAGAGAATTAATATAAAAGTATAAAAAAAAGAATATGCTGAGAATATTCTTTTTTTGAGTTAGAAATGAAGTAATGAGTTGAAGATGAAGTTACTTTTTGATGTGACAGTTATTCTATTTTGGAGTAAAAGTTGCTCCAAAATGGAGTTGAGGGTTGTTGATGGCTACCTTCAACTCCATTTTGGAGCAACTTTTACTCCAAAATGGAGTAACTGTCACATCAAACAGTAACTTCATCTCCAACCCATTACTCCATTTCTAACTCCAAAAGAAAATATTCTCAGCATATTCTTTTTAATCTGCTTTTTATATGAATTCTTCTAACTCCCCACTATTTATCTATTTCACCAATTAGCAACATACACAATTAAAATAAATTTTCATTTTTGGGAGTACAATGTAATTAATTTTATTTAGAAAATGTAGAATTAGGTTTAAAAAAAACTTGAAAACTTTTGGAGGGTTTTTATAAAAAATAAAAAAAGATTAGCTCTGAGTGAACAGTAGCGCGCCATATATGGCGCGCCACTGTTCACTCTGCGCGATCCACTCCAAAATGGAGTAAAAGATGGCATTGGATTGGAGATGGAAATCCAACTCCAAACCAATTTTTTACTCTATCTTGGAGTGGGTTGGAGATGGCCTAAGAGATAATATTAAGAGAGAGGAGAGAGAAATCAATTTAAAATCTCATGAATAGTAATTTTTCTCTCATTTTGGCCGGAAAACGAATTGGCCATAATTCATAAAGTGCTAGAGTACTCTTTCACGAAAACCAAATCCAAACCCTTTTATTCCTAAACAAATATACGAACAGAAATATTTCTTCACAATTCATTTCCAACAATGATTTTTAGGCCAAACAAACTACCACATCAAGTAATTGCCTATACGCAACTCGGAGATTGCATAGTACCTAAAATAAAGTAGAATAGCCTAACAACCAAAATACACAATAGGACTCCAAAATACAAGAAACTACTAAAATTGGTATGAAATTTCGGCTTCAAATTAATACTCATGGGCATTCTAGCACATGCACTGCATTTGCAATTTCGAGTCAAGAGTATATCCCCCCTACAATGCATTGCTCCAAACAATACTCGGGGTCATTTGGGATTTTGATGTTGATTTTCTTGTAACTGGACTTGGTGAGTTGATACTTTGGAAACCTAGCACGACAACTGTTCGATCTATTTCCTTTGTACTTGTAGGCCCCATCTTTTTGCAACCATCTCCCCTTTTGTTCTAAAATTTGAGACAATCATACAGATTGACAAAAACTAACTTTGTTGTCAATAACAAATTATAATTTCTACCATTTGATCAAAACCCACATACTAAACTTTACCCAATTTTTTCAACAAACAAAAAATCAAAGAGTGAATTGATTGAGTTACCAGGTGGGGAATTAGAGACCCTAAGCTTTTTCCCAATGAGGAATGCAACAATGAGGCATATGGTGGTGGCAATGGAAATGAGTGAGAAACCCAGAACAAAATCCATGGTCTCAGTCAAAGGAGACCACAGAGAGAGAGAGAGAAATCAAGTATTGAAATGAAGAGAAAGATTATGGAAAAATTTGCCGTACTGCCCCATTTTTGAAAATATTTAGCGCCTTGCTCCACTTTCCAAAACAATTAGCGAAATGCCCTTATTTAGGACACGTCAGCAACAAACGTTATTGGAAAAAACGGCATAGGTTATTTCAATGCCGTTCTTCCCAATAACGGCATCTGTTTGCAAAAAAAGTTTCATGCCGTTATTTGGAATAACAGCATCTGTTATTTTTTGTGTAAAGATCTAACAGTCTCAATTGTGAGCTGAGAGAGAATTGCAAAAATAAAATAACTAATGCCGTTCTCTCAGAGAACGGCAACGATTATACTGATGCCGTTATTCTGAATAACGGCATCAGTTATATTCGTTTTGCACAGTTTCCTATAATCAAAAACCCCCTTCTCCTCCCCTTTTGCCTTACGTTTTTTTCTCTCCTTCACTCCGACTCCCAAAACCCTAAACCCAAAAAAAAATTTCTTAAAATCCCAAATATTCGAGTGATTTGTAAGTTGCCAAACAAAAATTATACTTAGCCTCTACTTTTGATTCTCTCATTGAGAATTCCAAATCAACCGGAATCCAAATTTGTGGTAAGTTTGAAAAATCCCTAATTTTTTTTTACAATGTTGATTTTGATCTATGAGAGATGTATGCATTGGTAGTATAGTACAAGTGATGTAGATTTGTGTTATCTAAGCAGTAATTTTGGAAAAGTAGTTATGGATTGTTGGTGATCTAGGGTATGTGAAATGTTGAAATCTTGAAAAAGATGCAATTGTTCAAGTTGTTAGGAAAACAAAGAATATAGGAGATACTTTGTGGGGGTGTTTTGGTTGTCATTATGATGATTGCAAGTAGTTCTGATGTGTTGAAGATCTATGTATACATAATGGTGAAGTGAAGTTGAAGGCAATGCGTGAGGATAAAATCTATTTTTCCAAAATGTGATGAATGATTTGAGGAAAAAGGAGTTAACCATGGATAGAGGGTTGAAAAGCTGAAATACACAGAAGGTGTCTACATAGGTTAACTGTTTCAATGTGTATTAGATAAGTGTTTGTTATTGATTAGTGTTTGTTATTGTTGTTGATTAGTGTTGTTATTGTTGTTGATTAGATAAGCTGAAATACACTGAGGAAAATTGTTGTTGATTAATGTTTGTTATTGTTTAGTACATATGTCTAGTAAAATTTTAGTACACTTTTTGGTATATCTAGTATTGTAATAATGTCTATTAACATTGTAGTTGACACGTTATATTTGACAGACAAATGGATCCTACACAACCATCTTCTTCCCATGATGTGGGTGCTTCATCTAGTACTTCTCATGGACCACGGGGACATCCGGGTCAAATAGATCCTACCGTTCTTTATCTGCAAGAAGATCACAGATCGTAGGCGGTTTGGAAAGGAGATGTAGAAAAAATGAGTTTCCGAATGCACACCATCATGAAGACGCACCCTCGTATTCAAAATTACTTGTTAAGCAGCGGATTTTACGGGATGTCGAAGTTGGCGAAAATCAAATGTGACCACGCCCTACTTACCACTCTTGTGGAGCGATGGAGGCCGGAGACACACACGTTTCACTTACCAGTTGGTGAGATGACGGTAACCCTACAAGATGTAGCCGTCATTGCGGGTCTTCCAATCAATGGGGTGGCCGTCACGGGGAACTTGATGTTCAATAAAGTTGCATTAGTACGAGATTACCTTAGGCACGAGGTGCCTGAAGATGATAAGGGAGTATTCGTTGGGAAATCAATTAGATGTTCTTGGCTTGATTCGGAGTTTAGTAATCAAATGCCAGATGTACCGACTGACATCCAACTCCAGAATTATACGCGGGCTTATCTGTTGTCGATGATTGGAGGGTAACTATTCTCTAATTCTTCAGGTGATGTAGTGCATCTCATGTACCTTCCACTGATTGCTGACTGACAAAAAGCCGGCCGATATAGTCGGGGAAGTGCGGCTCTGGCCTCCCTTTACCGTGCTCTCTGTAACTGTTCGATGGGGTCGATCCAAATGACCGGGCCGATGTCTATATTGTAAATATGGTGTTGGGAACGAATACACCTTGGCCGACCCCGGGTAACGGTACTTTCAGAAAGTTGGAGAGTGCAACCACTACACCAAAAACTGTATTTAGCGGCATTTATACTCTGGCATTTGTGGGAAACGTCGGGGTATGAATGTGTTACTTCGTGGTAAACCCTAAAACGTTAACATACACCGGCACTTTTAATAAGCGCCGGGCTATTATGCTATAGGCCGGCGTTTATTAAACAAACGCCGGCCATTCTAGGGGATTTTTTTTACCCCCGCCGCCTAGGGCTATTATGCTATAGGAAATTTTTCACTTAATTTTTTTTGGGATATTTTAGCAAATGCCCCCATTCAAAATGTGTAAACTAGCATATACCCCCACTATTTTTAAAAACTAAGAAATACCCCTAGTTTGGATGGAATGGTTAAAATTCCGTTAAGTTAACTTACGTGCATCACATGTAACACAGTAAAATGACCAAAATACTCCCAATAAAATTATTTTAGCAAATACCCCTATTCAAAATCTAAAAACTAGCATATACCCCCACTATTTTTAAAAAAATGATATTTTAACAAATGCCCCCGTTCAAAATATGGAAACTAACATATACCCCCACTATTTTTAAAAACTAAGAAATTCCCTTAGCTTGGACGGAATCGTTAAAATTCTGTTAAGTTAACTTACGTGCATCACACGTGACACAGTAAAATGACCAAAATACCCACTACATAAAGTAAGGATTTCTTGAAGCAAATTTGAAAAGAGAATGAACCGTCTCCTTTCCGCTTTGCAAGTCCGTATAATTTTTTCTCTGATGGCCATCTACCCCACCTTGTTATATTAGGGTTTTTAAAGAAGAAATACCCCAACCCTAATCAGTCATTGACTCATTGTAAGCATCTTCTCCACCTTGTTATATTAGGGTTTTTGATAGATTATGTTTGTTTGATCGTTTCAACTTGATCAATTTTGTGATGTTTTTTTTCTGAATTCTTTTTAAGGAAAATTGGTTGTAGGAAGAGCCATGAATTCGAGAAGGTTCGCATCTGAATCTTTGTTCTATTATTTTGTTTATATTTTTATTATTCGGATGCGAACCTTCAAAAATTCATGGCTCTTCCTATAACCGATTTTCCTTAAAAAAGAATTCAGAAAAAAACATCACAAAATTGATCAAGTTGAAACGATCAAATAAACTTAATCTATCAAAAACCCTAATATAATAAGGTGGAGAAGATGCTTACAATGAGTCAATGACTGATTAGGGTTGGGGTATTTCTTCTTTAAAAACTCTAATATAACAAGGTGGGGTAGATGGCCATCGGAGAAAAAATCATATGGATCTGCAAAGCGGAAAGGAGACGGTTCATTCTCTTTTCAGATTTGCTTCAAGAAACCCTTACTTTATGTAATGGGTATTTTGGTTATTTTACCGTGTCACGTGTGATGCACGTAAGTTAACTTAACGGAATTTTAACGATTCCGTCCAAACGAAGGGTATTTCTTAGTTTTTTAAAAATAGTGGGGGTATATGCTAGTTTCCATATTTTGAACGGGGGCATTTGCTAAAACATCCCTTTTTTTTAAATAGTGGGGGTATATGCTAGTTTTAGATTCTGAATAGGGGTATTTGCTCAAATAAATTTATTGGGGGTATTTTTGTCATTTTACTATGTTACATGTGATGCACGTAAGTTAACTTAACATAATTTTAACCATTCCATCCAAACTAGAGGTATTTCTTAGTTTTTAAAAATAGTGGGGGTATATGCTAGATTTCATATTTTGAATGGGGGCATTTGCTAAATTATCCTTTTTTTTTTCCTTCATTCTCCCCTTCCCCCCCCCCCCCCCCCCCCCCCCCAATTCATATTTTGAATGGGGACATTTGCTAAATTATCCCATTTTTTTTCCTTCATTCTCTCCCCCCCCCCCCCCCCCCCCCCCCCCCCGCGCTCCTCTCACGAACCCAGCACCCCCCCTCCCAACGAACCCAACACCCCCCTCGCCCACTCTCTCTCTCTCTTTCTCTCCCCCTCTCTCTCACGAACCCAACAACCCCCCTTCTCTCACAAACCCTAGCCCCCGATCACCGTGCCCCCAACCTCGCCGTCGCTGTTGCCGATGCCGCTGCAGTACCCATCGCCTTTTCCGCGCCATCACTCTGATCACTATCATCTTCTTCCCTTTCTCAAACCCTAGGTATGAATTTGAGAATTTGATAATTCGTTAATTTGTAAATTTGATAATTTGGGATTGGGAGAAGAATAATTAGGGTTTGGGGTTGTGGAATAATTAGAGTTTGTGTTATTTGTTAATTTGTGTATTTGATAATTTGAGATCTATTGACATTTGGGTTTGCTGAATTTGTCTCTAGTCAACTCAACTGAGGCATTTGCGTCATGGGTTCAGTTGTTTGTGAGGCATGCGTTAAGCCCGGAACAAATCTCCTCACTTCTCAACTTGCAGGTTTAATTTAATTTATTTTGCTAATTAGCTTTACCATTAAAGTTATTATTTATATTATTGTTATGTTACATGTTAATTTCCAAGTTAATCAGTAAATTAACTAGTGCAAGTATTAGATAATTTCCAAGTTAATCAGTAAATCTCCTCATTTCTCAATCAGTAAATCAGATTTTGAAAGTTAAACTTAATTGACATTTAATTAACTGAGTTTGAGATTTGTAATTTTGTAATTAGATCGTCGGAAGTGTTCATGCATGCACATATTTCAATTTAAGTAAATAGTAATTATGTCATAGTAATTATTTCAATTCATGCATGCCACTAGGACTAGGATAGAGCTATGTCAATTTTGGAAAAGATGACATGGTAGTTAGTTGAGTAGACACGAAGTGGTTGACTGCATAAAAATGGTTCATGCAAGACTTCAAAATGTGGGAGAATGCCCGTTGATGTTTATGTTATTGCTGCTATATTCTTGAGCTATAAAGCTTCTATCTGTTATTGATTACACTAAGTTGATATGCTAGTTATTACAGTTGATGGCATAGTTCTAGCTGAGTTTTTTTACAAATTGATGCAATGCAGCAATAGTCAGACATCTCGTATTTTTAGCCTTGATATATTCATGCTGACAGTTCTGACACAAGAACATGCTAATATGTGTTATTTTCATTTACATTCTCATGTTAAATTAATGTTTTCATTTTATGTTGAGATTTGATGAAGTTCTTTCCATGTTATAAGTATTATTCTTTTTTGGTCCAGTGACCAGGACGACTACGAGGTTGTCCGAAAAATTGGGCGTGGGAAGTATAGTGAGGTTTTTGAAGGCATCAACACAACAAATTACGAAAAACGCATTATCAAAATACTCAAGCCTGTAAAGAAGAAGAAGGTATTGGGCTATAAAATAACACTCAATATGGTTTAGTTGGCATCAAAATATAATTATAGTCAGTTGTCGCTATAAAATATAGAGATCATGTATGCTTGTAAGCCTTGTCATGTTGTTATGCGAATCTAGTTGAGTTTCTAGGAGCTATTTGTTTGAAGAAGAAAAAAATAATTAGAAACAACAGTCAGAGAGCATCTGCATGGATTTGGCTTAATTTGTTTGATGGCACTTCTGATTAACTGCTCATCTATTGTTTCATTTGCAGATAAAGAGGGAGATCAAGATACTCCATAACCTTTGTGGTGGTCCAAATATCGTGAAGCTATTGGATATTGTCAGAGATCAGCACTCAAAAACTCCCAGCTTGATTTTTGAATATGTTAACAGTACAGACTTCAAAGTCTTATACCCAACGTTAACAGATTATGATATACGCTACTACATATATGAACTTCTCAAGGTATTTTCTTGTTTTACATTTTGTCATTCTTTGTATGCCTGATGACTTTGAGTACTCTACATATGTATGCATTCACTTTTAAGGTATTATGAATTTGGCAAAGGATGCAGACATAAAATGTATAAAGAGCTTCAATAAAGTAAGAAACTTACTTAAGATACAATTTTCAATTATTCACCAAGAAAGGAAAGGATGGAGTTGACATAGCACAATGAGGTGTTATGTTAAATTTGTGAAGCCTGTGATGTATCTATATGTATATATATAGATACATTGGCTACAAGTTACTGTATATTTTAGGCTTCCAAATCTAATCATCCCTAGTCTCAGCAGATCTAAATTTTGGTGAGGAAGAATTTACGAAGGGACTCCAACTGTAACAAAGGGCCTCCAACTGTAACAAAGGTTGGATGCATTTAGAAATTTTGTACTGTTTATCTGACCTACTATTGTGGATTTAATTCATTTGATTAGCAGAATTTGCAGAATTTTATTGTTGCTCCTTTTCAAAAATATATTCTGTTGAATCTGTTCCCCATTCTTTTTAAAGATTATATAATGATAATCCCCAGCAGAACTTCTCTTTGCTCAATTCTTTAGTTTTTCTGAGAAGAGCATTTACAACTAGGAGTTACAAAATTTGAGAAGAGCTTTACAAGTTTCTTATAGTTTGTCCTATAAATAGCACTCAACTTCAAATTTCTCCTCAATTTTGAGTCTCTTTGGTTATCCTTTACTGGCATACTAATATGTGACACCATTGTGCACTTACTTTTAAAGACAATGTGGCTATTGGATTTAATAGAACAGTTTTGTTTAGCATCGGTAATTGAGTATGATTTTTCAGTACTTGAGTCTATTCATGTTGCTCTATTTGCACCATGCAGGGTTAAAGTCTAAAGAGGAAATGCACTTCAACTGGAGAATGAAGATGGAGTGCTAATTAGTATGCTCAATATAGCTTGTAATAGGGTGAATTAGGTGCTTATAACTATGTATTTTATGATTAGCAATGTAATAGTCTTTTGTATTTTATGATTAGCAATGTAATCTTGAACTAGCAGAAATAATGTATGTGAAAATGAATTTTTTATATATTCATTCATTTTTAAAAATAAAAAAAAAAATAAATTTTTAAAAATTTTTTTTTTAAAAAAAATGTTTACCTACCCCGGCATTTTTCAAAATGCCGTAGATTTTCCCCCAAAAAAAATAAAATAAAATAAAATAAAATAAATAAAAAAAGTATATATCGGCGTTTTTGCAAGCGCCGGGGTATATTACACCAACACCGGCGTTTTCAAAAGCGCCGGTGTAGGCCGCCAAACAATTCCCGGCACGCACTCCACCGGTGCTTGTTGTAGCGCTTTTCCAAACACCGGTAGGTTATACACCGGCATTTATAAATGCTGGTGAAGCCCCAAAAAAGCGCCGGTGAAGACCTTTTCTTTTGTTGTGAACAGGAAAATCCCGTGCTGAGAGCTCCTCTTGGTGCCTACTGGACGGGTAAGCTCACATGGAGGGATAACCCACGTGGTGTCCTCACATATTATAGGGACGAACTCGATCAGTTGAGGGAAGAGTACGTCCACTGGACACCGTACACAGAGGATAGGCTACAATGTCTACCCCCCATTTGCACTGCCAATAATCAGTTGTGGTTGACATTAGCTCCGCTTGTAAATTTCTCGATTGTGGAGTTTTATTACCTCGACCGCGTCCTCCGCCAATTCAATGCACAACAGCACGTCCACGGGAACTCAATGTACGACCGTAGACTTCACAACATTACGGGCCAAGGTCGTTTACCAAATATGGATTAGGCCGATCACCACCGTGCTCATGTAGCATGTTGGAATGAGAGGAAATACGACTTAGTCGTTGAAGGTATTGTGCCGTACAATGGATCAATGCAAACCGCATATATGGCATGGTACCGTCGCATCACACGGTTGTATGTAGCACCAAAAACGGATCTTCCCGCGGGTATCCAACAACCGATACCCACGCACCAAGTGGAACCACCACCCGCACATTCCACATCGCAACCCATGTATCAACCGAAAGCTTCATCCTACCGTTTAATGGTAAAGTAATTTTGTTGTCGGTTAATTTTGTTCACTTCATTTTGCTATGCTTGTTTAATGGTAAAGTTTGTTTTACTACTAATAATTTCTATTCCTAATCTAGATCGACAACATATGGGACATTGCGAAGAAGTGTGCGGCTGTCTTGAAGGGCAACGCTAATAAGGCATGCAAGAAATTGGCAAGAGAACTCCTACTTCCTTGTCGTACTTCTCTTGAAGAAGTTGGAGATGGTTCACGCTTTAATGACCTTGTACGGTTGACCGAAGTACCAACTCAACCGGTCCGAACGAGTGTAAGCCGAGCTCCACCTCCACCACAACAAACAGCTGAAGCAGGACAACCCCCCGCACCTCAAACTCAACCACAAACTGCTTCACATCATCCAAGAAGGGGTAAGACTGTTCGCTTCCCTCCTACACAAAGTGAATTGGCAAATCCCGAGATTGATGTAGGTGGAGGTGATGAAGAAGAAGATTTCGGTCCAAGTGAACCTGCAACTCAAGAGACCCGGGAACGTAGGAGGAAAGTCCTGGTTCGAAAGATGAGACCACCCCAATAATATACGCCTAGTTAGATTTTACAATTATTGAACTTTATGTTTAAGTTACTAAGTTTTTGATGAGGTGTTTATGTAATTCTGGACTTCCATGTTTATGAGTAATAGTCAGTTGTGTTGCAAATGTATGTTTCGCAATAAATTGAAGTAATATGATATTTGTTGAAGTGTATTACATTGACCCAACTTGATTAACATGATTTTAATGTGGTGAAGTGAATTATAGTTAATTTTTGTGCAATTAAAGTATATGGAAAATCTTGGTTGATGAGTTGATGAGTTCATGAAATTGAAAAATTTTTGATGAGTGGATGTGGTGTGTGCAAGTATCCAAGACCAAGTAATTGACTTGTGCATGTCTGTGCATGTTTTGCTGTGAAAAACATGAATAAAAGATGCCGTTATTGCAAATAACGGCATCTGAATCCTGTAACGTTATTGGGAATAACAGCATCAGCTTAGAGGGAAAATTAGAAAAGTTGGTATAGCTGTCAA
This sequence comes from Hemerocallis citrina, assembly GCA_017893485.1. Lineage (NCBI taxonomy): Eukaryota > Viridiplantae > Streptophyta > Magnoliopsida > Asparagales > Asphodelaceae > Hemerocallis > Hemerocallis citrina. Next base: position 300,286,275 of record CM030359.1, on the reverse strand, counting down.
TGTTTCTGTCTTCACAGTTGTTATCCAAGATAACGGTATCCTTAACTTATGCCGTTATCTTGAACAACGGCATCTTCATAGAATCCCCTTAACTCCAAGATAACGGCATCTCCTAAGATTTCTAATACGTATGCCGTTCTCCAAGATAACGGCAACTTCAAATCATGCCGTTTTTCAAGATAACGGCATCTATTAACTATGCCGTTCTCCAAGATGATGGCATCTGTTATGTGTCAAAAATCAGAATTTTGAGACTTCTGCCATTCTTTCTGTCTTCACAGTCGTTCTCGTGAATAACGACATCTTCTTACTATGCCGTTATTCGCAAGAACGGCATTTGTTGTTTAAATAGTTGTGCATATTTTTTGTGCATGTTATGTGAAGATATATTACTTAAAACAAATTTATCCATATCCAACAAACATTCATACCACAAATCTCATTCCAAACAATTTAACCTTAAATTGCTCAACATAAAAATTCAAGTTAATAAATTCATACAAACTTAACGAAAGATTATCTATATAATAAAACACAGAAAGCTATCAAGTGGCTCTCCTTTAATCCCCCGAAAAATCAAAGGCCGAGATCTAATTTTACAAAACATATTTCCCCCCCAAAAGTTCCCCCAAAAACTCAAATTCAAATTTCCCACCCAAAACAACTCCTATATTTATTAAATTTTTTTTCCTCTCTCTCTCCCTCCCTCTTCTATTCAAAAAAATTAAGTAAGTAAAAAAATTTAAAAATTTTTAAAAATTAAAAAATTAAAAATTAAAAAAATTAAACACTTTAAAAGTAATTCCAAAAAAAATCAAAAAAATCATATAATATGTTTTTTGCACTATGTTTAATTTGCTACTTCAATTAATTTGCTGGACCTCCAAAACTATTTTATATGATCAAACAAGGTGCACCCTTCCAAAGACGTACCGTAGGCACATGTCAACGGGCAAACCTAGTACATTACTGAAATACAATAACAGGAAATAAGTTCAAGTGCGGGTAGATTGTGAAGTCCCCACACTTTGTGCATTCTTACAACTCCGTCTATTGTGTCCACTCACTCCACATTTCGAACATACTTTTCAATGTCCGTGTGGGCCTTGGACTTTCGATAACAACTCGTATAGTATTTGGAAGCATCGTTTGATCAATATATAACTCAACTAGATTCCAACTACAACTTGGATGAAGTGTCCTAAGCAACATAGACCTCAGGGAATTGTCATTGTCTATGGGTACCAACATGAAATACTGCACATCCCCTTTACCAGCAGCATAACGGGCACTGAGTTTCAGACTCATTTCACTTCTATCCCAATTGGTAACTTCATATATCTTATCTATTAATTCTGAGTAAGTAAAGTTGCGGGGAGCTCAAATAATTACCGGTTTAACATCACTATAAGAATATCCTATCTTGGGATCCTTAATTACTTCACCCCCAAAATATAACCAAATAGGAATATCAAATTCCATACCTATGCATAAAAATTCAAACATATTCAAGTCATTCACTACTCACAATAAGCATAACATGGGAATACATATCAAACATACGGTTAAGATAATAATACCTTCAAATTAAACCGTACCACCACTAGCTTCAAAATTCGTTGTGGATGAAGATTGCAAATGAGAATGGGAGTAAGGAGGTAGGATGTATGAAATTTTAGAGCACTCGAAAGGTTGGAATTTTTTGATTTTGGGATCTAGGGTTTGTGGGTAACAGGAGTGAAGAGAGAGAGAGAAGATTACGAATCACAAAGGGTAGGAGAAAGGAGAAAGGGGTTTTTTGATTATAGGAAACTGTGCAGAACGAATATAACTGATGTCGTTATTCAAAATAACGGCATCAGTATAATCGTTGCCGTTCTCGGAGAGAACGGCATTAGTTATTTTAATTTTGCAATTCTCTCTCAACTCACAATTGAGACTGTTAGATCTTTAGCCAAAAAATAATAGATGTCGTTATTTCAAATAACGGCATGAAACTTTTTTTGCAAACAGATGCCGTTATTGGGAAGAACGGCATCGAAATAGCGTATGCCATTTTTTCCAATAACGTTTATTGCTGATATGTCCTAAATAAGGGCATATCGCTAATTATTTTGGGAAGTAGAGTAATGCGCTAAATATTTTCAAAAAGGGGGCAATACGGCAAATTTTTCAAGATTATGACTTATTAAAACAGAGATAAGGAAAGGAAAAAAAAAAGGAAGAGTGATATTAAAATTCCAAGAAGTGACACCTGTTGCTCTAAGAACAAACTTATTATTATTTTTTGAAGAAATAACACACTAGTATTAATATCTATAAATGTGTATCTTTTTTTTTTCAAGTCGAAAGGAGACACATTCTCCCAGCCCGTCCATACTTTTTGGCTAAACACACACACATATATATATATAGGAAAAGGATCGGTTGAGCACTTCTCTAGTGCTCACCGCGTGAACACTAGGCCTTCGGGTGTTCATATCGAAAATCCGAACCGTTTACATTGATCTACACATCTAAATTAGTCTAAATATGTAAAATCAAATCATTTGAAATTTATTTGCTCATCCATCATGTGACTATAAAAACAATGATTTTCAGCCATACAATTTTGTAACACTTCAATGAATGGGCAAATGAATTTCAAATGATTTGATTTTACATATTTAGACTAATTTAGATATGTAGACCAATGTGAACGGTTCGGATTTTCGATATGAACGTCCGAAGGCCTAGTGTTCACGCGGTGAGCACTAGAGGAGTGCTCAACCGATCCTTTCCATATATATATATATATATATATATATATATATATATATATATATATATATAGGGGTCGGTTCGGGTGAGAACCAACCCTGGGGTGAGAACCTAAGGGCCTATCCCAGCCATTCATCTGTGTAATCTTAGCGGTCAAGATTTTTTAAAATTAAACAATAAGATTAATTAATTTTTGCATTAAGATGTCAATCTCTTTAATTAAGGGATGGGGACCGCGTAATAAAAGGAATAATTATAAATTGCCTTTTTTTGTGTGCGACGGTTAAGGCAAATTTGGTCAAATTGGAGAGAGAAATAATTTATTCCCGTAAAATATTGGAGAAGATTTTGTTTTCCAAATTAATAGCAACTGCAGAATCATTCACCATTTCGTTCCTTACAGTTACTGTTTATTACAGTTGCTATTTATAATTATTACAGTTGCTGTTTAAGTGGTCAGGTATTGCTGTATAATTATTTCAGTTGCTAATTATAATTATTTCAGTTGCTATTTATAATTATTACAGTTGCTATTTATAATTATTACAGTTGCTATTCAAGAAGATTTTGTAGCCCAACTTAATAGCAACTTCAGAATCATCACCAATTCGTTCCTTCACCAATTCGTTCACTATATAGCAACTGACTGTATTGTAAGTAGATACAATAGCAACTTCAGTTGCTATTTATAATTTTAACTTCAGTTGCTATTTATAGTATTCCTTCACCAATTTCAGTTGCTATTTATAATTATTTCAGTTGCTATTTATAATTTATACAGTTGCTATTTATAATTATTATAGTTGCTATTCGAGAAGATTTTGTATCCCAACTTAATAGCAACTTCAGAATCATCACCAATTCGTTCCTTCACCAATTCGTTCACTATATAGCAACTGACTGTATTGTAAGTAGATACAATAGCAACTTCAGTTGCTATTTATAATTTTAACTTCAGTTGCTATTTATAGTATTCCTTCACCAATTTCAGTTGCTATTTATAATTATTTCAGTTGCTATTTATAATTTAAATAGTTGCTATTTATAATTATTACAGTTGCTATTCAAGAAGATTTTGTATCCCAACTTAATAGCAACTTCAGAACCATCACCAATTCGTTCCTTCACCAATTCGTTCACTACATAGCAATTGACTGTATTGTAAGTAGATACAATAGCAACTTCAGTTGCTATTTATAATTTTAACTTCAGTTGCTATTTATAGTATTCTTTCACCAATTTCAGTTGCTATTTATAATTATTTCAGTTGCTATTTATAATTTATACAGTTGCTATTTATAATTATTACAGTTGCTATTCGAGAAGATTTTGTATCCCAACTTAATAGCAACTTCAGAATCATCACCAATTCGTTCCTTCACAAATTCGTTCACTACATAGCAACTGACTGTATTGTAAGTAGATACAATAGCAACTTCAGTTGCTATTTATAATTTTAACTTCAGTTGCTATTTATAGTATTCCTTCACCAATTTCAGTTGCTATTTATAATTATTTCAGTTGCTATTTATAATTTATACAGTTGCTATTTATAATTATTACAGTTGCTATTCGAGAAGATTTTGTATCCCAACTTAATATCAACTTCAGAATCATCACCAATTCGTTCCTTCACCAATTCGTTCACTATATAGCAACTGACTGTATTGTAAGTGGATAAAAATTTCATATTTAGCAACATTGTACGTAGTAACAAATGTTGTTCATCCTGATGAAGATTGTGGTTCGGCTGAAAATAAAATAAAAAAGGCAATATATGTTGCCTAATAATCTGTGATCTATATTCCTTTTAAATAAAATAAAAAAGGCAATATATGTTGCCTAATAATCTGTCGAATATCTTCATTCCTTTTATTATGCGGTCCACATTCCTTAATTAAAGGAATTGACATCTTAATGCAAAAATTAATTAATCTAATTAATTATAACGGATTACATCTAGACCGTTAATATTAGTCAAATGAATGGCTGTGATAGGCCCTTAGGTTCTCATCTCAGGGAATGGTTCTCACCCGAACCTTTCTCTCTCTCTATATATATATATATCCAGTTTTATAAAAGTAAAACCTAATTAATATCAAGGAATCATGGAATATGATAAGGATAGCGTGAAAAGAAGCATGATCCAGTCGAAAACGATTGGAAGGGCTTTTACTCACTTTAGATTAGAGTAATGCTACAACTTTTCCATGTTTGGGAAAAAATCATCTGATCTTTTAGTTACATGGGTTTTCCACTGTTAACGCTTAAAACCAAATTTCATAAAAACAAGGTTGTAAAGTTTTAGAGAAAAAGCAAAATTTTCTAATAATTAGAACCAAAAGTGATCTAGATCATTCAAGAAACGAAGTCAAATTACTTTACAAAAAGAAAATATTAATGAACTTCTATGAAACAGTTTTCACGGGGCTTATGGTTGCATTAATCAATAAGATATGATTAGATCTTCTTTTAACACAAATAAATACTAAAAGCAAAGGAAATAAGATTTTAAAAAATATATGGTCAAAAATAAAATAAAATGAGTAGGGAACCTGGAGGGCCATTAGAGGATGATGGTTTGTGATGAACAAGAACCTTGCCAACTGCAAGGACAGCCACCAGTCCCAGAGCTATTGCTGCCAAGGTCCCAGCTGAGATATTGTTCTGAATTAATGAAAGAAGAACATCCATTCTCTCTCTCTCTCTCTCTCTCTCTCTCTCTCTCTCTCTGCTTGTAGTTTGGCTTCAACTACTTGTATATAGCTCTCTCTCTCTCTCTCTCTCTGCTTGTAGTTTGGCTTCAACTACTTGTATATAGTAGAAGACTTACCTCACTTCTCTCTCTCTCTCTCTCTCTCTCTCTCTCTCTCTCTCTGCTTGTAGTTTGGCTTCAACTACTTGTATATAGCTCTCTCTCTCTCTCTCTCTGCTTGCTCTCTCTGCTTGTAGTTTGGCTTCAACTACTTGTATATAGTAGAAGACTTACCTCACTTCTCTCTCTCTCTCTCTCTGCTCTGCTCTGCTTGTAGTTCTCTCTCTCTCTCTCTCTCTCTCTCTCTCTCTCTCTCTCTCTGTGTGCTTGTAGTTTGGCTTCAACTACTTGTATATAGTAGAAGACTTACCTCACTTCTCTCTCTCTCTCTCTCTGCTCTGCTCTGCTTGTAGTTTGGCTTCAACTACTTGTATATAGTAGAAGACTTACCTCACTCTCTCTCTCTCTCTCTCTCTCAACTCTGCTCTGCTTGTAGTTTGGCTTCAACTACTTGTATATAGTAGAAGACTTACCTCATTGGTTGATAGTATTTAATTATATTGATGAAATATATAAGAATAATGAACGGAAATATAATGGTTAGAATTTTTTTCAAAATGACCAATTTTTAAAAGTATTTACCAAACTGACCCACTTTCGAAAGTGTTTACCAAACTCATTTACTCACTATCTTAGATAGCGAACTTGGTGAAAACACCCCTACCGTTTGAGATAGCGAGTTTAGGCTTAGTTATTTCTTCATCACTTGGAGGAAAAACTCGAAGAAAAAAAAAAACAACTAAGACTCGCTGTCTCAGACAACGAGCATGGTTGTACCACACTCGCTGTATGAGATGGCGAGTGTCGTTTGGGTATTTTGTCCTAAATCAGACTCGCTGTCTCGCTATCTCAACAACGAGTGTCGTTTGGGTATTTTGTCTTAAATCAGACTCGCTATCTCTTCACCTCTCCACTTTTCATTCTCCATCCTCTATCACAAATCCGAAACCCAAAATCCTAGCTCCCAAATTCGAGCTCTCACCCACAAAATCCCTCAAAAATCTCTTTTGATTCACTTCATCCCACACAACCCACTCTCATCCCACTCTCAAAACCCTAAACCTATCAACCAAGATCCCCAATATTGTTGAATTCGGGAAAGTGTAAAGAGGATTGCAATGGTAACAAGTTCATTCATCTCATCCTCATTCTCTACCTCCTAAATCACCCATCTATCGTACGGTAAGTCTTCATACGTTTGCAATTTGACATTGGGTTAATTTTGATTGTATGTTTGTTAGAACGTAATATTGAGAAATTCTTATTTGTGGATGATTGGTGTAGCCAGAATTGGTGATTGGTGTTGCGAAATGTTAGAACGTAATCTTGAGAAATGGTGATTATGAGAAATGTTAGAATGTAATGTTGAGAAATGGTGATTGGTGTAATCGGAATTGGGTTGTCAAAGTGTGAGGGATGATATAGCTTATTCATTGAATTAGTTTAGAATGTACATTGTTAGAACGTTAGTATGTAATGTCGATAAAAACTATTGTCAGAACAATGGGTGATTGGATTGGATTTGTGGGATCAATAGATTGTTCATAAATATTCAATCTTCATTGATAAATTATATGTGTAGGTTGTTCATAATGAGTTGCTCATAATGTGTTCTTCATTCTTCTTTGAATTATTCATTGATAAATTATATGGGTAGGTTATTATATGTGTAGGTTTTATTGGTGTTAAATTATTGATAAGAAATTGTTATATTTGGTTTTTAAAGTATTGAATTATACTATACTGAAATACAATCACATTTGTAGTGTACTCTTCGCAATTACATATGATACGAACGCGAGGTAATCTTGAAGAAGGAACGAGTAGTAGACCCCAAGTAACTAAGGCGGGGGGCCACGAACTTGTTACGGACGACCTCCGATTAGTAGTGGTTGCGGTGGTGGACCAAGATATACAAATGTAAGATGAAGTTTTCTTTATTCGATCATTTTAATTTTGCTTCAATAAAATGATATATTTTTAAATTAACGTTAATTGTTTTTTGTTGTGTAGGTCTTACCTAATCCTTCTTCTTAGCCAAATGAGTCGGGCCCATCTTCATCATCTTATGTTCCACCGGAGGGTCCCGGTCATCTCGACCCAAGGCTCTTGACCTTGCAAGCGCAACATCATTCAAAAGCCGTGTGGGATGAACAATCAAAGAAGTGTTCTTTTCGGGGGTACGCCACCTTGCCCATGCATCCACATATTCAGGAGTTGTTACGGAATTGCGAGTTGTACGGTATTAGTTTGATGAGTTCAATTAAGGCCAATCGATCTCTCCTAACCGCCCTTCTTGAGAGATGGCATCCGAAAACGCACACTTTTCACTTGTCGGTAGGGGAGATGTCCATCACGCTATAGGATGTTGCGGTGATTACAGATCTTCCCATCAATTGATAGGCCATTATTGGGACGATGGACTTCGATCCAGAGTTTTTAATCTCAGGATACCTCGGCATTCAGACGGATCATAGGGCAATTATCGGGAAGTCTCTTCGGTAGAAATGGTTGAATGATACATTCACCAATAAGGTGAATGGTGATTCCAATGAATTCAAAGTCAAGTGCTATTGTAGGACATACATAATGTCATTGTTTGGATGTTTCATGTTTCCAAACTCGACTGGTATCTCCGTGCTGCTAATGTACTTGCCTCTGATCGCGGATCTTCGAAAAGTCGGGACGTACAGTTGGGGTAGTGCGGCATTGGCTACATTGTATATGATTTTGTGCAACTGCGCTGTCGGTGCGATTTAGATGAATGGGCCGATGCTTTTACTACAAGCCTGCAGTTGTATACATTTTGGTAGAATGTCTATAACTAGATTTGCTATCTTATATAGCAAGTATCTTTGAACTAGACTCACTATCTGAGATAGCGAGTGTATAAATAATATTCACATACAAACTGTATTTACAAATTTCCCCAAATTCTTGTAACCTCACGACTTCCAACTAAACTATCATGTCTCAATCACAACGTATCTCGTATCACCCAAAAAAATTTTATACATTACAACACATCATAATATCTTAAACTCATCCAAAACAAGACAATCAACCAAAATAATACATTACAAAGTCATAAGGCATCACTTAAGTCCACTAATACATGAGTACGAAACAAGATTTTGAAATTAAAGCTAAAAGTCACATAGTTAAACGGCTTTGAGAAGTTTGTCTTGACTTTTTTCAACATCGACGCATATTGTGTCATTTCAAACCACATTTTGAACAAGTCATTCGCGTACCCGTGCTTGTTTCATCTCTTACATCCATGTCATTGTGAATTCTTGTAGTCTTTGACTGACCTTTCCTAGAACGTGCATCCGCTATGAGCTGTGGTCCACTATGAACATGCCAATATGCTGGATATAGTGTAGGATGTAAGGTGGAAGCCCATGTTTGTGCTAAGGCACTAATGGAATAAAAAGTATCAACATAAGCCTTGTAATTAATTGCACGATATGCACAAGCTGTCAACACATGGGAACATGAAATATGATATAGCTGGAATTTCTGGCATGTGCATGTTTTAGTACCCAAGTGAACACTATGCAAGTTCCCACCCTTTCGATTCCCACCTATTGTTCGTATATGTAACACCCCGTATTGTACGATACCTAAATATATATGTATGTATGTATATTGACTGTATGCATGCACACGATTGCAGTGTTTTGTTTGATTTTGATATCGTGGTATATGGTTAGGATTACAGGATGGTTCATGGGTGAATTGCATTCTAAAAGATGCACAAGAACGAGGAGGACCGATACTAGTATAAACGCTAGTTTTCGGTACGACGCCCATGCAAATATAACACTGTATGATGCTACAGTGGATATGTATTGCGTGCACTAGTTAAAACTGCTCGTCTCGCACCCGTTAAAACTCATTAAGGCTTATTTGGGCAGCCAACACAACTAACACCAAAACCATGGGCCATGAGCCATTGTTTTGGATCAAAACCACCCTACAATCCTATGCTACACCCCCATAGAATCCGGCCCATATACCCCCTCCCTTCTCCTTCATTTCCCACTTCATTTTCTCCCTTTTGCTCTGGAAATTTCAGAAAGAAAACATCTCAAGAGAAGGAGGAGAGAAGGAAGAAGAAAGTGGAGAAGAAAGACCAAGAGGAGATTTCCAAGAGAGGAAGCTTGAAGAAGATCCTTCCACTACTACAATCAAGGGTGGGAAGTTTCTCTAAACTTGAAATTCTTGTCTTTTAATTAATTTTGATTTCATGCATGTGTGCTAGAATGCTTAGGATTGATCTTCTAAAGGTTAGAAGTTGAAGTCAGAAGTGAACTAGAAAAAAACTAGTTCGGAGTACCATTTTGTGGATTTTTTCGAGAGCAAAATATGATGAATTAGACCATGAAATTAAAATGATTTGTTCATATTTGTGTTAGGATCATTCATTATTTATTTCAGATTTTTCTATGATCATTTGATATGCTAATAAAATTGTGAGATGGATCTGTGTCGTAAGGCAGACTCAGAAAAAGAAAAACAGGATGACTGATATTGTAGGAATTTTCATGATTTATTGATGCATGATATTGATCTGAAATTTTTACTCAATGTTCCTGAATGCATGTTGATTATTTAAAAAAAATCAGTAAATTATTTGGATGAGTTTATAGACATGAGAAAAATCGTTCTATAACCAGTAGCTGATGTTGAATTAGAAAACTGGATGGTTTCTGTGCTAACTTGCAATAGATATTACTCACTGTATAATTGGAATTTTGACATGCGGTATTTTGCATAATGTTGGGTATGATGTTTAGTTTCACCACCATAAATTTTATGTCATTTGGACAATCTTGCAATTTACTGTGATTTTGTGATTAAGCACTGTGCTGTTTTCAGCCAGTTTTGATACTCTGTAAAGATTGGGAATTTGAGACTTGTTAGAGGCACATTTTGAGGATCATGACCCAGTAGAGAGTTGTATTTGACACATAGCCCTTTCCAACAAAACTAATTTGAGGCAATTCCAGTAAACGGTTGAATTATTATGTTTTTTGTAAGACTGAACAGAGAACTAGAGTAGAGCTGAGTGCTCTGAATTGGAGAGACCAATTGTGTGAATTGGTGTATCAATGATAGACGAGTGTGTTAGGGTGACTTAATGGTAAAATTTGGACTCATGACCAACTAGAGATTTGTTGAGGACACCCACACCCTTCTACAGAATTTGAGTTTGTGTCATTCTGATGAACGAGTAGGATTTTGTGTTAATGGTAAGGTGTAGCCCGTGCACAAGAAGCACGTAGGTTGGAGCTTGGAAAGCTATTTCGAGGACTTAGATGGTTGAATCTAAGCTCGTGATCAACTAGGAAGTTGTAGCCTAGGATCGTACCTTTTCAGGTTGGGACCATACACTCCAATCGGAGTTGTATCGATAAAGGGATGACCATTTTGAGATTCGGGCAGAAACCCGTAGGTCGCTTAGTCTGGATTTGGACTAAGGGCTGTGAAAGAATTTTTCCCTTGTGTGTGAGCCGAGTCGGTGACTCGTGTCTAGGAATGGTTGATCTCTATTATTGAGGTTGTTGATTCCCCGAGTGGGATGTGTGACTCGAGTTAGTCACTAGGGTAAAGGATACCCTGCACCTATCAAGCCTATATTATTAGACTTCTGCCGAGCGTAGGACGTCTGAGCATGCCAGTGAGTGGAGCTCATGGGACAGTTTTATATTTATAGCCGGGGTAGCGGCAGGCGTAGGCCATAATGCTGGACGAGTCCAAGTCGGGGAATGGGCGATTCGGACCGGTGTCGCCAGGGGCCAGAGGCTGATAGGCAAGTGTGGAAGCAGTAATTCTTACCTGAAATAATTAGAGTAAGGTAGGGATTAGAATGGTTTATTAAGGGGTTGAGAAATTGCATTAGTCCTAGTAAACCATAGTCGGTGTTGTATCTTCCAGTCGTAGGGATACGTTCTCGGCCACTAATGGATTACGTCCCCGGCTCGTATCTCGATCTGTTGATTCCCAAAGTTTTGCCGAAGTAAGGTGCAGGAGGCCCAGAGGAATTGACCTCCCGTGGTGCTCACGTCCCTAAAGCGCGGGTTTGTGTTTTGTGTTTTGGTATATATATGTTCATAACCCGGGCCGGGGTGAACACGCATGCGAGAGAGTCCATGAGTGGACATGTAGAACCAAGGGTCGTAAGGACCAGGTTCAATGCGGTTTCTAAGGAGGTCCGTCCGCGGCTACCAACTAGCGGTGACCACTTGGGCACTGCAGGGCGGAATTAGACCGACCGCTGCAATCTCCTTGGGCGACAGACAGTCTATTGAGAACTGGATGGATACAAGGGTAGGATGCATGGCGAGGGATTGAACCCTACAATCAGGAGAGGCAAACTCCTTGGGAAGTATGTAGTATGGGATGCATACGTTTCCATCGAAGTTGATTTTGGAAAAGTATGTAGTATGGGATGCATACGTTTCCAACTGAATTGCATTAGAGTAGGTGCATCGTATGTATTCTTGTTTGTGCATTAGATTAGGCTATGCTTGGGTCTTGGACGTATGTAGTATGGGATGCATGCGGATCTAGATTTCCAAGTCTTGCTTGCTTTAGAATAGGCTTGTGATTGGTGCATTTAGTTGTTAGATCATGGCATACACAAGCACTACACGATTTAGGATGCACGTTTCCTTTTCCATTCAAGATGGTTTGTGATTGCCAGTTTGGAGGATCGCTGTTATTATCAGTATTGCGTCAGTCGAAGTATTGACGTTCTCCACCTTTTAGGTGCCGATTCTACCTTTCGAGCAGGTGCAGAAATATCAGAGTCGCGCAGCAGAAGACTCAAGCCGAGGAGCAAGTCCCAGGGAAGCAGACTGACCATTCAGCAGAGCTTCGGCAGTGAGCCGTCGACTGCCAGTTCGAGAGGAAGTTGTTAACTCTATAGAAAGGAGTGATGTATGTTTGTAATAAGATGTACTGAGTTTATGTAATTGGTATTCTTGTCAAGAACAAGATATTGGTTGTAATCAATGATGTAATGACTTATTTAGCAATAAAAAGTTTTTAAATTTCTGTATTATTACTGTGTTGAGATGCATCTGAAGGCAAAGATTCTGGGGAGTTTCACGGATGTCCGGTAATGGGGATCCGAGGCGCTACAGTATACCTGTTTTGATTGCAAAAACTCAAGGTTGGTGATGAAACATGACCACCTCATGCAAATTTTCTCTTTCGCACTGTAAAACGATCAAATATTGAACTCTCAGAGCGAAGATCTTACCTTCACTTAGAAGCGTATTCGCTAATTGATGACGAGTTGCAAAGTATCAATTCAGATGATAAAAGATCATGTCGACAATCGCAGTTACGGGCAAACTACAGACACCTTTCAAGACTGAGTTGAAAACTTCTGACAGGTTCGTAGTCATTATGCCATATCGTCGACCTCCATCTCCAAAAAGTGCCCAATGTACAATTTGTCTTCATTGAATGAACCGGACGATTCTTGTTGAAATTGATGCACTCTCGAACTTTGTGTCATCTCCTCGATAACATTAGCATTACAATTAGCATAACAATCATTAACGTTTCCCTCATTTACATTACCATTTGCATATTCATCTTCTTCCACTTCGTCATTATTCTCTAAACTCTCATTAAATTCATCACCTGTTTCTTCCTCTTCTTCTTTATTTTCTAATAAATCGTTGTTAACGGTAGCATTTTCAAATATTTCAAAAATATTGTCATTGATCAACGTAATCATGAACCAAACTAGATTGACATGACAACTCATCTTCTGTAAGATCTGAGCTAGTTGTATTTGTGAAGACGTCTACTTGTGGGGATGGTGAGATTGCATGTGATTCATGTCCTGGGTTAGAAGTCATTTCATGTGTCGGCACTTCACGTACGAAGCTTGAAATATGATTAACATGTGGCCTCAAAGTATTAGTTTGGTTCTGCTGAATATATAACTTCAATGCAGACAAACTATAATTGGGATCAAGTGTTCTAGCAATCATAGACTTTACAGCGTTATCATTATATACAGGCGCTGTCATAAAATATTGACATTCCCCTTTTTCCTCCACATAGAGAGCTAAAATTTGAACACTCCATTGATCTCTATCCTAATTAGTAACTTCATAAATTTTATCGACTAGTTCTGCTATTGTAATAGTACGAGGGTCCCAAATTATTTCAGGATCGATGACACTATAACAACAACCTAACTTTAGATTACGAATTATTTTCACCACCAAAGTAGAACCAAATAGAAATATTGTAATCCATACATATACATATTTATACAAAAATAAGAGTCATTATCTAATCACAAACTAAACCTACCCAAGTGTACATGAGAAGAGATTATACAAATAATACCTTCAAAACCATGATCGGGAAGATTGAACAATTGTGAACGCAGATAAAAGGGGGTGGAGAATGTGGATGAGACGAATGCACGTGATTCCCTTTCTTTCCTCTTGACCCTTCCCGAAATCTCGAAATATTGGGACCTTGGATGATGAGTTTATGGTTTTAAGAGTGAGATGAGAGAGGGTTGTGAGAGATGAAGTGTATTGGAAGATATTTTGGAGGGTATTTTAGGGTGAGAGAACAAATTTGAAAGCTAGGATTTTTGGGTTTTGGGGTTGGGAGTGAGGGTAGATAGAGGAGAGAGAGAGAGATAGAATGAAGATCTCAAACAACAAGTTTGTTTTTTTTTAAAAATAATTAATAAAGTTCAAAGTAAGACTCGCTATCTCAAATAGCGAGTGTAGTACAAACAGGCTGGCTATTTGAAACAAAAAGTCTTATTTTATACTTTTGTCCAAGTCGAGGAGAAACTATTAACACTAAACTCGCTACCTTAGATAGAGGGTGATTTAGATAATTTTAGTAAATATTTCCGAAAGTGGGTCAGTTTGGTAAATACTTTCAAAAAATGGGTCATTTTGGAAAAATCGATTGATTAGAGCATCCACTATCGTTTGCTAAAAATCTAAAATATGAAAATTTTGACAAAAAATTCGCCACTATCGTTTGCCAAATACCTATTTTTGGCAAAATTGTGAACTGTGCATTGCCATATATAGCAGAGTAAAATAGCAATTGTCAAATATAGAAGACGGAAGATGATCTTCCGTCTTCCCAAATATTTTTAATTATTGAAATATTAAATTAAGAAAGACGAAAGATCTTTTACCGTCTGAAGAGCTTGAACGGTTAAAAGTAGAGTCTCTCAATTTTAATTTTAATTTTTTTTTATAAAAAGATAGTCTCTGATTATTATTATTTTTAAAATAAAATATTGAAAGAGACGTAAGATTGGTAATTTTTTAAAGGCTAAATATAAAAAAAGTACACAAAGTTTTGGGCCAGTTTAAAAAAAAATACACTAAGATTTTTTTGTTTAAAAATAGGATACAAGTTTCAAAAAACTCCACTAGGTTAGTTAGGGTTAGGGTTAAGGTTGGGTTAGGGTAGGGTTTAAAAAAACCACTTTCATCTTTCATTTGTGTTTAAAAAAATCACATTCATCTTTTATTTGTGTTTTAAAAAAAATCACTTAACTAATCAGATGTTTAAATAAACCTCCCCGAACTAACCCTAACCCTAACCCTAACCCTAACTAACCTAGTGGAGTTTTTTGAAACTTTGTATTCTTTTTTTAAACAAAAAAATCTTAGTGTACTTTTTTAAAACTGGCCCAAAACTTTGTATACTTTTTTTATATTTAGCCTTTTTTAAATTGGAAAGAGACAGAAAAATTTTTTTTGTTGTTGTTTTTTTCCCTTCACTTTTCGTCCTTTTCTAAAAATTTAACAAAAAATAATAATAATATACCCAGACGGAAGATGATCTTTCGGCTGGATATATATATATATATATTTAAAATAAAAAAAAATTCCCCCAGACGGAAGATCATCATCCGTCCGGGTTTTTTTTTAAAAAAAAATTAATCGCGACCAGACACTTCTTCCGCCTGGCTCTAAGTTTTTTGTTTTTTTTTTAATTATTGTCAAATGGAACATGATCTTCCGTCTATCGAGTTTTGGGTATTAATTTTTTTTTTTTTTTAGACGGAGGATCTTTTTCCGTCTGTATATTTTATTTTATTTTTTTACCTAAATTTTTTTTGATGAAACGGATAGAGTCAACAGACTCCAGCCATGCATTACCTAAATTTTTTTTCACCTAAATTTTGACATTAGCAATAGCAGCGCAACTCTTTCATTTCTCTTTATCTATTGCCAAATACCTATATTATAGCATCAAGGACCGTGGATGCTTTTAGGGGGTTAACACAGTTAGCTTTGGAATCTTGCAGGTGGCTTTAGGGATTGTGCTGTTTTGTCTACTTCGCTTACGGTGAGTGCCGTACTTCGAGTCTTTCGGGGCATATTTCAGAAATTTGGCACATGTGTCTTACGGCGAAAGTGAGATCATTCCTCCGACTTTGTTGATGAGTAAATAATACAACTAAGACACTGACTGGGTATAACCATGTTTTGATTATAATATTACATAATAAATCTGTAATAAATTATTACTAATAATGAGATGTTTTATACGTGTCAGGTTCTGGAGGCAAGCATTTTTTGCAAGTGACGAAAAAATTGAAATTGAGTTCGATCTTGCTTAGATTTTTTTTTATATGGCATTTTTTTCGTAACTATGTGCTCTTATATGGTAGTTGCCAAATTATTTGTATTCGTGGACTCAATAATTAAACTCGTTGTTCTCAACGATGAGTTTAGTTATTTTATGCTCACTGTTGAGACACGGCGATGTTGGAAAATAATCTATGTGGGCTCACATATGTGACTAAATGTATGATTGCTATTCTAAAGTCTAACCCAAATTAAAGTGATCTAATCAAGATTAAGTAATAGATTAAAAGCAGATAATTTAAAGTGTGATATAACACGTGTAGAGACCGTGAAGTAAATTTCTTATTATGTGATGGCCAAAATTGGAAATCAATAATTATCAATTAGGGTTATGATCCCATATATATACGCATCTTCTTATTCCACTGTCATCCCATCAACAGAAGAATAGAGAGACGGCCTCTCATAGAAGTGCGTATCATATAGGAAGATCCAAACCCTCTGCGCAATCTCCATCAATGGCATCAGGTTAGTGCTTCCGCTTTTAATATTCTTCCTATTTTGATTTAGCAAAGATCTATAGTTTCATGATATAGGATTTTATATTGAAGCACTTTTGCAACATGATTAAGATCTAGAAACATGTTTTAGGTTGTTATTAATGTTTTATTCATGTTCTTAAGTGTATATAAAATTCCAACAATTGGTATCAGAGACATCTTTGCTGGATTAATTGAAGAAATTTAGGGTTTCTTGTTTAAAGAAACTTAAGAAATTCACGGTTCCTTTTGATCTTCCTGTTTAAGAAATTCAATTAATGTTTTTTTTTATTGGATCAATGGCTTCAGATCTGATGGCAAATATTTGGTTATTAAACAGTATTTATTATAGATGTTGATTAGATTTAAAGTTTGCCCAATGTTTACCGAATGATTATTCATGATTTAAAACAACTTTATTTCTTTAATCTATACCCATGTGATTAGATTTTTACCATACTCATCAATAATGATCAGATTCAATAAAACTATACTCATGTGGATTGATAGAATAATGGCTTCAGATTCAATCAATAATGGCTATCATGGATAGAATCAAGTGAGATAGAAACTGTGGGCTCATCCGGTTTTAAAAATTAAAAAAAAGAAAAAAAAAAGTTCAAACCGTAAGCATTTAAGATATGGTTTTGAAGTAGTGGTTTTAATTCAGTTTTGAAGTGGTTTAATTCCGCATGTTGACATCCCAGATTTTTGTTTTTTAAGATTTCTATATAATGATAGTATGAGATTTAGTTAATTCTGCTTCAGAACATTATAATCTTATGCTTCAGAATATCTTCGTTTCTATGCCTAAATTTTACCGGGTTATGAAATTTAATATGTTGGATGGGGCCCACGGGAATACTTCATCTACCACTAATTGAGTCTCAACTACTGATTCATTTAATTGATGAGTCAGGAAATGTTTTCGAACAATTGAAGTTAGAGTCAAGGATATGGTTTTATATATATATATATATATATATATATATATATATATATATAGGATTTGGTTCGGGTGAGAACCATGTCCTGGGGTGAGATCTGCTGGGACTATAGCAGCCACTCAGCTGCTTAATCTTAGCGGTCAAGATTTTTTTCAATTAAACAATAAGATTAATTAATATTTGCATTAAGATGGGAATCCCTTTAATTAAGCGCTGTTGACCGCGAAATAAAAGGAATGAAGATCACAGATTGTTACGCAACATATATTGCCTTTTTTATTTCGAAGTTGCTATTTAGTAATTAAGAAATCCGAAGTTGCTATTTAGTACATACAATATTGCTATTTAATACAAAATCATTTGCTATTTACCTGTTTGAAATTGATTGTCATATCAATAAAGTACATACAACAAATTAATTAAGAAATCCGAAGTTGCTATTTAGTACATACAGTATCGCTATTTAATACAAAATCAATTGCTATTTACCTGTTTGAAATTGACTGTGTAATTATTGGGCTGAAGGAACGAATTGGTAAATGATTCTGCAGTTGCTATTAATTTGGGATACAAAATCTTCTCCAATATTTTACGAGAATAAATTATTTCTCTCTCCAGTTTGACCAAATTTGCCTTAACCGTCACACACAAAAATATTTGCATTAAGATGGGAATCCCTTTAAGCGTTGTTGACCGCGAAATAAAAGGAAAGAAGATCACAGATTATTACGCAACATATATTGCCTTTTTTATTTCGAAGTTGCTATTTAGTAATTAAGAAATCCGAAGTTGCATAATCTCAGCCATACAAAATGATTTGATGAGTGGTTGAGAGAGGCCCTTAGGTTCTCACCCCAGGGTTGGTTCTCACCCGAACCAACCCATATATATATATATATATATATATATATATATATAAACCTACTGTGTATTTTCATGTCCATCACATCTATGGTTTCAGAATATCATTAAATTGGTAGGAAGTAAGAATCTTTAATGTGATGTCTCTTTCCGGATTTGGGTTTCTGTGCTCACAGAATTAAGGAAATATGGGATTTAAGAACTTTATTTCTGTTAATATTCTGTTTAATCCAATCTTTTGATATTATCAAAATAGTAGATAAATATGGTTCAGTTATAGTTATGTTATTATTTCAGATAAATATACATTACATTTTCTGTTATGGTTTTGTTATCATTTTAAATAGATTTTATCTTAACATTATCCATCTACAAATAAAGTAAAATTATGATATTAAGGAAAAGATAAAATTTTGGGAAACAGTTAAATTCAAATTTTGGTTTTGGTTTTTCTTATGAATGTCTAATATTTTGAATAGTTTAATTGAAACAAAATGTTGCCAAAGTGACCTCTTTTGTGTAGATTAATTTATTTAAAATATCAAGATGATTGTGTGTTTGTAATTCATGCGTTTATTAACTGATCCAAAGGTAAGTTGATATTTGGCCGAATTTCATACACATCTGTGGTAATAAATATGTGACAATTATAAGGTATTCCATGTGAACAATAAGTCAGTCCAAAGAATGACTTATTATTTGACAAGATTTATTGTCAATATTTGATTACTACAACAAGAGTACCACTTACAGTTAATGTTACTGTCCAAAGACTTGATATTAACGTTGTGCCTGGTATCTTGAAATGGGATTAACCATTATTTGAATCTGTTGTTTTATATAGATTCTTATGTGAGCTTATTTTGTTTATTTTTGTTCTATATTCAGCTAGTATATCTTCTGTTGCCTCAATAACTGCTAACATCAATTCTATTCCCATGCTTAATGGGATAAATTTCAAGGAATGGAAAGGGACCTTACTGATAACTCTTGGCTGTATGGAATTAGACCATGCATTAAGGGAAGAACAACCTCCACTTCTCACTGCGGAAAGCACTCTTGATGATAAAAGGGATTTTGAGTGGTGGGATCGTTCAAATTGCATGTGTTTAATGATTATGAAACACAGCATTCCAGAAGCCTTTAGGGGCACAGAATCCGATGTGATTACTAAGGCTAAAGATTCCCTCGATCAAAATTGAGAAATGTTTTGCTGAAAGACGAAATAGGACTCTTAAGGATATGGTAAGGAGTATGATTGCTCATTCCACCATACCTGAGTCCCTCTGGAGAGAAGTATTAAAGACAGCAGCTTACATTCTCAATAGAGTACCAACTAAAGCAGCTGCAAAAACACCTTATGAGCTTTGGACAGGTCAAAAGCCTAGTCTAAAGCACTTTCACATTTGGGGATGTCCAGCTAAGGCAAGGTCTTACAGGCCACATGAAAAGAAATTGGACTCCAAAAATAGTGAGCAGCTACTTTATTGGTTATTCTGAACGATCTATGGACTATAAGTTTTATGATCCCACACTTAGGAATATTTTTTTTAAACGGGAACTGCAACATTTTTTGAGGAAGTTCAGTTTGGGGGAGAAATAAGGTTAAGGACATTGCTTTTGAGGAGGAATTGGATTCAATTATAAACTCAATTCCTACTATCACTTTTGACAATATTCAGGTTTCCACACCTATTATTGATCAAGAAGTGAATCCGGAACCTCAACAAGATAATATTGAATAACCCCCATTCAAAATAAGGTAATTGTTCCAAAAGATTAAACTCAACAACCTCAAGAACCAGTGCCATTAAGGAAATCCACGAGAGAAAGGAGGAATGCTATTCCGGATGATTATATTGTATTTCTCCAAGAACATGAGGATGACAATGGAATGATGGAAGATAATCCAATCACATTTCATCAGGCCATGAAAGGTTGTAACTCTCAAAAGTGGATTAATGCCATGAATGAGGAGTATAAGTCTATGCAAGACAGCAAAGTTTGGGAACTTGTCCCATTACTAGAAGGTGCAAAACCAATTGGTTGTAAATGGATATTTAAGACCAAGATGGATGCAAATGGTAATGTGGAGAGATATAAGGCATGTCTTATAGCTAAAGGCTATACTCAGAAAGAAGGCATTGATTTTACAGAGACTTTTTCTCCAGTTTCATCGAAAGACTCGTTTAGGACAATTATGGCAATTATTGCTCATCTTGATCTTGAGCTACATTAGATGGATGTCAAGATGATGTTTCTCAATGGTGACATTGACGAGACAATTTATATGGTACAACCAGAAAACTTTGTATCAGGAGATCCAAAGAATATGGTTTGCAAATTGACAAAATCCATCTATGGACTCAAGCAAGCTTCTCATCAATGGTACCACAAGTTTCATCAAGTAATTTTCTCATTTGGTTTTGAGAAGAATGTAGTTCAGTGAGAGTAAGCATATATTCCTAGTTCAATATGTCGATGACATATTGCTTGCCACTAATGATATAGATTTATTGAATGAAACTGAAAGGTTTCCGTCCAAGCATTTTGAGATGAAGGATCTTAGGGATGCCTCTTTTGTATTAGGAATTTAGATACACCAAGATCGTTCTCGAGGTATTCTAGCATTATCACAAAAGGGATACATCGATAAAGTACTCAAAAGGTTTGGCATGCAAGATTGTAGACCAGGGGATACCTGTGTTGCTAAAGGAGACAAATTTAATCTCAATCAGTGTCCCAAAAGTAACCTTGAAATTCAGGAAATGCAAAAGATCTCTTATGCATCAGCTATTGGGAGTCTAATGTATGCTTAAGTATGTACGCGTCCGGATATTGCGTACATTGTTGGGATGTTAGGCATGTATTTAAGAAAACCTAGTATGGACCATTGGATAGCATCCAAGAGGGTTATGAGGTATCTTCAGAGAACAAAAGACTACATGCTCTCATATAGGAAATCAGATCATTTGCAGGTCGTAAGGTATTCTGATTCTGATTTCACTAGGGTGCCAAGATTGCAAAAAGTCTACATCAGGGTATATTTACCTGTTAACTGGAGGAGCTATATCCTGGAAAAGTGTCAAACAGACACTTATAGCTTCTTCCACTATGGCAGCGAAGTATGTAGCATGCTATGAGGCATAGAATCATAGAATATGGCTGCAGAATTTTGTCACTGGACTGTGCATTTTGAAAAATATAGAAAGACCACTCAAGTTATTTTGTGACAATAAGTCAGCAGTGATGTATTCCAACAACAACAGGAGTTCAACAAAGTCGAAACATATTGACATAAAGTTCCTAGTTGTGAAAGAAAGAGTGCAAAGTGGACAGATGTCCATAGAGCACATTGGGACAAACTCCGTGATAGCGGATCCGCTTACAAAGGGATTACCACCCAAGGTCTTTTATGAGCATACTGCTCATATGGGTGTTGTATTATTTGAGGATATCATGATTTAGTGGGAGTTTGTATTTTATTTGCATTATATTTGTGTGAGACATTTATACATTTGGTTATTTTCTGATCAGAAATAAAGAATTCAGTTTTCTCACTCATTTGTCATGTTTTGGTTCTGACCTTACTTAAGTTTTAAAGAGGACCAGTTGGAAATAGGCATGTGTATAGATCACAATGCATGAAATTTCCATGCTACACATTCACACCTGATCTATGTCATTTGATTATGTCGATATATGTGACCATTGATAAATTTAGTTACGATAAATGTAACGAAAATTGCTTTGATCCTATATTTACATGATTAATGGACGAGATTGTTTGGCTATGCTTTTGGTTATGATAGCAAAATTTTGAGCTCATAAAGTATGTACATTTATAAGGAGTAACATATGTGGCCCAAGTGGGAGATTATTGGAAAATAATCTATGTGGGCTCACATATGTGACTAAATGTATAATTGCTATTCTAAAGTCTAACCCAAATTAAAGTGATCTAATCAAGATTAAGTAATAGGTTAAAAGCATATAATTTAAAGTGTGATATAACACGTGTAGAGACCGTAAAGTAAATTTCTTATTTTGTGATGAGCAAAATTGAAAATCAATAATTATCAATTAGGGTTATGGTTCCCTATATATACGCATCTTCTTATTCCATCTATCATCCCATCAACAGAAGAATAGAGAGACAACCTCTCATAGAAGTGTGTATCATATAGGAAGATCCAAACCCTCTGCGCAATCTCCATCAATGGCATCAGGTTAGTGCTTCCGCTTTTAATATTCTTCTTCGTTTGATTTAGCAAAGATCTATAGTTTCATGATATAGGATTTTATATTGAAGCACTTTTGCAACATGATTAAGATCTAGAAACATGTTTTAGGTTGTTATTAATGTTTTATGCATGTTCTTAAGTGTATATAAAATTCCAACAGGCGAGTTTAGTGCAATTTTTTTTAGCAAAATTTTCAATGAAGACTCGCCATTCCCAACGGTGAGGATATTTATACTAGACTAACTATTGGTAATAGTGAGTTTAGTTCAAAATTTTCAATGAAGACTCGTTATTCTCAACGACGAAGACATTTACACTATATTCGCTGTTGGTAATGGCGAATTTAGTTCAAAAAAAATTCTATGAAGTTTTTTTCTTCTTCAAAAATTCACTAAATCCAACATAATGTTTAACTCTCTGTGAAATTTTCTACATCCTCACTGTTCCTAACAGCGAGTCTAGTATAAATGTCATCGCTGTTGGGAACGACGAGTCTTCTTTGAAAACTTTGAACTAAACTCGTTGTTCCAAACAACGAGTCTAGTATAAATGTCATCGCCGTTGGGAACAGCGAGTCATCAATGAAAATTTTGAACAGAACTCGCTGTTGGGAATGACGAATTTATCAAAAAATTAACACTAAACTCTCTGTGTCCTAACGGCGAGCATGAAACAACTAAACTCGCCATTGGAAACGGTGAGTTTAGTAGTTGAGTCTATTTCTGTAAATAGTTGAGTCTACAAATATTTTGGCAACTGTCCTATTTCTGTAAATAGTTTCAAAAAGCGGTGTATACAAAAAAAATCTCTTGCTTACACCTTCAAATTCCCGATCAAATGTCTATCAGCTAAAATCCAAGTTTATCAACTGATATTTGAAAAATATTTCTAAAATCTATCTGAGGGTGACCGGTGAGAATGGGAGTGATTGTTACTGACCAACCCACTTTCAATAAATAGTTAGCAAACTGACCCACTTTCCAAAACATTTAGCCCACTGACACACTTTCACAAAATATTACATCCAACTAACACTGTTAATATAATAACTAAAAACAAAATTTTCTATATAACCATACTTTAGAAATTATAAGCTATATATAATATCTTTTAACCTTATAAAAATTGGATATTTCACAGAAAGTAAAGAAACTAAAATTTAAAAATCTTTCAAAATTTAAAATTAGATACATTGATAGAAGATTAACAGAAAGAAAGCATATAATTGATAGGAAAATATTTGAATATTTGTTAATAACAAGTAAAATAACTAAGAAACTATATGAGAAAATACTAAAAGAGATAACATACAAAGTATTAGATTATAAAAACGAAGTAACAAGTTGGTATTACCAACACCTGTTAACATATAGAATATTAGGCTAAGAATGGATAATAATCCAAAAGTGGTAATATTAAATCCAAAAATCGGACCAGAAATTTATATGATAAACATACAAGAATTGGAAGAAGATTACAATGGTCCAGAGTTTGTAGGGGCTATAAGAAAAGATTTAAAAATCATAAATAAGAACATAAAAGAACTAGGTAGATTTATAACCGAAGATACAGAAGAAGAATTAGACATAACAGAAGAAGCTATGAAGGAGTTAGAAGCTATAACAAAGCTTAATATAAATATTATAGAAATAAAATTTTTAATGGCAAATTCCAATTCAGTGGAAGTATAAGAAGCCTTAAAAAATCTAGATATAAGAAATGAAGAAATAAAAATGGATCAAGATAAAGAAATGATTATAGCAAAACCTACAGAAATTCAAACTGACATGTACGAAATCTTAAGGCCACTACCTAACAAAAGACCTTATCACTTACCATGAACACGGCAAAACACAAAAAATAATAAGTTAGGAAGAGACAAAGAAGAAAAAAAACCCCAAAATATGAACCTACAGAACACTACGAAAAAGGAATAGCAGGAAATGGAGAATGGCTAGATCTAGACTGTGTAAATCACTAGGGGGTGTGAATTGGGTGATTGTGCGGAAGTTAAAAAATTAAAATTAAGTTGAAAAGTAAATTAGAAGAGATAGAAAAAGCAAACACAGCAAGCACAAGTGACGCAGCGATATAACGTGGTTCGACCACTAGGTCTACGTCCACACCGCCTACTTGTAGCAATTCTCCGTCACAAGCATTCTACTATACTCAAACCCTTGTACAGTGATTCTCGGATTCAGGCCGAGAGACCTATTACACCCACAACACTTTTAAGACAAGCCCCGTCAATCTCACGGAAGTGGAAGAAAAGAAAAACTCAAGATCTTTAATGATCCTGACTGAAGAAAACAAATAAGTATCACACACACCCGGATTGATTGTTGAATTGATTAGTTCGGAAGATTTTTCTCATAGCAATAGATGAAGAATATACAGTGGGTTCGTCCAAATATATAGACTAGGAAGTGTATCTCTCAAAAATAGAAACGATAGATTCCAAAAAAGAAATCTACACTAGGAACGGTCGACCACAAATGGTGACACTCGACCGTTCATCTTTTAATCGAAAAGTCAAAAGATGAATGGTCGACTGCTTCATCATTTTAACTATGATGGGCGGTCGACTGTGGTGCGGTCGACCGACATTATGGTATGGTCGACCGCAATCGTGCTAATTCAGACGAAACCACTTTATATTCTTAATACTAATCAATCAATTACATATAAAATCTCACAAGTATGGAATTACAGAAATTGATCTTGCTGGCTTTCTTGGGCTTTAATCAACATGTGTTTTTTTGAATAATTTCTTCTTTTGCTTGATTTTGTAATCCTTCTTTATTGCTTTCCTTCTTTTGCTTCTTTTTGAATCTTTTTGATTTTCTTATTGCTTTATTTATTCCTGAAAATATGAAAATCTCAATGAAAACTTATTAGTATTTGTAAGCACGTTTTGTGCACATCAAACTAGGAGTCAACAGACTGCGAAAAGACGTATATAGAACAATATAAGAATGGGTAAATGCCTCACTATTAGTAGGATTTAGGCAAAATCTTTCAGGAAACACATTTGAGAAATTTATAGAAGCAACCTTTATAGGAGTAGTAGCAAAATGGTGGAATGGACTAAAGGAAAAAGAAAGAAATACTATAAGAAAATCAAGACCAATTGATGATAAAGGAACAGAAGAAACCTCAGCACAATGAAACTTAGGTCTGAAAGAAATAATTACAAATTAAGAAATAGCAATAAGAACAGAATTCAGTGTCTATGATAAAGGAGAATAACACACTATATACAAAAAGAATCAAGGAAGATGAAGACTAAGCAATTTAGAAATATGCGACATCTGTTATTTTGACAACTATGCTTGTGAATTCTGGGAATATTTTTAAGATAGTTACTATACAAAAGAAGAACGGATTCCAAACTTGGACTCATTTTTTCTAAAACTACCTGATCCATAGAGTATAAACATATATAGTGCATACATAAGTGAGAAAGTAAAACCATAAGTAGATACTTAGGATATAGAACAGAATTTGTAAAAGATTATAAGGATAAAGTGTACCAAGATGCTAGAGCAACAATGAAATACTACATAACATATAAACAAAGTATTTGTTGTGAAGATACAAGATCGAATCATTGGGGATGTAATAATAACTATAATTACACAAAGAAGAATAAACACAAATTCCAAAAATATAAACCAAAATATAGAAAAACTTTTAAGATAGAGAAAAAACCTTATAAAAAATACTTTAGAAGAAAAAAAAAATAGACAATATACGTAAAACCTAAAGAAATGTAATTGTTATATATGTGGAGAAGTAGGACATATATTACCAAATTGCCTTAAAAGAATGAAAAAAAAGAAAATGTAAAATACGTCGAAGAAATTGAAGAAATAAATAACATAAATTATGAACCCATAGAATATGAGGAAGACTGCTCGGAAATAAATGAAGATGAAGAAATAATGGTATTGGAAGAAGATGGTGGAAGTAGTGAAGGTGAAACAGAAGAATGCGAAATAAACATGTTGACAGGATTAACAGAAATAGGAGAACAATTAGAAAGAGAAGAAAACAATGAAGAAGTAAGGAAAAGAATGTGCTTTGACATACAAAAATATAATAAAATAAGAGCAACCAAATTAGATATAAACCCAAAAGAAATATTTGAACTACCAATATTCGAAAGAAAGAAAAGTACCATCATAATAGCCAGGAATAATGAACAACTTATAGACAGTGAACAAGCACAAAGAAAAACAATAATCTCATTAATAACCGAAAGAATAATAAGACAAGAGATGGAAAAAATAAGTGAGAAAACCAGAAAAGTATTAAGACACATACATTTAGGAGCTGTACAAATAATAATAAAAGTCTATTTTAAGGAAGGAATAAATACACCCCTGGAAGTATACCTAATGGATGATAGAATAATATAAAGTATACAAGATGCCTTAATAGGAATAGTATAAAGAAACTTAATGTATCTAAAGATAAAATTTACAATAAAACCTAATTTCTCTATAAGCATGGCCTAAGAAAATAAGGACAAAAGTCTAGTCATATACTACAGATTATCAGGAATAGAAATAATAAAGAAAAGAAAAGTTATGAGTATACAAATAAGAAATATTTATGCTTTTACTAGTAAGAATGAAGTAAAAAATAGAAATACAGATAATTTTAAAATAGAACCGCTATTCAGCGAAATTATAAAATACAAATCAGCTAGAAAAAACTCTGAAATGACTATACCAAGAATTCTACTTTAATAAAGCAAAAGAAATTGCAAAAGGAAAGACACCACAAATAATGTTCGGAAAGAGTTCACTATCAATAAGAAACAAACAATAAGCATTAGAATTAATACCAATAATAAATACATTAGACAATCAAAACAATAACCAATTTAAAATAGAAATGGAATATTATAACAGTGGAAAATGGAATAAACAAGTAGCCTTAGTAGATACAGAAGCTACTAATTCACATATTAAACAAACAAATATAAAAACAACAGAATTAATACCTTTAGAAAACCCATATTACTACCTAGACTATTACAATAATAGACATCCAACTGTACATAAAATAATATTGCCACTAAGGATAAATGGTAGAAATAAAATGTTATTACATTTACACGTAGACTCAGAATACAATGTTAATGAAATCTTATTAGAAACTGACTTACTTACATCAGTGCAACCTTACTCAATTCAAGAAAAAAAATCACAATAATAGTTAATGAAAATATAGTAATAAATAGAATATTGAACAAATGAATCCATTAAGAGCAAAAAAAACATATTATACATACTAACAAAATTTGTTTACGAATGATACAACTCAAGAAACTATCATAGTCTAATAGACACCTGAGCAGGCACTAGCCTATGCCGCAAAAATATACTACCAAAATGGAGACAAGATTTTTTTTGACTGGTTAAAGGCAGGGTAAGTCTCTGCCTCACAAAAAGTATATTGATAAAGGATAATTACAAGGCCCTATTACAAAAACATGATCAAGGTAGTTCAGCCTACATAAGCCGACCCCTTGATCATCAAGAGTAGCAAAAAGAAGGAGTTATTAAAGGATTGGACCAATAACAGTGTCCCCAAAAAAACAAACAACATACAAGATAACAAGATAAGGCACAGATAGTGCTTAGCCCGAGCAGCTGTCTTCCCTACTTTCGGCCTGATAAATCCGAATAAGCGCCTGTTTAGGCAGGGTATCCTGAAGACCGGCTAGCTCAATCTCCCGTAGCAGCGCTAGCTTCTTCTTCTTGCTGTCAATTCCATCTAGCCAAGATCGAAAACAAAATAATGCATTAGAAATGATTTGCTGCGGTGTCAAGAATTTAGCAGAAAAGATGCGGTCATTTCTAACAAGCCAGATACTCCAACAGATTGAAATAGTGAGAAGATACCAAGTGTGCTTGTGTGATTGTGTTCCAAAACACCAAGAAGTAAAGCATTCATGCAAGTCCTTAGGCAGGGAGTGTAAATGGAATAGTGTGGTGAAGTAATCCCAAGTGGCAATGGATGTAGGGCATGCAAAGAAAATGTGGTAAGTCGTCTCAACAGGGCACGCACAAGCTGTGCATGTCGTGTCTCCTGACCATCCTTTAGATGGAAGAAAGTCCTTCGAATTGAGTTTTTCCCAACTCAACAGCCAGGACAAACTATAATAAAAAAGCAATAATATAATAAAAAAGCAATGATTTAATAAAAAAAAGGCATAGTAAATGGAGACAAGATGGATATAATAAAAAAGTAATAACTGGATTAACTGGACAAACTATCATACTTGATAAGTATCAACAGAATGTTAATATACAAATAGAAAATTATATACTAAAAATACCAATAATGAACCAATTTGATGATATGAATAATGATGTGCTATTAGGAAATGACTTTTTCCAACAATACTATCCTATAACCATATTACATAAATCCGTTATATTTACAACACCTTATAGACACCAAACCATAACAATTAGAATAACCCAACCTTATTCTAGGACCGACCTGCCGCATATCAGAGTTTTTTCAATCCAACGTAGTGAATATCAATATTTACCAAACAAAACTAGAATACAACAAGTCCAAGAAATAACTACAAAAGAAATTTTACAAAAATAATTAGAAGATCTGTGCGGAGAGGACCCCTTGGCAAAATGATACTTAAGTAAACTCACAACACATATAGAATTAATAGATAAGATGTCACGTCCTGCTTCCCAAAATACGGAAATACGAGCACGTAACAAAGGCCCAGCGAATGATTGTACATCATCCATAAGCTAAAACAGATTAACTCAACAACATACAAGAGAATGCAATCACGCAAGAGAAATTTAACCACATAAACAATGAATAAACTCCAAAATAATCATGAAATAAATTCACCAAATAATAATCAAACATTTGGGATAAAATAAACTTCGGATCATAAAATCCCAGAATACAAAGTATGATACAAGCAATACAATAAGCAAATAACAAGAGATAGCTATAGTAGTCTAATGGTCCAGCTCTGATCTTCAGAGAGTTTGCTCACCAAGTCCTTCTGGTAGTATTCCTTCAGTACCTGTAAACTCTTGATTTAAAAAGAGAGAAAAGAGTGTTCTTAAAGCAAGTCATGGACAGCAAGTAGAGAAAACAGAGGATAAAAGAAGCATGAATATCAACAAAAATGGATAGGATCAAAGTCAAAGAACAAAGCAAAGGCAAGCAATAATATCAAAGGTCTACAGTTAATCACACATGTAATGAGTGATGTCAAGTTGAGTGCTATACAGGATCAAGCATGGGATGATAAATGCAGGTTATTAATCATTTTATTAGCCTATCTAGTGCATGTACTACTGCGCCCCATTCCATAGGTTCGGCACAGGCACACAATGTATGCTTTAGACTGATGGTGAATTCACGGTTCGTGTACTCAGCCCAGTAATCAGTGTTTAATGTTCAGTGATAGTAATTATCAGGCAGTATTTTATGTTCAGGGACAGAAATTATCAGGCAGTATTTTATGGCCATCAGTACAAGTCAGTACAGGTCAGGCAGTGGGGCCCAGCCGAGTACAGTTTCCGATTGTTCACTACCAAGTCATCCCATAATAACTCGGCTTGTTAACTTTTTATTCATCCTATGTGAGCATGCAAGAAGGTGTCAATGTTGTATGATACTAAGTGTGAATAATTCTACTCATTACAAATAAATTATGAAGCAAACATATTAAATTAACACAATCACAAAATCTGGACAGCATGACGTTACTGTACAAAAAAACAGATTAACGCTACTATAGAAAAGTAAATCCGGATCCGTCAGAAATTCTAGAAACTAGACTCTCTGCCGGTTCCAGCAAATATATACACGACATATAAAAGCTACAGAAACTAGGGTGAAAATCCTATTCTTTTCAGCTTTATGTTCAGGCAGCAAGTTATAAATTGTGTTCACCTATTTGTTTTAGGTCAGAAAACTCATCAAATAAATCTATAAAAATTCAGGGTCATTCCTACACATGTCTAGGTTCAGCCAAATTTATTTCAGATTTTTATTTTACTATTAACATGCTCAAATAAATTATGGAACAAAAAGATCTGCATGCATTTGTGAATCTGGAAATTCTGACACAGCTGTACTAAAATGATGATATCTAACAGATTACACATCGGAATTTAAATCCGTAAAAAGGGTAGTAAACTAGACATCTGGGGCTAAATTTCATGTTCATAAAGTTATTTCTAAATATAACAGCAACATGGTCGAAAATCTGATACAAAAAGAAACATACAGTAATCCAGAATTTATTTTGACATGGATAGGCAATAATTTAATCATACAACCATACAGTTCATGCTAATTAATAGTTAAAGTGCCAATAGATGTTTAACATGCATAATTTCAGTTTCTTAGATGTAATTTCATAGGCATGGTAATCAATTCATCAATTCAATTCAATCTCATGTATACAATTCATCAAACAAGTCTCTCACATGGATCTAGTTATTTTCCATGTAAATGTGCATTTGCAATGTACAAGGGGGACTAGGTTTTCGATCAAATATAGCGGCACGATGTTAAGAATATCTCGGATTAGCACGTGTAAACCCTCAATAAACTTAAAGGAATTTTAAATAACAGTATGATAAAGAAAATGACTGGATCTACTTGCAGAGATCAAGGGATCTTGAACAAAACAAAATACTAGTTCAAGAAGAGACTTTACTGTTAGACGGTTAATTTTGAATATTTTGGAATAACAGGATAGGAATCCCAGGCGACGAACCACGGTCACACGTGCGAGCCACGTGTGAAAACCAAACAGCAAAACAACACACAAAGCACACCACAGCGGATCCCCCACACAAAAAATAGCATATACCAAATCGGATCCTCTACACCGCAAACAGCGAACACCAATTCCCCACTGCTTCTCCTTCCTCAACTCGACAGAGAGAGAGAGAGAGACAGTGGGAGGCACTGGCGGCGACTATGACGACTGTGAACGGGGAGCGACGGCAGTGGCGAAAGCTAGGGTGGCGACGGCTAGGCGCTGGCGGTCGGGAAGCGACGCAACGAAAGGGAAACGGCAGCTCGAAGTTGAGCGACTCTGTTTCTCGACGAAGCAGAGGAGGCGAAGACGATGGGGGTTCGGGGCTTGGACGACGACGACGACGACGTGAGGGATCTTCGGTGGTTGTGGGGTGAACGAAGAGGGTGAGGGCGAAGGACGGCGAGGCGATGGCAGCGAGGAAATGGGTGCAGGCGATGGTGGCAATGGATTCGAGCGGGAGTGAAGATGACAGAGGGAGAGATGGTGATGGGGATGGTCGGAGGTGACGACGGGATGACTACGGGGATGAGGAGAGGGGTCGAAGGTGGTGGTCAGAGTGAACGGGAGGAGCGACGAGGCTTGGTTGGCTGTAGGTTCGGTGAAGACGGAAACAGAGAAGAGGGAGAGAGTTGGAGGATAGCACAGTGACGGCTAAATAGAATTAATTAGGGTTAGGTTAAAATAGATTAGTATATATATAGGGAAACGTGAGATATAAGGCTATTGGGTAATTGAGTTTAGATCCAATAAATAAAAATAGATTGTATATGAATATAATTGCTCAATATAAACCCAAATACAAAATAATAGGATATCAGGTAAAATATAATTTATAACAAAAATATAATTTGTATCACATTACATAAATTATTTGGAATAATTATAAACATAATTATTAAATAAGAAGGGATTTGTTTTAAAAATCAATAATAAATAATCACAATAACCATAAGAATAATAAAATAACCATGTCAATAAAAATAATAATACTAATAATAACAATTAATAATAATCATAACAATAAGAATAAATACCATCAATAATAATAATAATAATAATAATAATAATAATAATAATAATAATAATAATAATAATAATAATAATAATAATAATAATAATAATAATAATAATAATAATAACAGTAGATAATACTAACAACAACAATAGCAATTATCAGAATAATAACATTATATAAAAATAGGAATTTATTGAAATAGTCCAAACAGTAATAATATTTTTGAGGGTTGAAATGTGAATTGTTGATCAAGTAGAAATAGAAACAAAGTTTATTAGAAATAATTATAACTATTGTTTAGAAAAATGCTTTAACATAAAATTCAAAACAAATTTAACAAATAACGAGTTTATAAATATTGAAATATAGAAAATACTCAGAAAATACGTATTTGCGGAAATGGGGGTTACATAGAAACAAAATAATAAAAACTAAACCTATAAGACACACTCCAACTGATCTAGAAGAGTTCAAAATACATATAAAAGAATTAATGGAGAATAATTGCATAAGAAAATCGCAAAGTCCACATTCATCACCAGCATTCATAGTAAGAAAACATTTAGAAGAAAAAAAGAGGTAAATCTCAAATAGTAGTAAATTATAAGGAACTAAATAAAAATACTAAGAGATTTTGATATCCACTATCAGATATGCAAACACTACTTAACACGGTAAGAACAAGAAAAATATATTCGAAATTCGATTGTAAATCAGGATTTTACCATGTAAAACTAACAAAAGACTCAAAATAGTTAACAACATTTAGAACACCTCAAGGATTCTATAAATGTAATGTATTACCATTCAGATATAAAAACAGTCCAGGAATATTTCAAGAATATATAGATAAGATATTTGAAAAATACAATAATTTTATATTAGTATATGGAGATGATATTCTAATAGGATCCGAAAACGAAAAACAACATAAAGAGCATATACTAAAATTCATAGAAATAGTAAAAAATATAGGTATTATACTATCAAAAAAGAAAATGGAATTATTTAAAAATGAGATAGAATTCGTAGGAACAAAATTATCACATGAAGGAATAAAACTACAGAGCCCCATATAGCAGAAAAATAAAGACATTTCCTATTGTCCTAAAAGAAAAAAGAGAAGTACTATCTATAATTGGGTTACTAAATCAAATAAGAGGATACATACCAAATTTATCAGTAAAAACAAATTGGTTACAAAAAAAATTAAAAAAATTTAAGAAATGGGGAATGGACCACAGAGGATGAAGAAAAACTTAAAATATTAAAACAACAAACTTCAAAATTAAATAAGCTAAGATTACCTGTTAAAGAATGTTCATGAATAATAGAAACAGATGCATGTAAAAATAATTAGGGAGCAGTATTAAAATTATTGAAATAGGTGAAGAAGAGGAAAGACTAGCCAGATATACTAGTGGATCATTCACACAGACCCAACAAAATTACCATATAAATGAAAAAGAACTACTAGCAATCTTAAAAGCTATAAAAAAGTTTGATTTATTCATAATACATACGAAATTCACAGTAAGGACAGACAATACATAAGCAAAGAGTTAGATTAACAAAATAATAGACCCAACTAGCAAATAAAAGGTTGATAAGATGACAAATGGAGTTAGCACATTACGATTTTTCAATAGAAAATATAAAAAGAAAAGATAACATCCTAACAGGATTCTTATCTAGAAACCAACAATTTCATTTTTATCGGATGGAAAATAGAGTCTGGCATATAGAACAGGATATAGTCTACCTAACGGAGACTGTGGAACAATTAAAAGGAGCATTTAACAAACTATAGCTGCAAATATGTGGTCTTCAAAGCATATTTTACCAACATATAAATGCAAAACATATTGAAAAAATGAGCGAAGGGAGTGAACCTATTAATCCACAAAATACAAGTGAGAACACAAAAACAGCCACAC
This sequence comes from Hemerocallis citrina, assembly GCA_017893485.1. Taxonomy (NCBI): domain Eukaryota; kingdom Viridiplantae; phylum Streptophyta; class Magnoliopsida; order Asparagales; family Asphodelaceae; genus Hemerocallis; species Hemerocallis citrina. The sequence goes on along the minus strand of CM030359.1, from coordinate 300,251,705 downwards.
AAGAGAGAAACTCCACATCGATTCAACCTAGTACCTATAAAGAGAGTTTACTCTCAGATCCTCAAAAATACTCCAAGAAAGATTTTTTTTTACAATATATTGAGAAATTATGCCAGAACACTCAAGTTAACCAATTTATCAAAACTATTTCTCAATAACATATGAACAAAGCGATCATACTACCAGGAGCAAATCCAAAAACAGTAAGAGTATTGTTCGAAAGAGGACTTATCCACTGCATATACCCATCTCGAGAATGTGAAGAACTTAGCCAGCTACCAAGAAAAGTATATAAATCTGCTAATAGTTATTTTGGTCTTATAAAGGTCTCCAAAATATATGTCCGGGTATTTTCTGCTATTCCAGAATTTCTTGAAGATGATGAAGAACTACCCGTTGAGCATATTATAAAGATACGAATGACTACACAAATCCTGTTTGGAGCAACCAATAGTATACCATATAAAAATGAAGAATTTGAAAAACTGATCATAGAAAGAAGAGCTATGGGATTTAGAACAATATGTTGTGAACTGAAGGACATACAAAATAGAGACAGTAACATATGGATCTATGATAGCCTTGACCCCAAAAAATTAATGATTTACAGCATAGCAAAGATTAAACAACCACAGTAAAAGAAATAAGTCTTTGACAGCTAGTAGCAAATTCTACATAAAGGTGCCATGACAATGATAGAAGAGACAGCTGTCCATTACTGTAGATTGATGAGGATGGAACCAAAGCATGAATACGGACAATGAAGAAAAGAACAAGAGAAGGCTGACGAAGAGCTATTTTTGATGTGAAGCATGTGAAGATGTTGGCCAGAAAAGAATCTTTAACGTAAGTGACGTAATTGACTCAATTATTTATCTATGATGTAAACCGTGATATAATGGGAACAATAATTGTAACTGATGTAAAGCCATCCCTTCTCTTAGGGGAGGCTGAGTAATGGAGAAGGCAGAAGATTTAGAGAGAAGAAATTCCATATAAGTTTGTAAGAAGAGTTTGTAAGAAGTGGAATAAATAAAGACTATCTTTCTTGATAAGCTCTTGAAGAATATAAGGTATGAATAATTAGTTCACTACAAAAGAAACTCGATTTCCCGGAGTTTTTTTACGTCTTTACCGGCATTTTTTACGTTGGTGAAACTTTCACCGGCGTTTATAATAGCGCCGGTCCAAATGCCGCCGAAGCGAGCGTCGCGGAAAGGAAGGGGTCTACACCGGCGGTTTTAGTGGACGCCGGTAAATGTGACAACTACACCGGCGGCCAGAAAACGCTGGTGTATGGGGAGCTCTGAGTGCCGTTCTTTTACCCCAATATACATTCACCGGCGGTCGTAAACCGCCGGTGTTTATCAATTCACCGGCGTTTATAGAAACGCCGGTGTAGAACGAACGTATACCGGCGGTCGACGACCGCCGGTGTATGTGCGTTTATGAGTGTCCGGTTTTTCCTACTTACAAGCACCAGCGTGATCAAAAACGCCGGTGTAATTAGGTTCACCGGCGTTTTATACTACGCCGGTGTTTCTTGGTACCGTTACAGCTGACGGCATACACCGGCGTTTAACGGGATACACCGGCGTTTGTGTGAACGCCGGTATATCACACACTGCAACTAATTCAATAGATAGACCGGCGTTTTATAAAACGCCGGTCTAGCTATGCCCGTTTGTTTTCCTTTCTCCGGTTTTCCGTTCGATTTCAATTCGCAGTTTCATTTACAAAACCTGTAAAGTAATTCACAACTGATTCAACCAATTTCGTTGCATATTAATGCGCAAATCACAACCAAGCACAAGAATAATAAAGTTTCACACGTGTCATATCCCAAATATCTCAACAAACTAATTAACAGTGTCATAATTAACAGTGTCATAATCACAACCAATCACAATCAAATTCACCGCAAAATTAACAGTGTCATAATTAACAAATTAATATAGCGACGAACATCCCAAATATCTCAACAAACCAGTCTGACAAATATCTCAAATATCCCAAATTAACAGTCCGACATAACTCTCATAAAAAAAACAGTCTGACATAACAGCAAGGAGGACATAAGAACAACAATCATACAGCAAGGACACAAGAACAGCAAGGAGGACCACGGATTCATACCCCTCGAGGAGCTTCAGTTTTGATCATCAGAATTTTCTTCATCTGGGCGACCGCTCTGTGAAACAAAAACAATAGTTTAATTCAACAGTAGACCACAATACAAAATATACATATTTTTTGAACTTACAAAAAAATCTAACTGTATCTTAAATTATAAGATCAAAGTGCCAATTGCAAATGGAATTGTTAATGATATATAGAGAGGTAAAATAATTACATTGCAATGCTAAAAATCTAGTACTTAATTTTGTTTTTTAAATATATCTAAAATAACAAAGCAAATGAAAATTCAGTATCTAAAATACAATTTGTTATGCTCATCCTTTTGTTGTAAGAGAGAGGGCGAGTATCATTATCTCAATCAGGTTTATTTTCTGTTTCGTTAATCACTTTCTAATGAAAAGTAAGAAAGAGTCTCCCTACACCATTTATTCTCTTGAAAAATAAACAAACTATTCAAAGGATTTTGAAAACATAAGCGAATAAAATTCGTTCATGACGGATTCGTCTCTGTACGTAGTATGCTCTCAGTTCCGTCTAGATGCACAAAATGCGTCGTTGCAGAGAGAAGGATATATCGGAGGTACTAGGAAACAGCGTTTGCTTTTGACAGCAACGATCCTCAAATACTGAACTGTGACTGCCGCCTGCTTCCTATCAGCGTGCTAAAGTTGTTGAATTCAGGGTTCTAAATTTAATTGTACCTAGACAGTACCTAGTATCATCGCTATCTCATGTACATATTACTACATGCACCTATTTGCTTTCAATTTATATTTTTCAGTTTGACAGAGATCTCTAGTAGTATTATTAGTACCTTCTGACTCTGTGCTCCATATACATTTTTCGATCGCCTCTCTTGATGCCAATATTTAAGAAGCTGTGCAGGTTGATTTCATGAAGCTCAACTCACTCTCCTTGTTTATAATGATTGATTATTGTATATATAATGTCAAGAAAAAGAAATGGCAACTTTAGTTGAAAGCATACAAAGCATTAGCCTGCTAATACAATAACAGACAGTCCGGTGATTCTGTAAGTAGGAACTGCTAAACAACTTTTCACCAAACTACCATGCACATTAATTTGGCTTGAAAACTGACTCTGTATATTGTACATGATCTTCATAAATCACACCAAATTCTACAATTTATTTGCGGATCTATTAAAATTTTATAGAATTCAATTGAGAAACCAAAGCTATTGTTAAACATGTACATATAAAGAGATTTCTCTGGCTGTAAGCAAGCAAAAAAGAAACAAAGAGGGAAAGAAATCATGCTTCCTTAGCATTTGTGAAGTTTGACTAAAGTCAACATTGACAAGATTCACCGTGTCATAGCATGACTCTCTTTTTGGATGCACCAACCATTACCGGAAAATTTGCTGTCACCAATAATAGGGATCGTATACCCTATAGCCTATATGCAGGATTTGTCCTTAACGTGAAAACTCTTATATCACGTGAATAATACGTGCCCAAACTGGCATTGCAATAATAGGGATCGTATACCCTATAGCCTATATGCAGGATTTGTCCTTAACGTGAAAACTCTTATATCACGTGAATAATACGTGCCCAAACTGGCATTGCAACTGAGCAAAGATATCTCTCTCTTCACTCTCGTACACTCTGCAGGATTCTTGATTCCGGAGTTGTCAGTTTCCACCCCCTCTCCATCACGTCCCTGTCACGTGATTGGGCCCGCAAGAGCAGGGGCAGCCATAGGAATTTAGGGACCTGAAGCAAAAAAATAAAAAATTAAAAGGGCCTGAAGTTTTTTAGGGGTCCCTATAATTTTAGGGGCACCAAAATAAAGATGAATTAGCTTGGCTTTACTATCAAAAAGGGGTTCCGCATATACTAAAAAAAAAACGATTCATGTATTAGAAAAAAATAAAAAAGTATGCATGAGAAATCATGAATTTTATGGGCCTGAAGTAGGTCTGCAAACGAATCGAGCTATTCACGAGCTATTCGGCTCGAGCTCGGTCAAAGCTCGGCTTGAACCGAGCTCGAGCTCAAAACCGAGCTCGTTTCGTAAACGAGCCGAGCTCGAGCTTTATTATTATTATTTTTAGGCTAAGCTCACGAGCTATTCGGCTCGAATATGGTCAAAGCTCGGCTCGAGCTCAAAATTGAGCTCGTTTCGTAAACGAGCCGAGCCCTGAAGGTATTCGGCTCGGCTCGGCTCGGCTCGATTGCAGCCCTAACCTGAAGTTAATATAAGATTTTTTAGGAGCCTGAAGCTAAAATAAAATCATGAAAAAACTAAAACGATTCATGAATTTTAGGGGCCTGAAGCTAATACAATTTTTGTATTAGCTTACCCTTAGGGAGAGTTTTGTAAGGCTCTGCCTGAAGGATCTTGCAAAAAGACCTATTTTGTAACCTTTTTATAGTTAAGCTGCACACCTAGTAGCAGGAAACGAGTTAGGTTGTGGTTGCTTGTATTGAAGTGCTACAAGTTGTTCCAGACGCATCTCTTGGATGAAGCTCTCTTAGAGAGCTAGCATAGTAGTCCTCAGATGGGAGGAACGTAAAAGAAGCACTGAAATCGGGGTGCATACCAGAGGTATTTTATCCACTGGTAGCAACTGGTACAAAGCAGCTCAAAGAGGTTTAACTAGGTTGGAAGCATGATGGGCCGTTTTGTTTTGATTCTTAGGGTATCCTTAGAAATCTCTCTCTACTCCTAATTTTATAATTGTTGTTTTAAATCACAAAATTGCTAACAAGGACTAATGGATAATAATAGTTTCAGTATTGTCTCAGAAATTTTTGAATTAATGATTAATTATTAAGGAAGTGATTGAATGCTAGTTTTTTATGTTTATTATCCTCATAGAGTAACAATCATGAATGATTCTTATGAATTCAAATTATTCTTCCTTAGTATACAACGAGTAATTATTATAACAATAAATCAAATCAATCCTGGAGAAACTAGCAATATAAATGTCCAAATAATTGATAATCTAACTTTTTATGAAAGATCTTTGTTATTTTATGAAAATGGTGAATTTAGTAGTTATATCTAAAGCCCTACAACAGCATATAGATAATTTCTAGAAGAAAATGAATATATTGAAGAAGGAAATAGATATATGGAAGGACTCAAAGAACCCTATATGATAGTACTAGTGAAATATCTGAGACAATCAGAATCTATGAGAGATGTTGAACTCATGCTTGATTCCTTTAATATTTTTGAGATAGACAATGCACATTATTTCGAAGAATATTATTTTGCAGAAAACTCTATTATCTTTGATGTTTTTTGATACTCTGTTTAATTTTATTTTTCAGGTGATTTCACACTTCGTAACCCCATTGGTATCAGAGTCAGGTTAGAGTAAGTAATTTTTACTTAATTTCTGCAATTTTTTTAAAAATTAATCTCTAATTTATAAGCTATAGAATAGAAAACAATTTTTTTTAATGATAAAATTAGAAATTATACTAAAACTCAAAAACCTTTAGAATTTAATAAGGGTTTTTAACATGTATGTCCCTAACAAATATGTAAATATCACATATATCCCTCACAAATATGTATTTTCACATTTACCCCTAACAATGTGTATCCAGCCTCTTAGTTATCCCTAAAGTTAAAACTACTTCAAAAACATAAAAATTTATGAAATATACAGCTATGTTTAAGAGATTTTATGTAAAATAACTGAAATGCCCTTCATCTACTAGTTAAGCTTATTCTTTTTACTTTTTATAAACTGAATCGTCTATAAAACCAATTAAAACACATCAATCTTTCTCAATTTTTCTTCAATTTTTCTTCAATTTTCTTAATAAATTGACAAATTTACAGTACATCTTTATTATTTCATCTTTTTCAGCATGTTTTCTAGCCAAATTCGTTACTAATCTTATAAGTTTCAATTAAATGTAGTTTGATGCAACTTTTACGGGTAAATAAGAAATAAGCTCATATTGTTAGGGGCATATATGAAAATACATATTTTTGAAGGACATATATGATATTAGCATATTTGTTAGGGGCATACACGTTAAAAACCCATTTAATAAAGGGTCACATCCTATAAAAGTATTATAGGAAGTACTATAGAAATTTAATTAAGAACTAGGTCATTTTGCTAAATATTTTTTCAGACTGGGTCGTTTTACCAAATATTCTCAAAAAGTAGGTCAGCCAGCCAATTAGCTCTGAGAATGGTGCGTAGGGCCTACGGTCATGTTAAAAAATAGAGTAATGCTTTAGCCACTACCAATTTCACTACCATTTTCTTCACTACCTTAGGTGGCATATTCCTATTGAAGAATTCCCCCACTTACTTTATCTTCCCCCACTTACTTTATCTTCCCCTACTTATTGGAGTGTGCCACCTAAGATAGTGAAGAGAAATGTAGTGAAATTAGTAGTGGATGTAGCATTACTCTAAAAAATAAACAGATTGAATTTTGCTTCAAGCTACACTGTTGACCTACTTCGGAGCCCATTCATTTCTCATAATTGGCAAATTGATAAAATGAAAAAAAACAAAAAGAGAATTTGTTTGCGGTCGTCATTTATCAAAATTTGAGATTTTTTTTAAAAACTAGATGGAATATGTTGTTTTATCTAGGCAAAATATATAATTTTTTTTTATAATGAGATGGAACATGTTGTTCCGTTTAAAAAAAAAATGGCACGGGTACCATCCGATAATTTTGTTTCTAATTTTTTTTTAAAAATTAGAAATGAACTTGTTATTCCGTCCAATTTTTTTTAAAAAATCATATACTTCCGGACCAGATGATACCATATGCCCATACCACGAAGAAGCCATCAGACCTCCTCAATATTGGTGCACATGAAATGATATGCCCATACAAAAAAATGTCATTTTGAATGTGACGCAACATATTGTCTTGTCCAATCAGAAATATTATTAGATGGGACAACATTATCTGATCTGATCCCTTTTTTTTTAATGAAAAAATTAGTAATTTCTTACAATGATCGTTTTTTAAAATTTTAAAAAATATCGACAAAAACATTATAATGTTTCATCCGACTCATCGAAAAACTTAGAAAAATTAAGGGGACATCTGCCAAACCCATTTTCAAATTTGAGAAGTTAATATTCATCAATTCTTAAAAGTTGGCAAAATGAAAAATGCGATTGCTCACGTTATTTGCCAAATTAATAAATAAAAAAAAGGTAAAATAAGAAACTGAGTGCGGATGATCTCAAGCGGCAATAGTACTGTTACATGAACAGAGCAATTCCCAAAATGCCAATTTTCAAATTATTCTCAGTACTGCATCTCATCTTCATCCTCCTGTATCTCCATTATTACTTCTTCCCCAAGTTCTTTCTTCACCTACACCACCAGCCGGAAGAAGCCCACCTCATCGGCCACGCGTTCCATTCCGTCAACTTCAAAAACTCCGCCTCCGCCTCCGCCTCCTCCTCCTTGATAAAGCTCTCTGTGTTACATCATCATCTTCTCCCTCTTCACTCTTCTCTGCGAAGTCCGCCCTCCTTATATCCTCGAACTCGACGACGGCTAGGAGTTCAGACTGGGACTGGGTTGCAGGACTCGGATTCAGGCAAATTTCTTTTTCGACAAATACCGGAACATTTATTTGAGATGGGATTCAGTTAGGGAGTTCAAAGACAAATAGTGTTTTTTTTTATTTTAATTATTAAATCCTTGGGATTTAATCAGTGCTTGGTGTGTGATGGAATGATACAGTTCTTATGGATTGTTGGGATGTTGAAAAATGTACAAATCCCACCTTCCAGTAGGTACGTACAAGAAGAACAAGAATCTTTCTATTTTCCCGATGCTGGCTGATGCTTCTGTTCCCGAGGACTGCCGCTCTCAACATGGGTTCTCTGTTTACTTTGGAGGCAACCTTGTGAGCTGGTCTTCTCGCAAACAGAATGTGGTTGCTCGCTCTAGCACTGAAGCTGAGTACAGAGCTATTGCTTTTGCCTCGGCCGAACTTATTTGGCTTCAACAACTTCTCAAGGAAATGGCGGCACCTTCTTCTGGTCCTCCCATTCTTCTTTGTGATAATCTCAGTGCCACTTTTCTTACTGCAAACCCGGTCTTTCACCAACGGTCCAAGCACATCAAAATCGACTATCACTTTGTCCGGGAACAAGTTCAGGCAGGTGATCTGATTGTTAGGCATGTCAAATCTGCTGATCAGATAGCGGACATTTTTACCAAAGCTGTTGGCTCCTCACGGTTTCATAACCTGCGGTCCAAGCTTCTCGTTCGTACCCGATCGTGAGCTTGCGGGAGGGTATTAAGTTATTGACTTAGTCTTTCTTTGATTTTGTTAGTCTTTCTCTGATTTTGTTTTTGTAACCTTGATTGTAGCACTTAGTTGTAACCTCCTTCTCTGATCTTATCCTTGTAATTATCTCTACCCATGATTATAGGATTTAGTTGTAACCTCATGAGTTAGTTTAGGAGATATTGTTGTAAACTATGCTATATAAAGGTTCAAGCAATCTGAATGAGAAATCAACCAATCTTTTTCATATCTATCATTTCTTTACATGGTATCAGACTAGCCTACACCGATCCTACGCTATGTCTTCCGAAAACAACCAGATTACTCCTTCCGCTACTCAAATCTTGTTCACCGCTTCTGGTGGCGCCGCGGCCAACCTTCAATTCCCGGCGCTAGCAGTCCGTCTCGATCGCTCCAATTACTCTCTATGGCGCGGCACTATTCGCTCGGCTCTTGAGGCTTATGAGCTTGAGGGATTTCTTGTCGCTGGTGGTGCTCCTCCGCCGACTGTTTCATCGGCCACAGGTTCATCAACCACCACCAGCCCGAATCCTGACTTTGTTGCTTGGAAGCGCAAGGACCGACTGGTTCTTTTATGGCTGCGATCCACTCTCTCCACTCCTATGCTTGGTCACGTTGTTCGGGCTACCACAACCGCGGAGCTTTGGTCCATGTTGGAGCAGATGTTTCACTCCCAAACTCGTGCCAGGCAGATGCATTTGAAACAACAACTTCAATTGCTCTCCAAGGGCAACCTGTCTATCTTGGAATATGTTGAGAAGAAAAGGGCAATCTCTGATTCCCTCGCTGAATGTCTCACAATTGTATCAGACGAGGATTTTGTCTCTTATGTGCTATTTGGCTTAGGGGCTGAATATAGTGCGTTCAAAACAGCCCTAAGTATGCGGCTGGAACCGATTTCGTCGAATGAGCTGCTCGGCCTCCTTCTTCAGGAAGAACAGCTCATACTTGACTCTTGCGCCGAATCCAGTTTTCCGGTGGCCCATGTTGCCCATCGGAAAGGCGCGGCTGCGAATCGACATTCCCCATTAGACTCTGCCACGACTGGAGACCGTTCCCGTCCGGTGTGTCAAATCTGCGACAAGCAGGGTCATGAAGCACGGAATTGCCATCAACGACTGAACCTGTCTGCCTTCCCTGCCACCAATCGCCGCGCCGCTGATCGTCTCCGCCAGTCTGCCAGCAAGCAGGCTCATGTGGCTTACACCGCCAGCCCGTCAGCCATCACCGACCCATGGGTGGTCGACTCTGGAGCGACGAATCACGTCACGGCTGACCTGTCCGGCCTCAACCTCCAGTCCGAGTACACTGGCGGTGACAGCCTTGTCGTCGCAAACGGTCAGTCCCTTCCCATTACGCATACAGGCAATCTTTCTTTATCTGCTAAACATGTTGCTAAAACCCTTACCCTTAAAGATATTCTTGTTGTGCCTAAAGTATCTAAAAACCTTCTTAGTGTTCGTCAATTATGCCTTGATAACAATGTTTTTGTGGAACTTCATGCTAATCATTGTTATGTTAAGGACCTTCAGGGCACGAGAATACTCAAGGGAATCGTTGAGAATGGCTTGTACCGGCTTCCTGTTCACTCACCCGCTCCCAGAGTTTTTGTTGGTGAACGAGCCTCTGTCTCTTGTTGGCATCATCGTTTTGCTCATCCTCATGAATCCATCTTGCGTCGTCAATTACTTACTTTTAATTTACCTGTCTCTGCAAATAAATTATTGCCTTTGTGTAGTGCTTGTCAATTAGGCAAGAGTCAAAGACATCATCTACCCTCTTGCCATGTTCCCTCTAAAAATCCTTTTGATTTAATTTATTCAGATGTTTGGGGCCCTGCCTCTATGTCTTCTTTAAATGGTAATCGCTATTTTGTCACTTTTATTGACGATTGCACCAAATTTGTTTGGGTTTATTTTTTGACGGCTAAGTCTCAGGTTTTGTCTGCCTTTACGTCTTTCAAAACTATGGTTGAGACACAGTTCTCCACTAAACTCAAAGCTTTTCAATCTGATTGGGGTGGCGAGTACCGTAATGTATCAACTTTTTTTGCATCTAATGGCATACTTCATCGTGTTTCTTGCCCTCACACTCCAGAACAAAATGGTGCTTCTGAAAGACGGAATAGGATTATCATTGAAAAAGGGTTGGCTCTTTTGGCACATTCCCATCTTCCTATGGAATTTTGGGAACATGCATTTCATACCGCCATTTACTTGAACAATAGAACTATAACTCCTATTCTTCAGAACAAGTCCCCTTATGCATGCCTATATCAGCGACACCCTGATTATAATTTTCTGAAATCCTTTGGTTGCCTGTGTTTTCCTTATCTTCGCCCTTACAACAATAGCAAGTTGGAATTCCGTTCTATGGCGTGCATCTTCTTAGGGTATAGTGCTAAACATAAAGGCTATCTGTGCTATCACGTTTCTTCCTCTCGAACGTACATTGCTCGTCATGTTGTCTTTGATGAGTCTTCTTTTCCTTTTCCGGAGCATAATTCTCAGACCGGTCAGCCAGATTCGCCTTGTCCTGAACTCTCTCTTTTTCCACTTCAAGAAGCTGCATCAACACCACTCTCGGTTGCATCTCCTCCTTCGGATTCTTCTCGGTCGACTCCCATTCAGTCGCCGTCTTCATCTCCTTCCGACCTCACGCCACATTCCCACACGATGGTGCCACCTTCCCCACCACCAATCCCTTCGCCGGTTATGCCATATCAACATGCTCCCTCATATTTCCGCCCCTCCAACACTTCGACACACGGTATGGTCACTCGAGCCTCCACTACTTCCCTTAAACCCAAAGCCCACACTGCTACTAAACACCCTATTTTCTGTGATTCCTCTGATTTTGAACCCAAAACCTTCTTACATGCCAAAAAGAACCCTAATTGGCAACATGCTATGCAACTAGAGTTTGATGCCTTAATTGCTAATGGGACTTGGGACTTGGTTCCTAGGCCCCCCTCTTCTAACATTGTTGGTTGTAAGTGGGTTTTCAGGATCAAGAAGAAACCAGATGGCTCTATTGATCGGTACAAGGCCCGTTTGGTTGCCAAGGGATACAATCAAGAAGAGGGAGTTGACTACTTCGACACATTCAGTCCGGTCATCAAGCCTACCACGATTAGGGTGGTATTGAGCATTGCTGTCACTCGTAATTGGCCTCTCCGCCAGGTTGACATTAATAATGCCTTCCTCAATGGTGATCTAGCAGAAACTGTCTATATGGAGCAAGCACCGGGTTTCACTTCCCCTGATCAGCCATCATATGTCTGTCGCCTCAAAAAGGCACTTTATGGCCTCAAGCAAGCTCCGCGAGCATGGTTTCAGAAGCTCAACCAGGCTTTGCTTCGTCACGGGTTCCGGCAATGCATCTCCGATACCTCTCTTTTCATCAAACGTCATGGCTCCGATGTTGTCTATGTGCTTGTTTATGTGGATGACCTCATTATCACCGGTTCGAACTCTTCTTTCATTGATGGGTTTGTCACGTATCTCAACTCGGTTTTCTCTCTGAAGGATTTGGGTGCTCTCAACTTTTTCTTGGGAATTGAAGTCCATCGTAATTCAGCTGGTCTTCTACTCTCCCAACGAAAGTACATTTTGGACCTCCTTGATCGAAGCAACATGATGGGTGCTAAACCCATAGCCTCGCCAGCTGTTCCAGGTTCTCGGCTCGTTTCTGGTGGTGATCCGTTTTCCGATGTCCATCTCTACCGCAGCATCGTAGGAGCTCTCCAATATGCCACCATCACCCGGCCTGAGATTTCCTACTCAGTCAATCGGGTCTGCCAGTTCATGCACCAGCCATCGGAACATCATTGGGCTGCGGTCAAACGAATTCTTCGCTACCTCAAGGGTTCAATCGATTCCGGGCTCTTCTTCCGTCCTGCTCGTGACACTCGGCTTGTTTGCTTTACTGATGCTGGCTGGGCTTCTGATCCCGAGGACTGCCGTTCTCAACATGGGTTCTCTGTTTACTTTGGAGGCAACCTTGTGAGCTGGTCTTCTCGCAAACAGAATGTGGTTGCTCGCTCTAGCACTGAAGCTGAGTACAGAGCTATTGCTTTTGCCTCGGCCGAACTTATTTGGCTTCAACAACTTCTCAAGGAAATGGCGGCACCTTCTTCTGGTCCTCCCATTCTTCTTTGTGATAATCTCAGTGCCACTTTTCTTACTGCAAACCCGGTCTTTCACCAACGGTCCAAGCACATCAAAATCGACTATCACTTTGTCCGGGAACAAGTTCAGGCAGGTGATCTGATTGTTAGGCATGTCAAATCTGCTGATCAGATAGCGGACATTTTTACCAAAGCTGTTGGCTCCTCACGGTTTCATAACCTGCGGTCCAAGCTTCTCGTTCGTACCCGATCGTGAGCTTGCGGGAGGGTATTAAGTTATTGACTTAGTCTTTCTTTGATTTTGTTAGTCTTTCTCTGATTTTGTTTTTGTAACCTTGATTGTAGCACTTAGTTGTAACCTCCTTCTCTGATCTTATCCTTGTAATTATCTCTACCCATGATTATAGGATTTAGTTGTAACCTCATGAGTTAGTTTAGGAGATATTGTTGTAAACTATGCTATATAAAGGTTCAAGCAATCTGAATGAGAAATCAACCAATCTTTTTCATATCTATCATTTCTTTACATGGTATCAGACTAGCCTACACCGATCCTACGCTATGTCTTCCGAAAACAACCAGATTACTCCTTCCGCTACTCAAATCTTGTTCACCGCTTCTGGTGGCGCCGCGGCCAACCTTCAATTCCCGGCGCTAGCAGTCCGTCTCGATCGCTCCAATTACTCTCTATGGCGCGGCACTATTCGCTCGGCTCTTGAGGCTTATGAGCTTGAGGGATTTCTTGTCGCTGGTGGTGCTCCTCCGCCGACTGTTTCATCGGCCACAGGTTCATCAACCACCACCAGCCCGAATCCTGACTTTGTTGCTTGGAAGCGCAAGGACCGACTGGTTCTTTTATGGCTGCGATCCACTCTCTCCACTCCTATGCTTGGTCACGTTGTTCGGGCTACCACAACCGCGGAGCTTTGGTCCATGTTGGAGCAGATGTTTCACTCCCAAACTCGTGCCAGGCAGATGCATTTGAAACAACAACTTCAATTGCTCTCCAAGGGCAACCTGTCTATCTTGGAATATGTTGAGAAGAAAAGGGCAATCTCTGATTCCCTCGCTGAATGTCTCACAATTGTATCAGACGAGGATTTTGTCTCTTATGTGCTATTTGGCTTAGGGGCTGAATATAGTGCGTTCAAAACAGCCCTAAGTATGCGGCTGGAACCGATTTCGTCGAATGAGCTGCTCGGCCTCCTTCTTCAGGAAGAACAGCTCATACTTGACTCTTGCGCCGAATCCAGTTTTCCGGTGGCCCATGTTGCCCATCGGAAAGGCGCGGCTGCGAATCGACATTCCCCATTAGACTCTGCCACGACTGGAGACCGTTCCCGTCCGGTGTGTCAAATCTGCGACAAGCAGGGTCATGAAGCACGGAATTGCCATCAACGACTGAACCTGTCTGCCTTCCCTGCCACCAATCGCCGCGCCGCTGATCGTCTCCGCCAGTCTGCCAGCAAGCAGGCTCATGTGGCTTACACCGCCAGCCCGTCAGCCATCACCGACCCATGGGTGGTCGACTCTGGAGCGACGAATCACGTCACGGCTGACCTGTCCGGCCTCAACCTCCAGTCCGAGTACACTGGCGGTGACAGCCTTGTCGTCGCAAACGGTCAGTCCCTTCCCATTACGCATACAGGCAATCTTTCTTTATCTGCTAAACATGTTGCTAAAACCCTTACCCTTAAAGATATTCTTGTTGTGCCTAAAGTATCTAAAAACCTTCTTAGTGTTCGTCAATTATGCCTTGATAACAATGTTTTTGTGGAACTTCATGCTAATCATTGTTATGTTAAGGACCTTCAGGGCACGAGAATACTCAAGGGAATCGTTGAGAATGGCTTGTACCGGCTTCCTGTTCACTCACCCGCTCCCAGAGTTTTTGTTGGTGAACGAGCCTCTGTCTCTTGTTGGCATCATCGTTTTGCTCATCCTCATGAATCCATCTTGCGTCGTCAATTACTTACTTTTAATTTACCTGTCTCTGCAAATAAATTATTGCCTTTGTGTAGTGCTTGTCAATTAGGCAAGAGTCAAAGACATCATCTACCCTCTTGCCATGTTCCCTCTAAAAATCCTTTTGATTTAATTTATTCAGATGTTTGGGGCCCTGCCTCTATGTCTTCTTTAAATGGTAATCGCTATTTTGTCACTTTTATTGACGATTGCACCAAATTTGTTTGGGTTTATTTTTTGACGGCTAAGTCTCAGGTTTTGTCTGCCTTTACGTCTTTCAAAACTATGGTTGAGACACAGTTCTCCACTAAACTCAAAGCTTTTCAATCTGATTGGGGTGGCGAGTACCGTAATGTATCAACTTTTTTTGCATCTAATGGCATACTTCATCGTGTTTCTTGCCCTCACACTCCAGAACAAAATGGTGCTTCTGAAAGACGGAATAGGATTATCATTGAAAAAGGGTTGGCTCTTTTGGCACATTCCCATCTTCCTATGGAATTTTGGGAACATGCATTTCATACCGCCATTTACTTGAACAATAGAACTATAACTCCTATTCTTCAGAACAAGTCCCCTTATGCATGCCTATATCAGCGACACCCTGATTATAATTTTCTGAAATCCTTTGGTTGCCTGTGTTTTCCTTATCTTCGCCCTTACAACAATAGCAAGTTGGAATTCCGTTCTATGGCGTGCATCTTCTTAGGGTATAGTGCTAAACATAAAGGCTATCTGTGCTATCACGTTTCTTCCTCTCGAACGTACATTGCTCGTCATGTTGTCTTTGATGAGTCTTCTTTTCCTTTTCCGGAGCATAATTCTCAGACCGGTCAGCCAGATTCGCCTTGTCCTGAACTCTCTCTTTTTCCACTTCAAGAAGCTGCATCAACACCACTCTCGGTTGCATCTCCTCCTTCGGATTCTTCTCGGTCGACTCCCATTCAGTCGCCGTCTTCATCTCCTTCCGACCTCACGCCACATTCCCACACGATGGTGCCACCTTCCCCACCACCAATCCCTTCGCCGGTTATGCCATATCAACATGCTCCCTCATATTTCCGCCCCTCCAACACTTCGACACACGGTATGGTCACTCGAGCCTCCACTACTTCCCTTAAACCCAAAGCCCACACTGCTACTAAACACCCTATTTTCTGTGATTCCTCTGATTTTGAACCCAAAACCTTCTTACATGCCAAAAAGAACCCTAATTGGCAACTTGCTATGCAACTAGAGTTTGATGCCTTAATTGCTAATGGGACTTGGGACTTGGTTCCTAGGCCCCCCTCTTCTAACATTGTTGGTTGTAAGTGGGTTTTCAGGATCAAGAAGAAACCAGATGGCTCTATTGATCGGTACAAGGCCCGTTTGGTTGCCAAGGGATACAATCAAGAAGAGGGAGTTGACTACTTCGACACATTCAGTCCGGTCATCAAGCCTACCACGATTAGGGTGGTATTGAGCATTGCTGTCACTCGTAATTGGCCTCTCCGCCAGGTTGACATTAATAATGCCTTCCTCAATGGTGATCTAGCAGAAACTGTCTATATGGAGCAAGCACCGGGTTTCACTTCCCCTGATCAGCCATCATATGTCTGTCGCCTCAAAAAGGCACTTTATGGCCTCAAGCAAGCTCCGCGAGCATGGTTTCAGAAGCTCAACCAGGCTTTGCTTCGTCACGGGTTCCGGCAATGCATCTCCGATACCTCTCTTTTCATCAAACGTCATGGCTCCGATGTTGTCTATGTGCTTGTTTATGTGGATGACCTCATTATCACCGGTTCGAACTCTTCTTTCATTGATGGGTTTGTCACGTATCTCAACTCGGTTTTCTCTCTGAAGGATTTGGGTGCTCTCAACTTTTTCTTGGGAATTGAAGTCCATCGTAATTCAGCTGGTCTTCTACTCTCCCAACGAAAGTACATTTTGGACCTCCTTGATCGAAGCAACATGATGGGTGCTAAACCCATAGCCTCGCCAGCTGTTCCAGGTTCTCGGCTCGTTTCTGGTGGTGATCCGTTTTCCGATGTCCATCTCTACCGCAGCATCGTAGGAGCTCTCCAATATGCCACCATCACCCGGCCTGAGATTTCCTACTCAGTCAATCGGGTCTGCCAGTTCATGCACCAGCCATCGGAACATCATTGGGCTGCGGTCAAACGAATTCTTCGCTACCTCAAGGGTTCAATCGATTCCGGGCTCTTCTTCCGTCCTGCTCGTGACACTCGGCTTGTTTGCTTTACTGATGCTGGCTGGGCTTCTGATCCCGAGGACTGCCGCTCTCAACATGGGTTCTCTGTTTACTTTGGAGGCAACCTTGTGAGCTGGTCTTCTCGCAAACAGAATGTGGTTGCTCGCTCTAGCACTGAAGCTGAGTACAGAGCTATTGCTTTTGCCTCGGCCGAACTTATTTGGCTTCAACAACTTCTCAAGGAAATGGCGGCACCTTCTTCTGGTCCTCCCATTCTTCTTTGTGATAATCTCAGTGCCACTTTTCTTACTGCAAACCCGGTCTTTCACCAACGGTCCAAGCACATCAAAATCGACTATCACTTTGTCCGGGAACAAGTTCAGGCAGGTGATCTGATTGTTAGGCATGTCAAATCTGCTGATCAGATAGCGGACATTTTTACCAAAGCTGTTGGCTCCTCACGGTTTCATAACCTGCGGTCCAAGCTTCTCGTTCGTACCCGATCGTGAGCATGCGGGAGGGTATTAAGTTATTGACTTAGTCTTTCTTTGATTTTGTTAGTCTTTCTCTGATTTTGTTTTTGTAACCTTGATTGTAGCACTTAGTTGTAACCTCCTTCTCTGATCTTATCCTTGTAATTATCTCTACCCATGATTATAGGATTTAGTTGTAACCTCATGAGTTAGTTTAGGAGATATTGTTGTAAACTATGCTATATAAAGGTTCAAGCAATCTGAATGAGAAATCAACCAATCTTTTTCATATCTATCATTTCTTTACAGTATGGATCTTCTGTAATTAGCGAAGGACTAAGTAGGAACAAATGGAGTTTTTTATTGGAAATTTAATTTGAGAAATTTGCTCTGTACGGCCATATTTTAACCTGAATTCACTTCCAAATACGAATGTCTAAAAATAATAACAAAATCATTTTTTTAAAAAAATCACTAATTAAAAGGGGATTTATTGGCATTCGGGTCGACCAGGCAGGGTTGGGCCCAACCCATTCCCATTCGGGTTGGGCTGTGTTTTGGACGGGCTCGGGTTGGGTTGGGCCATTAACTGGGTCGGGTTGGGAAGAGAGAAACTCGACCCAGGTCGACCCGCGAATCCGTACGGGGTGAACCGGTATTGGGTCGGGCTGGTTCACGGGTTGGCCCGCGAAATTTATTAGTTAAATATTTTTTTTAACTCCAAAAAATTTAAACAAAAAAATTATAAGTTAAATTCACTAGTTATATACACGTGCATCGCACGTATTATTTTTTTTAATAAAAAAATTGAAGTAAAAATTCAGATTTAAACGTGCGATGCATGTCTTAATAAATAAGATGGTATATTTTTAAAAGTTAATATGAAGACAATAATGGGAGAGTTGAAGTTGCACGGCGTTGTGCGTAAGTAGGTAGATTTACAACTCCAACTTTTCCATTATAATAGTTATTTATATATTATATTATAGATAGATAGATATAGATAGATAATTTACATGTGTGACGCACATTTAATATATTAAAAAAAAATTAAAGTAAAAAACATGACATAGTGAGGACTCGAACTTAAGACCTTCTTTATATTAGTTATACACGTGCAATGCACGCGTTGGTAGATTGACAAATGACACTAAGGCCTTCTCCCATTATTATAGACTAGTAGTTTACACGTGCGATGTACGTCTTAATAAATATAGTTTTTTTAAAGTAAAATTCAGACGTAGTCTGGATTTGATCTAAAACCTCATTTGCAATAGTTGTGCACGTGCATTGCACAGGTTGGTAGATGGACAAATTACACTAAGGCCTTCTCCCATTATAGTAGTAGAGATAGATAGAGATAGACAGATATAGATAGATAATTTACACGCGTGGTACACATTTAATATATTTTAAAATGTAGTGAGGACTCGAACCTGAGAACTCCTTCATATTATATATTATATTATAGATAGATAAAGATAGATAATTTACACGCGTGATGCACTTTTAATATATTTAAAAAAAATTAAAGTAAGTAAACATGACGTAGTGAGGACTCGAACCTAAGACCTTCTTTATATTAGTTATGCACGTGCAATGCATGCGTTGGTAGATTGACAAATGACACTAAGGCCTTCTCCCATTATAATATTAGAGATTAGAGATGAGTCAAATAGATGTGAAGTGAACAAAAAAATTAATTGCATGCTACCTAATATTCAATTAGCCCACCTCACCCTAGCTATTTATAGCCAACTCCACCTCCTCACTTCCCTCATCTCACCTATGTTGGACTAAATGCAATTGGATTTAAACTTTGAAAACTTTTAGTCCCACATTGATGAGATGAGATAAGTGAGGAGGTGGATTTGACTATAAATAGCTAGGGTGGGGATTGTCTAATTGAGTAGCGGGTAGTAATCAATTAATTGGGTAGTAATCAATTAATTTTGATGTTCACTCATTTTTATAAAATTTTAAAATATTTTAGAGTATATATATATATATATACTGCAAATATATATGTATATATGCACATATACATATATATTATATATTATATATATATGCATATATTTTGTAGCAAAAAAAAAAAGATTAAAAAAAATAAACAGCAAAAAAAAAAAAAAAACCTCCAATGGGTCAAACCCACGGGTCAAATCCAAAAATTCAATGTATCGAAACCGCGACCCGCTAGTTGGCGGGCGGGTTTGACTTGGTCTATGGGTTCGCGGGCTGGATTGAGTGGGTTGGGTTTACGATTTTTTCTATCTGGGTAGACCTACGGGTTCGACTCGGCCCCCAACCGCATAATTGCGGGCGAGGTTCGAGTGAGCGGGTCGCGGGTGGGTTGTGGGTCAACCCGGCCCGGTTGCCATCTCTAGGTTTATAATGAAAAATGACTTCAGAAAGGTTTTTCTTCCTTTTTGATAATGGTCTTGTTTAGCCAAAATCATGAATAATTGAAGGGAAAATATTTGTAAGAAGCAATTTCTGAACTCGCTGAAAATAATTTCTGAATTGCTGTCAAAATATATTATTTAGAACGTGGATTTAGGTTTATTAAGAAATCAAATGGTGCTATCTTTCAATTTGCACGAGAGAGAGAGAGAGAGAGAGAGAGAGAGAGAGGATGACTTAGTAAACCAATAATTTATCTTTTGGGGACAATGAACCTTAGCAGATCGGTCGAACATGGGGGAAGATTAGAATATGCAGAGGAGAAAGATATTGGTGCTGACCAGATCTGGAGTGGGTAGAGGCTGGCTTAGGTCGAGATGTGGTGGTCCAACGGCTGGAAAAATAAAAATTGTACTACAAAACAAAATGTCTATCCCGGCTTATCAATAGAAATGCCAAGATAGACATATATTTTTAAAAAAGAATTCAAAAACACCACTCCATGCTTGCGTTTAATAAAAACGCCGGATATATTAGAGTTATACCAGCGTTTTATGTATAAAACGCAGGAATAGCTCGGTAAAAATTTCTAACTTCCCAAATTTTCTCTCTCTCTCTCTCTCTCTCTCTCTCTCTCTCTCTCAAACCCCAACCCCAAAATTCCCGCACACCCAAGGCCGGTCCAACACTTACTGAGGTCTAAAACGAACTCGGAAATGAGGCCTTTTAAAAGCTTATAATAATATTTTGTTAAAATTAATATATTTTTATGTAAATGTTATCTTTCGGGGAAAATTTTGCCGTACTGCCCCACTTTTTGAAAATATTTGGCACTCTGCCCCACTTCCGAAAACAATTAGCGATCTGCCCCTGTTTAGAACACGTCAGCATTAAACCTTATTGGAAATAACGGCATAGGTTATTTACGTGCCGTTATTTTCAATAACGGCATCTATTTTACGTTTTTTTTCATGCCGTTATTTGGGATAACGACATCAGTATATTTCTCTTACAAGTGTAAATCTTCTAACTTTAAAAAATGCTAAGTGTGAAAAAAATTTATAAATAATGCCGTTATCCTGAATAACGACATTCGAATGACTGATATCGTTATTGGAGATAACGGCATCAGTCATATATAAATGAACTCTTGCCGTTGTTTGGAAACAGAGAGAATGAATAATAAGTTTTAAAAAAAAAAATTATAACTGATGCCGTTATTTGGAATAACGGCATTAGCTATATTTTTTTTTTTCAAACTTATTCGTCAGAGAGGATGAATAATAAGTTACTTTTTTATAAAAAAAATTTATAACTGATGCCGTTATTCCAAATAACGGCATTAGTATTGCAAATTCTGTTATTTGAAATAACAGCGTCTGTTATAAGGTTTTCACACTTGCAATTTTTTCTCTAAATGGAGACTACAAGCCGTCGAAAAACAAAATAATCTATGTTGTTACTACAAATAACGGCATGACATTTTTTTTAAATATAGATGCCGTTATTGGAAATAACGGCACGTAAATAACCTATGTCGTTATTTCCAATAACGGCTTATGCTAACGTGTCCTAAACAGGGGCAGATCGCTAATTGTTTTCGGAAGTGGGGCAGAGCGCCAAATATTTTCAAAAAGTGGGGCAGTACGGCAAAATTTTCTCTTTCGGGCTTTTCAGATGCAAAATCATTTATTATATTATTGTAATCAATTTCATTCAACATTTCTTTTTCAATTGATAATAAAGCCAATCCATTTAATCTTTGTTGAGGAATTGTAATTGTATCTGTACTGTCTTTTAAGTGGTAAATGTAGTAGTAGTCTAGATCTTTGTAATTTGTCATACTTTGTTTCGTTACTTCATCATTAATAAAAAGGTAACTGGTTCACCTTTATTCTCAAAACAAAAAAAACAAAAAAAAATAAAATAAAGCAAAACTAGTTGTACAGACCTGCATTCTCTCCATAAGATGGAGGCACC
The DNA here is from genome assembly GCA_017893485.1 of Hemerocallis citrina. Classification (NCBI taxonomy): domain Eukaryota; kingdom Viridiplantae; phylum Streptophyta; class Magnoliopsida; order Asparagales; family Asphodelaceae; genus Hemerocallis; species Hemerocallis citrina. The sequence continues at coordinate 300,230,129 of CM030359.1, read as the reverse complement.
CCTGGACTTCCATTCCCCACCTTCTTTGGTTCGACTGTACTGATTTTGACAAAGATTTCGAAAGAGTTGAAGCAGTGCTGCTTTTCCAAGACAAGTTGGCCAATTTACGGACATTTTGTTTCTGCGCAGAGGATTTGGATAATCCTGACTCGTCTTAACTGGATCTGTTTTGCACTGAAATGCAACATTCAACAACTTCGTGCCTCAATGAGATCTAGACGACGGACTGTGGTAGTGGCGACTGTGCCACTATGGGACTGTCTTCACTGTCGCTGACGATGGCGACGGCCTACGGCGATGGGAAGGGCAGGCAGGCGAGTTGTGATGCCAGACCGATGGTTCAACGAGGATTAAAATAGAGAGAGTGGGCGACTGGGCGAGGCTTAGAACTTAGAAGAGCGAGACTCGCCGATGTGGTAAGGACTGAGGGCTTGACGGCGACTCGGCAAGCGGCAGAGCGGGCGAGGATTAGAAGAGTGAAGAGTCAAGAGAGAGAAGAGCGAGGGCGACTGGGCGAGACGGGAGAGAGAGTCACTCTGTCATAGAAACTTGGAACTCGGGAGAGAGAGTCAGAGGCAATATTTATTGGAATTGGAAATGAAAGAGTAAAGCTTAGTTGGGAAACCAAAAGACTCTTAAGAGTCTAAGCGGCCTTTTCTGATTTCTCAAAGAGGACAAGTCTAGACTCTACGAGGCCTTTTGATACTTTAAGAGGCCTTTTCACTAGTTATAAAAAAAAAATTGGAGGCCTAAAGCCCTTGCTTTGGTCACTTGGGCCTTGGGCCGGCCCTGCGCCCACCACATTACCTCGCCGTCGTCGTGCCCCTCCCTCTCCTACCGTGGTCCCCCGTCCCCCGTCGTCGTGCCTTCTCACCGTCGTCGTGCCCCCGTTTCCTCTCTCTCTCTCTCTCTCTCTCTCTCTCTCTCTCTTGCTCTCTCACTCACAAACCCTAGCCTCCAAATCCTCCGGCCACCACTGCTCGCCATCGTCGTGTCCCCTTGCCATCGTCATCCCCCGTCGTCGTGTGCCCTCTCCCCCAGAATGATAGATCTGATTGTTTGAGTGCTTGATTTCTGGCTACTATTGTTAGATCTGCTTAATTTTTGAAAATGAAAGAGAGAGGTCTTTTAACAATGATTAAATAAGGTTATGGAGTAAATTTGTTTATTAGCTCCGGATATGAATGCTGCTTTTAGAATTAGAAAGTTCTTAAGCTATTAATCATGTCTTTGGATCTTTTCCCTTGTCAATCTAAATGTTGCAAAGAATTTTTTGGGCTATTTTTATATATTCCGAATTGTTGCATTTCATGAGCCTATTATACTTTGCTCTGTCCCCTTCAAGATACGTGAGTGGATCTAGTTGTAACATGGAACTTATTTTAGACATCATATAAGATTTTATGTTCATTTTTTTTGATTAAATTTCATAGGGTTCATAGACAATCTTGGAGACATGAGTGGCAGGTAGCTAGTAAACTTATTCTCAATATGCTTTGACACCATAATCTTATGTTTGATTGACTACATATCCTTAATTGATTAGATTGCCTGTTTTGTATAGGGCTATGAAAGGATGGAGGGAAGGAGGGGTCAAGTCGAGCCACTGAGTAGTCAGGTGGAAGTATGAGGTGACGGGATCGAAGCGCCACAGGGGTGTCTTCATGATGGCGCTAGGTATGGGGGGCCCATGAGCAGACAAAAAGATATTCTTAACCTCAATTCAGCAGAATTTAGGGAGGCAGTTGAAGCAGCTGTTAGGTCAATCTCCAAAAACTTAATCCTCAAAGGCAAAGGCCCAATTACGGTAGGAGGTGGGCCCATGGGGGGTCTGGGAGCAGGCTCAATTTGGACTGTGATGGAGAGGCCGGTTCGCTGAGAAATGATAATAGTGTGGGGGTGCAGCCTATTAACGAACATGGTGGGTTTTCAGAAGAGGAGGAAGGAGAGGAGTCCAACCACAGAGAGGGCAAAGGGATTTGCTTGGAAGAGGAATCTGTCAAAGAAGACGGAAAAATTAGAGCCTTAGATGGAGCGGGTACCGAAACTTCTGACTCAGAGGGGGAGTTCGAGAGCATGGTCAAAGCACTGACGCCATTCACGCAGAAAAATACTGAGGTGGCAAACCAAGAAAAAGGAAAAGCAAGAGACAGATTGACAAATGGGGATCTAAAGGTCCTAGTGAGGATCTGATTAAATCGGTAGCCAAGTTAAAGAAGCTTAAGTCAGCCTGTGGAAGTACGTCTTCTATTTTGAATTTTATTTCAGATGAGATTTTGCTTTATTATGCTTGCATTTTAGGGCTAGATATGGGGACTTCACTGTCTGTCCAACTAGAGAGGGTCCACTTCATTAGAGAAGAATCCTATAGACAATCCCTATAGAGGCCTTCCGTAGTAACGGACAGTAGAGTTAGTAGAGGATTATTGTGTTTCCCATTTGTTACGTCTTTTGAAATGTTAGAGGGATGCAGTCGAGGGTCAAATCTAGATTAGTTAATGATACATTAGTTAGGATTAGGCCTGTGATTTGCGCTCTGCAAGAAACCAAGATCGTGGACGCTAGTTTTAAGGATTTCGAGGGTCTTACATTGTTAAAGGACTTTGTTTGGCGATGCAAGACATCCACGGGGATGTCAGAGGGTATAGCGATTGGTGTAGATTCCAAGGAATTTGATATCCTGGATGAGATAGTAGGTGTTTTTTCGGTTACTATTAAGATCAAACGCAGAAGGGATGATTAAGAGCAGATGGTTACGACCGTATACGAACCGTGTATCGCTAGTCGTAGAGAGGCATTTTGGGAGGAATTGAGGGACATCCGATCGAGATGGATAAGCCCCTGGGTAGTGGGGGGTGACTTTAATATCACTAGATTTTCTCACGAGCACCAGGGTATGGGACCGGATGAAAGCGACAGACGCGGTTTCAATTGCGCGATCGACGATCTACACCTAATAGAAATCAAGGGGAACGATAGATGTTTTACTTGGTCGAACATGCAGGATGTCCCGACCTTAGCAAAACTAGATAGAATATTCGTCTCCACAGAGTGGGAAGACAAATTTCCCCTTGCATCTGTCAGAACGATCCCCAGATCGACCTCGGACCATATCCCACTTATTCTTGAGTGGGAGAGGGGTAGAAGAATGCCAGCTAGGTAGTTTAGATTTGAGAAAGCCTGGATTTCCAATTCTAATGTCAGGAGGGTCATTGAGTCGTCTTGGGCGGAGCCTATTGTCTCAAATGATGCGATCACAAATTGAAATATCAAATTGAGACGTCTGCAGAGGTGCCTGAATATTTGGGCAAAGAATGACTACAATGCTTCAAGGAGAAGAAAGAAACAACTTGTTGGTAGGGTTTAGGATTGGGAAACCATCGAGGAAGAGCGACACCTTCAGCTGGTGGAATTTGAGGAATTGACAACCAGCAGAGCAGAGCTCCATAGTATTGGAGAACGGGAAGAAACTTACCGGAGACAAAGATCAAGAATCCAATGGCTGAAGGAGGGAGATGCGAACACGACCTTCTTCCATAAAGTAGCTAATGGGAGAAGACGTCATAACCAAATAGGAGGGCTGCTTGTGGGAGATGCGTGGACAGAAGATGAAGAGACTATTAGAGACCACATAGATGAGACTTTCAAAGAATTGCTGGGAAAAAGGCGAACTACAAGATGTAGGTTGAGCTCAGATATGTGGAGTGACTCGATGATTGAGGGGAGTGACAACCTCGAGGTGTCTTTCGAGGAGGAAGAGATCATAAAAGCAATCAAGGTGTTGGGTCAAGAAAAGGCTCCGGGGCCGGATGGATTCCCGATTTTTTTCTATTCACAATACTGGACCATCATTAGGAGGGATTTTTTACGAATTTTTCAAGAGATTTACGAGGGGAAGAGTCAGATTGACAGATTGAATATGCAAACGTGATGCTTATTCTGAAGAAGGACGAGGTTCGTAGGGTGAACGATCTTAGATCGATTAGTCCGCTGAATAGCTCTTTCAAAATCATCACCAAAGTGATGGCTAATAGACTGTCGCCACTCTTAAATGAGATTATTGACTCAGCTCAAAGCGGCTTTGTTAAAGGAAGAGACATCCTGGATAGCATCGCCTCGGCGCACGAAATCATTTTTAGAGGCAATAAAGACAAAATAGACGGTTTCGTCCTCAAACTAGACTTTGAAAAAGCCTACAACACGGTGGAATGGGACTATGTGGACGAGGCGCTGCTGCTTAAGGTTTCGAGGTTAAATGGAGGTCGTGGATGAAGATGTGTGTCGGAAATGGCAAATCTTTTGTCCAGGTGAATGGATCGAGGGGCAAAGAAATCAGATGCAAGAGAGGGTTGAGACAGGGAGACCCGCTATCGCTTCTAATATTCACTATCATTGCCGATGGGTTAGCAGAAATGAATAAGAGAGGTATAGAGGCAGGTATTATCAAGGTGTCATTGTGAAGGGGATTGCGACACCGCTATCTATCCTTTAGTATGCAGATGACACTCTTATATTTGGGGTTTCTCAAGGGGAGGAATTTCTCGCTATCCGAATGCTGCTTAGATGTTACGAAGCATGGTCAGGACTCGTGGTTAACCTACACAAGAGTTGTGTGTTGGATCTCTCTGACAACAATGCAAACTCGGTAGATTTTTTGTCCTCATTCTTTGAATGCGAAAAAAGAGAATACCCGCTTCGTTACCTGGGGACCTCCATTAGACCGAGTAAAATGATTAAAGACGATTGGATGCCCCTCATTCAAAAAATTGAGATGAAGTTGGCAGGATGGAAAGGGAAGTGCTTATCTCTAGGAGGTAGAATCACTATCATCAATTCCGTTCTTAGTAGTCTCCCAACTTATATAATGTTCATTTACGACATTCCGAACTGGGTTATTGAAAGGATAGATCGATGCAGACAACGATTTCTGTGGAAAGGAAATCGGGAGGATAATAATGGATTACACTTGGTGAAAAGGGAGAGGGTTTACAAGAAGAAAGAGTTTGGCGGACTCGGGATTATTAACCTTCGAGATATGAACAAGGTGCTCTTATCCAAGTGGTGGTGGAAGATGCACAAGAAACGTAAGGCTTGGTGGAGCAACTCCTTCATGAGATACCGAAGGCGGAAGTTGGGAGATTTGGGGGAAGACGTAGACTAAGGAAGGGGTCATCCTTATGGAACGGAATTGCTCAGGTAGGCGAAATTTTTTATGCGAATACTAGATGCATACTAGGAAATGGAAGAGACATTAGATTCTGGAAGGATAAGTGGTGTGGGGATAATACTTTACAATCACTCTTTCCGCAGCTTGCTAACGAAGTTACTAGGGAGGATGACCTAGTAAATGACATGTGGAAGATAAGAAGCTTGAGGCTGGATTTTAGAAGAAGCTTATCTACACTGGGAGAGTCACAATTACACTTGTTGAAATTCTTTTTAAGGGGCATGGACCGGCCGGAAAGGGGGGAACAGGATGAAAGAGTATGGATAAGGGGACCATCTCCAGTGTTCTCGGTGGCATCAATGTATGGATTTTTGAATGATGGGGGAATTAGGAATTCACTGGCTACAACTATCTGGAATTCTCATGTTCCACACAAGGTGAAAGCATTTCTTTGGTCAGTACAGCACGATGCTATACTGTCCAAAACAAATCTTAGGAAACGAAATATCCTAATTGATGTTACGTGCCAACGGTGCAACACCGAAGTGGAGGACACCGGTCACATACTAATTCGATGTACTAGAGTTAGGCGTATCTGGGAAGTCATGGGTTTGAGTTTTAACACTGTCGAGTCACCAAACTGTATCGAGGACATATGGGGTACTTGGAGAACTAGTAGCATTAGGAAGGATCATAGGCTGTTGTGGGACATTACGATGGGGGCGATCTTGTGGGTGTTGTGGTTGGATAGAAACGATTTTTGCTTTCGTAATTTGTCTTGCACTTTTCAAATGTTACTGCATAAAAATTGGTGCTAATAGATGATTGGGCAGGTAATACAGGAACGAGGAAGAGAATTCGCTTCGAGGGGGCAGATTAAGGGCCCGGGCAAGGGGCACTGTCCACCACTATCCACTTCTTTTGTAGGGGGGAAAAAGTTTTTGTAAGGGTTTTTCATGTGGGTAGTAGTTCAGTGGTATGTTGTAAGGGCTTGTAGCCGTATTGTAATGGACTTGTGGTAGTTATTGTTATTGTATTTTGGGTGTTAAAGCCGACATGCTTCGTAACACTGCAGAGATGTAATTTGGTTATTTTGTGGTTTCGTTAATTTTACATTAATGAAATCGGTGACCTTGGTCACTTTTATCTCAAAAAACTTAATCAATGGCTCTTGGTCTACGAATACATGCCACTGGGATCACTTGAAGATCATCTCCAAGGTATGTTATATTTTAATCCTTAATGTTCATTGCATATGCCAGTCAAAATGTTCATTGCATATGGTGTTCTAGAGTCTAGACAAAACATTTAAGTGGAATTTCAGTGTTATGCGTAGCAACTAAGAAATAAAAAGTTTTATCAAAAATGAAGAAGAAGAAGGTACGCTTAGCTAAGATCCTCTGAACAAATTAGTGAATAGCCTTGATATGTACCTTTCCTTTTCTGTGGTAACAAATTACACATTACATCTTGGTTCTGAATGATGACTGCAGCAAGATTATCAACAAGAAGCAGCAAAATTGCGCCATTAAATCCAGGTTCTACAAAATGCTAACAGGTAAGCTTCCAAGGGCTAACTTAATCCCCACAATCCATGTATACAAATATATCATTATTGGTTGTTCAAATTATCCATTTGACGAAGCTCAACTAGGATATAAATTCTCATTATCATTTCAGGCACCTAGTGGGAGATTCTCTTAGTAATCTGACTGTAAAAGCTCAAACAACTCGAGAACCGACTTGGAAGAGGCATTTCCTAGACTCCTACAAATAATAATTTTTCAATCAGATTCAGATGTTTAATAACCCTTTTGCAAGCTATATATGTTGCACCGGAATACCTACAAGAAAGGACATGACACTAGGTATATTAATCTTTCAAAAAATGTATAATATGACATCTCACTATCTCAGTGAACCTATATATTGTAATATAATTAGAATCTAAAAATGCCATTTTAATTAGCTTACCCTAGCTGTGCTATATCTATATAATTAATGGATGTCAATCTGTTTTCGTTTTTCATGTACAGAGATAACTAGAACTATTATCTGCAATGAAGATATTATAGTTACAGTCATATCTAAAAATCCAAAGAGAGCACCAAACTCCCTTTACACTTAGTCAAGAAACAAAATAATCTGATACATATCGAGAGGACTGAGATAATCCAAATCATTGTTTTTTATTTTAAGGCGTGAGATTTTCTGATATGTGTCGCTGGATATCATATGAATATTTAATCTCGGTAATTAGAGGATTTCTAATCGAGTTGGTTTAATTAGGATTCAATAAACAAAGTTCACTTGACTCATTAGTTATTGTTGTTGTTGGTGTTTTGTTTTTATTTTGGTGGCAAATTTCTTATTGCATTTTTTAATAGTTACTTTTGCTAAGTTCGTCTTTTCATATATTTCTTTTCTTTAGAATAAATTGTCTATACATCTCATTTCCAAGATAATATTTCTGCTTTTTTTCTTTACAGCATCAGCAGTTGTTTGCAGAAAGCGAGTACATGCGGAAAAGGGTATTTTTTTCTTTCTTTATCAGCATGTATTTATTTGTACCAAATTTTACATTATTTCATACGCCCTAATGTGTTAGTGTTCCTGACAATTGCTTACAATTGCTTACTGGCATCTAATTTTCTTGGCCCTTAACGTTGACATTAACCTGAAGCACGCAACTCTAATCAATTTGATTTGAACTATCCGAGCACAGATCAAGATAAGGTTAGTTTGGATAAATAAATAGTGCTACGTCATATTTCTATAAGTACACAGTAGGCTTGGTTTGCTGTCAAGTACATCTATTAAATACAAAGTGTACCTGATTGAAGTTGGAAAGTGTTAATTGTAATTCAAAGGGCGTGGAGTAGTGATTTCCCGTTATGATCTTTTTTGTAATTTAGTTGGATGAAAGAAATATCATATTGGAACTAAATTTTTGGGATTTTATTTTATGTAGGGAATTTTTTAAAAAAATATATCGGGAAGTTTCAGTTTCAGTTTCAGTTTTTAAACTTCAATTTCAGTTTAATATTGTTAATTTGTACGTTTTCTTCAGGTCTATAGGAGATACAAACTATGTTACCAGCAAGTTCAAGCGATCGTTACTTCATTTGAGTATGTATCTGGCCTCAGTAGTGCTGCCCCTTATGCATCTTTAACCCTCAAGGATATGTCAAAGCACTTCAGGTGTTTAAAGAACGCGAGATTTGAACTACTCCAACACATGAACAAAGCCACCGGGAAAGAGCGCTTTGGCGAAGAAGAAAACAACTCTACCCCTGGATTTGGGATCTTAACTAGTAGTGTGACTCTCTCTTGTTAAAAATCTCTCTTCCAAATAAACTCTTATTAATTTTTTAATGAATCCTATTTGTTTGTGTTTAAGTATTTATGTTCGTCTGCACAGTTCATGATCTCCTTTGATTTTATAGAGAGAGTTGTAAATATTATGCATTGGATTCTATGAAATATATGGGTTCTATTTCATGTAGGGCATTTTATTTTTTATATTTTATATATTTTTCTAAAATTTATATCCTGGTGTTTTTGGCCAAAAATGCTGAGATAGGGTATTTAAAAAAAAACAAATAACTGACAGAATATATATATATTTAGAAAGTTGAAAGAATATATATATATTTAGAAAGTAGTGATTTGACAGAATATATATATATTTAGAAAGTTGAAAGAATATATATATATTTAGAAAGTAGTGATTTGACAGAATATATATATTTAGAAAGTTGAAAGAATATATATATATATATTTAGAAAGTAGTGATTTGTATCAGGTATTATCACTCTCATCAATCTCTCCTCATTCTTAGCTTGTGACAGAATATGTACATATTTAGAAAGTAGTGATTTGTATCCATGAGGTAGTATTAGTCTCCTCAATCTTAGCCTAATATCAGGTTGTAATTCATGTATATATTATGGACATTTGTCAATCAATAAAGACAAGGGAATCATTTGCTTTCAATAACCTATACCGGCATTTTTGACCTAAAACGCACGCTCTATCTCGGAGTTTTTTTTGTATAAAACGTCGTGGTAGACATGGTCTATAGCGGCGTTTCTAGAAAACGCTGTTATAGACCCTATATCTGTCCCGACGCTTGCTACGCCGGCGTTTCGAGAAACACCGCTACGGTCTATCCCGGCATTTATAAACGCTGGGATAGCCCTAAAAACACCCTAAAAACACGCCGGAATTGACTTTAAGCATTGTAGTGTTTCTGGGATGAGTCTTAAGAGGAGAAAGAGATATAATGGAGCAGGAATTTGGAGGAAAAAGGGGGAAAAAAATTCAAGTCCAATCATAGCCGTGCGATCAAGTTTTCTGGACTCTTACAGTAGAAAAAACCACCAGAGAGGCCATAGACGTTCTGTATAGAGAGAAGGGAACTGCTAGATTGTATCAAAATGCGTGTCAAACATTATGAAATCATGCATGGGCACACATCTTGATGTCATCTAGTAGTTTCCCACATCGAGAAATGCTACCCGTACGCTTGTTTTCTACTTCAAACATATATTAGACTTGTCTTTTAAGAGTAATGCTACATCCACTACCAATTTCACTACATTTCACTTCACTATCTTAGGTGGCACACTCCAATAGGTAGAGAAAGATAGAGTAGGTGGGGAAACTCTCCAATAAGAGTATGCCACCTAAGGTAGTGAAGAAAATGGTAGTGAAATTGGTAGTGGCTAAAGCATTACTCGTCTTTTAATGATCATTGGGTCCACTTTTTATTAGAAGACAAATAAGAAAACTCAATAATTACTTAAAAAGTCCAGTATATATTTAGAGTAAAAACTAATATATGTATTGCATACCTCGCACTAATAACCATAGTAGCTCCTACTAGAAAATGTTAACTACTCATTGCTGTTTCAAATTCATTTGAGTATCGTAGGATTTATTATTTTTTTGTCAAATCATAGGGTCTATTTTAAGCTCCAAAATATGGAGTCATTAAGATTCTGACACTACAAATGATTACCTATTTCCCGGCGTTTTTCTTTCATTTTCCCGGCATTTAAAAATGCCGGGGATGTACCCCAGGGCGTTTCTAAAAATGCTGCCGCAAACGCCGTCCATTCCCCCACCGGGGTTGATTTATGGAAACCCCGGCACTTCCAAATGCCGGGGAATGTTCAAGAAACCCCGGCGTTTTTTAGTGTTTAACCCGGCGCTTCGGATTCACGTAGAACATCGTGCCACCATACGAACATGGTATATAGGAGAACGCAGGGGTATGATTTCAAAAAAAAATTTGGGCATTTTATAATCCCCGACGTTTTAGAAACGACGGGGTATTGTATGTTTTTAGTTTTTTAAATAAATGAAATCTTCAAATCTAAACTTCTTGAAGGCTGATACATCAAGAAAGAATTATAACAAGACAAGCGATAAACATGATGCCCGTTAACTATAAGCATTCATAACATACGATGAAATTTTGTAACGAATTTCTCGTACAAAGCATAATATCTCAGATTCCAAAAACAATAATCGCCTAGCAAGGGCATATAAAAGATGGCATACGTTAATGCCAAAACTATGAAACTTCCAAAATAACACAACTAAAAGGGAAAAACTGCACCACACTATAAAATTCAACTACAACAACAAAAACTAAAGAAAATCCCTAGGCTGCTGTTTCTTTCTTCAGTTTTGGCAGCTCTTGCCTGATAGCACCACCTCTATGATACAATTACATCAAAAACCAATGCTTCATCAGGTTTAAAATATATAAGAAAAGTCAAGACAATAAAATGGGTTAATTAACAAACCTTGATTTTTGCCACCATAACCTTGAACCTATCAAAGTCATTGAGAGAAGCACGCTTCTTCTACACGATCAACTTTCGTCCCGACGAGCTGTTCTCCCACTTATTCTTCACATCCGCAAATTGATAGTTTTGTTTTTTTAAGTTACATAATCAATTACGAAGGAAAAATATGATTAACTGAACTTTATATAAATTAATTTACCAGCAGCCTCCATTGCTGCAATCAGGTTCTTTTTCTTGGGAATCCTTTTGATATTAATTTTGATATCAGTTAAACTAAGCCTCTTGAAGTTAATTTGTCTGCGAACCATGTCTGGCGCATCAATTAAATTCTGACAAAACAATTTTTGGTAAGAACCCGCATATTATATAACTATTGTCACCATAAACTTTTATAAACATGGTATTTCAGACTTACAAAAGATGGAATCAAACTCCATATTAAATGAAGATCAAATTCCACATTGAATCACAAAAGATAACAGTAGACAACTTTTACAACTTCAAAAGTGAACGATATAAAAACATGATACCCACACGATTGTTACAAGCATGAACTATTAGGAAAGATAAGAGGGGGAGAAACACATCAGGGAGTGCCACATTACCCATATGTTATGAGCCACATCCATCATATTCACATTTTGATAACTATGCTTAATTGTATGGGGTCATGCGTATAATCCTCTGCTTGTTAAGATGGTCTTTTAGAAATCAAACTACATGAGAATGTCAGTTCCTTCGCATCTTGGTATTATTAATGCCTTAAGATTCCAATCCAATTTCCTCTATAAAATAATTTAAATATACAATTCTTCACTTTCATTTATACTTATCTACAGTGTACGGACCTTTCAGACAATGTAGGTAGTAATCCTATTCACCAACTCGGAATGCAATTCCCTAATTCCAATTTGACTATCAAAAAGATCCATAATTCTAATTTTTGAAGCTAAATACAATGATAAAGTGGCAATCAGAGACTCCGTCTCACATCCATTTCTTGCAGAAAACACATAAATCGATATCAATGCATGTTCAACTTCAACTCTAAATCATCTTCACATGTATAAAAATGAAATCCATGTGGTTTTTTTAATTTAATACTAATCACAACAATACTTCTTTCTTCTTAGTACCATTTCATATTACAATTACAACGAACCAAACCCTCATCAAATTTCATCTTTGGTTGTAAAATCAACACATGAACCCTTAGACAATATAAACCCTAGAAAGCACAACACAAGTCAAATGCAACTTCCCAAATGATGAAATGATTTAATTGTACCCTCTTTCATTTATACAATTCCAAATGACAATGTAGGTAATTCCCATTCACCAACTTGGTTCAATTCCACAATTCCAGTTGGACTATCCAAAAAAGGTCCATAATTCTAACTCAAAAGTGTCGATAGACTACTTCCCACATCCATTTCTTGTAGAAAACATATAAATCGATATCAGTGCATATTCAACTTCAATTCTAAATCACATTCACATACAGTATAAAAATGTGTAAAAGTAACCCATGAAGATTTCATTTTTTAAACTTCATGACAAAGAGCAGCCTACAAAGAGCATCCTTTCTTGAATTTCTAATCTAAACTTCTTCCTCTACAAATACAAAAACAAGTTGAAGCACTACAATAATCCCATCCAGCCGTCAAATGGTGACACCCACCACTTCCAAACAAAACACAAACTTAAAAATAATCAAAATAAAAAAGTTATCATAACAAATCCATACCTAGGATTTCGAAAAGAGAGAGGTGGAGAAGGACGACGACCAAGCAATGGGTGCGAGAGCAATCGGCAACGACGAGTGCGAGAGCGAGAGGCGGTGGCAGCGGTTGCGAGTGCGAGTGGAGGCGGCGGCGGGTAGGGAGAGTGAGCAGAGGCAGAGCCGAGTGCGACTGCGAGAGCGGAGTGGAAGAGAGCTCGAAGAAGGTAAGAGAGAGGGAGTTTAGGGTGACGAGAGAAAGAGGATTTGGCCGTGAATTTAGTGCGAATTTGGGAATAGGGTTTCTCTGGTTGAGCGCGAAGAGGAAAAACAGAGGGAAGTGGGGATTTTTGGGGAGGAACGGGTTAAGTATTGGTATATACTTCCCCGGCGTTTTAAATTGCCGGGATACATTATATATCCTGCGTTTTTTACAAACGCCGGGGTATTTTTCCATTCCGCCGGCATTTATTAATAAATGCCGGGGATTTTCCGGCGAAACTACCCAATGCCAGAGTAGATCCGCCAGGCATTCTCTTATCTTTCGTAGTGTGATCACCTTATGAGTCAGAACACACAATATTTTCGCAAGAAGAATCAACGATCTTTATAAAATCAGTGATCAACGGATACTCAATCTTTGTTTCTTGTCAGCATGCTAGCAGAGAATCTTCCACACTATGGGTCTCAGAATAATCCCATTCAAACTGGATTTTAACTTAGTATTGACATTTCTTTAAAAGAAGTGAACGGCCAAAAAGACTGATCATCTATTTCATATTGTAAGGATTGAAATATTACAAGAAGGGAGAAGCTAAAATTGTAACACCCGTAAAATTGAGTTATGACAATTTTACTCCACGTGTGTTAAGCACGTGTATTTCGTACTGTTACGAACTCGTAACGTATTTTTTTATATAAATTTCATACGTATTTTATATTCTGATTATTTATATGTTTTCCATTATCTCAAAATTCAATTTTTTTATCCAACTCAAATATTAATTTTAATCTTTGTGTTTTTACGTGTATTGCACGTGTTTTCAATACATGTATCGATTACGTAAATTCCACTGTTACGGGAAATATCCATAACACTATCAAAATAAATATTTTTTTCGTATGTTATATTCCGATTGATTATAAAGATTTCTTCGTTAATCAAATCTTTTTGAATATTTTTTTTACGTGTGGCGCACGTGTTTGCGGTGCACAGGTTGAGTGTATTCTCTTTTAAAATAAAAATTATGAAGTGTGTGTGTGTGTGTGTTTATTTTTATTTGTGCATGAAAACTTTAATTATAATTAAATTAAACTAGTTTTATTAAATACATACTATATATTATAACATATGCATTTATTTTAAATAAAAATTAGTAATAAATTGTGTGCACACACGTAGCACGCACATGTATGTGTTGTGCACTAGAGAAGTGGTAGGCCGGCCACACTTGATAGAGAGAGAAGGGGGGGTGGGGGGGGGGGGGGGGAGGGGGGAGTGAGTGGAGAGTATTAGGTTAGTGGTTAGTGTATTAACCGCCCATTCATTAATTCTTTTAAAGCCCTTCACTCTCTTCTCCTTTTCCCTTCTTCTTTCTATGTCAATTCCGAAAATCCCCAGCCATCCCTAGCCATGTCATTTTCTTCATCCACACACACACACACACACACACACACACACACACATATATGGGTTATATTGGAGCCTTCATGGAAGTTTGGATTTTGGAAGAGCTTTGGAACAATCTTTCTAGGAGTTCTAATTTTATTTGCATCAACTTAAGGTGGGTGTCTTTACTTGCTTTCTAATTGTGTATAGAATGTATGCTTAGGAGATTCAAGTTAGAGTTGTAGATGTAGCATGAGTTATTTAAGTTCTATTACTTTGTGTGATGCATGTTGCATTAACATCTAGATTTTTAGTAGTTGATAAATGTGATTAAAAAAAGGGGGGCATGTTAATAATACTTACAATGTAAAATTACGATGTACTCAAACTACAATTTATATTAAAATGTCTTATATGATTGTCATGCAAATTGTAGTATAACATGATTGGATTTGCAGATAAATTGCAATTGTAATTAAGTTGTGTTTTAATTGGAGTAGATTATAAAATTTGGAGAATTTTCCCCATCATTTTAAATAACGTTAAAAAGAAAAATTTATATGTGCTAGTAGAGTAGTATTGGTAATTTATAAGGGCATATGTGTATGAAAGTTCCCAAAAAAAAATTGCTATCTGCATTTATTGTGTATAGAATCACTCTATTATAAATAAAATCAGTATGAAATCGTTGCTGGAATTTAGTGATGTATTTTATGAACAAATAAATTTGATACAAAAGATAAAAATCAATTTGAATCAAGAAGTTAAAATATAATGGAAAACAGAGAGCGAGGTTATAAATAATTTAACCCCTATAAGGTCAGATGAGCAATTGGCCTTGGTGGCCAGCGCGCTGTGTGTTGCGCTGCCACGTGGCGCTTTGGGGGTTCTTCGGTCATGGGTTTGAGCTGGGGTTGGCTCTGTTTTATTTCTATTTTTTTAAAAAAAGTCAGAAATAATGGCAGTTGATTATTTAATAACTCAGAACACCTTATACATGAGAACTGAGTTTGCTTAGTGGTTGGGCATTGGTCTGCTTGCTGTTTGGCGCTGGTTCGAGCCTGGGTGTGCACTGGGGTTTAACTTATTTTTTTATTTTGATTTCAAGATTTTAAAATGGGAAAACTTCATGGAAAAAATTACTATAATAATATTAGAACAATTTGGGAGATATATGACATTATTTAAAAGTTATTTTGAGAATTTAAAAGTCATAATTCATATATTTGTTGAGTTTGAATTCAAGATTTAAAATGAAGAAGACATATGAGATTAAAAATATTAAGAGTTGGATTATAATGAAATTAAAGCTAAATTTTGAATTGGCAGTGAAGAATTTCTAATGATGATTTTTTAAAGAATTTTGGTATTAAAAAAATAATGATCTAATTAAAGAAACGAGTTTTGATTGAAATATAGATAAACATGAAGGAGTTATAAATGTTTGAAAGCAATGAATTTTAAAGAAATGAGTTTCAAGAGAACTTTGAAGTGATTGGTTAACTAAGAAGTTGTTTATAAGAAATTCGATTTGGAAATTGTTGAATGTGTTATAAAAGTTGAATACTCCGTGATTTATAAACATAAATGGATAAAGAGAATTGTTGAATAAAAGATGAAATATTTATGTTGAGGTTGGATATAACCTTTTTGATCTCTAATGAGACGGTTGTTGGAATCTAAAGGCTAGGCGAGACCCTTGGTAACCGGCATTTGTGAATGATGAAAATTTGAGAACTAACCAGTGTGGGTTGAGTTTCTCTTGAGAAGTAGCCAGTTTGGGTTAACTTTCTCTTTATGATGATTTAAGTCCGGTAGGATAAGCTAGCTCTAGGTTATGATGATTAAAATTAATCTTAAGGATAGACACTAGTTGGAGGCATGATGAAACAAGTGCAAACGTTAGTGTGAGGGCCTCAGGATGATCTTCGGTATGAGATAGTCCCCGGAATTATCAAGGTGTGAGTGAAATAGTCTCCGAAATTACCTGTGGTGTGGGATTGATCTCCGAAATTATTGGGATCGAAGCGACGCTCATGGGATATCTGTGTGTAGTGAGGCGTCATTGCTTGCGGTGTGGGGTATTCTTGAAGATTCCCATGTGTGAGCGAAATAGTCTCTGGAATTATCTGTGGATAGAGATTGACATTTGGAATTATTGGCCATGGGCTAGGTACATGCAGAATGTCTAAATCTTGTAATGGTCATAGTAGTAGTTTGCATGGCGAGAGATCTAACCCTATAATGTGGAGTACGTAGGTGCTTGATATGGCTAAAAATGGGGTTAAATTGGAGCCGTCCAAATCGGGCACGAATCTTAAAGCTTAGGGGTAAAACGGCAATTTCACCTACAAACGGGTCTGAAATGAGAACTGGGTCTTTCTTCAAGGCTCAATAACCCACGAACGGATCCACCACAACTGGGTACGGGTCCCAACCCGAAATGAACCCGGTCCGGCAGGATAGAATTAGGGTTCCTGATTAGTCCTAATCAACGGCTCTGATTCATATCTATCCTTTCACTGGCAATTAGGGATTACATTCCTTATCTGATCACAAGGATTACATTCCTAATCTGATCCCTAAGGCGACTATAAATACCCCCCATCCACCATCATTAAGAGGTAATCAATCTTTTGCCAATTTATGCTCTTTCATAATCTTCCTGATTACTGAATTGAGCGTCGGAGGGTGCGTCGCCGGGATCAACCCCGGTGTCTCGCACTTTTTGCAGGTGAACGGCGAGAGTCAGCGGTCAAACTCCGACGGAACAGGTTTAGGTTTGCTATTCAAGTTTTCCAAGAATCCACAAATACTGTCTGTTTACCCCCACACCAGATTTAGCGGTAACAGATTGGCGCCGTCTGTGGGAAACAACACGTATAGCAGCCTTCCTCTTCACGTAGGTCAGACCTTCCCCCGTCATGCCTCCAAGGAAACTTAGATCCAGGGGGTCCAACCGTGGGCCTACCCCTCCTCAACCACAACAGGAGGTCCCCCTCCAACCCGTTTAGCAGTAGGGGCAACTTCCTCCTCAGGCAGAGGACACCCTGCGGCTGGACCAACTCCCTCCTCAGAATCTTCAACCCCCCCGGGATCCAATCGGGCCTCAGAATGCCGGCGCGGGGGGCTCGCGTCCCAATCCTCATAAGCAACCTCTCCAACAGGACCGCATCCCAATACACAACCCCTCTTCCGACTCTATGGCATCCCATAATCCCCGAGCTTCCGACCTTTGAAATACCATCCTCAATCGGCAGAAGGAAGAGGATCTTCGCCGTCGTTTGGATGAAAGGCGGGCCTGAGAGGGAGCCTCCCACCAACAACGTCCAAACGAGTGATCTCCTCATCGTCGAGACTACAGAAGGTCCCCTACTCGAAGAGGGCGAAGGGAGTCCCCTCAGCGTCATCGGCGGAGAACTCATTCTCTAGTAAGTCGAGCCACACATAGGGACCGCCAAGCTGGAGAGGCTCCAGTCACAAGGGCAGATCTTCAAGACTTCCAAGCGACAGTCTTAAGGGCTCTCAATATCGCTCCAAAGAACGACCAGAGGCCACCTACTCATGAGCCAACTAGGAGCCATCGCCTTCACACTCTCAGTCCTCATCCATCTCAAAGCTACCATCGTCGCAGCCCCACTCCACCCTCATACGGAGATGAGTCCCGGAGCTCGGCAAGGCATAATCAAAGAGAAGACTCGGTCTACCGCCGTCTCCACGAGATGGAGAGGCGCCTCGGCCGAATTGACAAGGAAGAAGAGCAACGAGCGATAAACCTCCGCCCGAGCAGACCTCCATTCTCCCGCACCATCATTGTAACGCCCCGCCCCAATGCTCGGTCGAATTATAAATACTATGTAGTTCCACTGCCCACCACAGGCTGCCTCTCAAAAGGTGGTTAACCGAATTGGTGACTCTTGATCCTCGGCAATAGTATTTATACTCTGATTATCCTCGCAAATTCTCGATATGGGACTATCTTTCACAATTCTCTCACAAATCTCACGGACCAGTTGACTGCTGACAGTACCAGTCGACTGTCCTCTACCAGTCGACTGCTGGCAGTACCAGTCGGCTGGTCTGGGGTATTACATACACCCCCCCTTAGGAATCAGCGTCCTCGCTGAGCACAGGGCACACCTCAGTGTAGGACCGTCCTTTCTAGCCGATGTAGTACAGTCCCTTAGACCGGAGATCAGTCACTCCCAACACCGCAGATCCCGGATACCAACACCGGTTCGGAGATCAATGACTCCCAGCACCGCAGATCGTAGGCCCTCTATTACATCCGGGGTCGAAAGTCGGCTCTGATACCATTTGTAACGCCCCGCCCCAATGCTCAGACAAATTATAAATACTATGTAGTTCCACTGCCCACCACAGGCTGCCTCTCAAAAGGTGGTTAACCGAATTGGTGACTCTTGATCCTCGGCAATAGTATTTATACTCTGATTATCCTCCCAAATTCCCGATATGGGACTATCTTTCACAATTCTCTCACAAATCTCACGGACCAGTCGACTGCTGGCAGTACCAGTCGACTGTCCTCTACCAGTCGACTGCTGGCAGTACCAGTCGGCTGGTCTGGGGTATTACAATCATGGAGGCTCCCATCCCAGAGAACTTCAAGTCACCTCACTTCGAGTCGTATACCGGGGAGTCAGACCCCGCGGATCACATAGAGAGTTTTAAAACTCTCATGATGATCCACCATACTTCAGACGCCCTCCTCTGCAAGATCTTTCCTGCCACTTTGAAGGGACCTGCAAGAGAATGGTACTCCCGACTTGCCCCGACCTCCATATTTTCATTCGATCAGTTGGAAGGGCTCTTCCTTACTCATTTCGTAGGTAGCCGTCGGGCCGAGAAAACAAGTGTATCCCTGGTGACCCTCAACCAAGAAAAGGGTGAACGCCTAAGGGATTACCTTCGACGCTTCACCGCCGAAGCCCGGTCCATTCCCTCCCTTAACCAATCAGTAGCCTCTGCAGCGTTCGAGCGCAACGTCACTAATGCCAACCTTAGGGCGTCCCTTGCCAAGAAGCCTCCTCGGGACTTCTCAGAACTCCTACTTAGGGTGGAGAAGTACATACGAGCGGAAGAGGCTCTCAACCCCCTTACTCTTGAGGAGACATCTTCCGGGAACAAACGGAAGAACACAAGCGAAGAGGGGTCCCAAAAATCCCAAAAGGACGGCAATGGCCAGCGCCACTCGACTCTTCGTTTTGAAAAGTTCACCCCCCTCATTGCCAATATATCAGAAGTTCTTATGGAGGTGGACAAGGAAGGGCTACTTCGTGCTCCCCCTGGAATGAATACACCTGGCAAGAAGAGGAACAAGGATAAGTGGTGCCGCTTTCACAGGGACCACGGCCACGACACGGATGATTGTCGGGCTCTCAAGGAGGAGATCGAAGAACTCATACAGCGGGAACACCTGACCAAGTTCGTCCAAAAAGATGGGACCTAGCTTCCCCCTTGAGGAGCCAATAAACGAACAGAAAGGCCTGCCGAGCTTCAAGACTCAGAACCTTCCAGCTCCTCCCGAGAGGTCTTCACCTTATCATAGAAGTGGGATTTTGATTTTCAATAAGGCCGATGCTTGTAACCCGGCCAATAGCATGTAATAATGGCTCGTCCTATTGAAGCGGTCACTAAGTTTATCTCAATAAAACCTTACATTTTTTCATTGAAAATTATTGCTCTTGCTTCTCTCTCTTTCCGAGTCGTGACTCGCTAAATGGTAAGTTCAGAGTCCAGCTTCTCTTATATGGCTGCCCCCACAACTTACTAAGCTCTAACAACGAGGTCGGAGTCCAACACTTGGCTCGATTCCGCTTCAAATTACTCGCTTATAAGCGGATAAGAAGTGGTTCGCCATTTGGAATTGCTCCTACACCTCGTTAACTTCTCTTAAACGACGAGTTCGGAGTCCAACACTTGGCTCGATTCTGCTTCGGATAACTTGCTCTTAAGCGAGTTAGAAGTGGTTCGCCATTCGAAATTGCTCCCACAACCGTTGAATCCCTCTAACGAAGAGTTCGGAGTCCAACACTTGGCTCGATTCTGCTTTGAATAACTTGCTCTTAAGCGAGTTAAAAGTAGTTCGCCATTCGGAACTGCTCCTACAACCGTTGATTCTCCCACTTAAATAGCAAGTTCGGAGCTCACAACTCTCTCATAGAGTTGCTCCTCAAACTCGTCTTCCAAATGGCTCTCCTAGAGAAGAGCTCTTCGCTCCGCTCACCTTCAAGGCGGACCTCTTCTCAACGAGTTCGGAGCTCACAACTCCCTCCTAGAGTTGCTCCTCAAACTTTCTTCCGGATGGCACTGTCTTAGAGCCGAGCTCTTCACTCCGCTTACCTCCAAGGCGGACCTCTTCTCAGCGAGTTCGAAGCTAAAACTCTCTCATAGAGTTGCTCCTCAAACTCGTCTTCCATATGGCTCTATCCTAGAGAAGAGCTCTTCGCTCCGCTCACCTTCAAGGCGGACCTCTTCTCAACGAGTTCGGAGCTCACAACTCCCTCCTAGAGTTGCTCCTCAAACTCTTCTTCCGGATGGCTCTTTCTTAGAGCCGAGCTCGTCACTCCGCTCGCCTCCAAAGCGGACCTCTTCTCGACAAGTTCGGAGCACAACTCTCTCCTAGAGTTCCTCCTCACGAATGGCTCTCTCCTAGAGCCGAGCTCTTCGCTCCGCTTACCTCCAAGGAGGACCTCTTCTCAGCGAGTTCAAAGCTAAAACTCTCTCCTAGAGTTGCTCCTCAAACTCATCTTCCAGATGGCTCTCTCCTAGAGCTGAGCTCTTCACTCCGCTCACCTCCAAGGCGGACCTCTTCTCAACGAGTTCGGGGCTCACAACTCTCTTCTAGAGTTGCTCCTCAAACTCGACCTCCAGATGGCTCTCTCCTAGAGCCAAGCTCTTCACTCCGCTCCCCTCCAAGGCGGACCTCTTCTCAATGAGTTCGGCGCTCACAACTCTCTCCTGGAATCGCTCCTCAAACTTCTATCACAAATGACTCTCTCCTAGAGTTAAGCTCTTCGCTCCGCTCGCCTCCAAAGTGGACCTCTTCTCAACAAGTTCGAAGCACGACTCTCCCCTAGAGTTCCTCCTCAAACTCGTCTCATAAATGGCTCTCTCCCAGAGCCGAGCTCTTCACTCCGCTCACCTCAAAAGCGGACCTTTTCTCAACGAGTTCGGGGCTCACAACGCTCACCTAGAGTTGCTCCTCACACTCGTCTCCCAAATGGCCATCTCCTAGAGCCAAGCTCTTCGCTCCGCTCACCTCCAAGGCGGACCTCCTCTCAATGAGTTTGGAGCTCACAACTCTTTCCTAGAGTTGCTCCTCACACTCGTCTCCCAAATGGCCCTCTCCTACAGCCAAGCTCTTCACTCCGCTCGAATAGGTCGCGGTTATTCCTGATGCACCTCACCAAGTCCGAGAACAGCACGGTCGGCAAGGACTTACTGACGAGGAATTTTCGGCTCGGATCCTCATCCGAGAAGAGTACTTCTTCTAACTCGTCCGCCGGCTCGGACGTTGTGCGGGCCTTCGGCTCGGGGATTTCGAGTGTCTCGAGCGAGAGCACTGGTCCCCCTGTGGAAGTCATGTAGCACTTCCGAGCTGTTTCCTGGCTCCCCCTGACTTCCCCTACTCCCGACCGAGTGGGGAACTTCATCTTCAAGTGGTATGCCGAGGGGACGGCTTCAAGGGCGGCTAGGCCGGGTCGGCCTAGGATGACATTGTATGCTGCCGGGACGTCGACTACCATGAAGTCCATCGGCTCGGTCCGGGTAGTAGGGGTGCTTCCCGCAGTAACGTCTAGGGTTATCACCCCTTCGACGGTTACCGGGACCCCCGTGAACCCGTGGAGAGTGTAACCGGCCGGCTTGAGACGGTCTCGGGACAGCCGCAGGCCTTGGAAAGCCGAGAGGAAAAGGATGTTGACCGAACTCCCGTTGTCCACCAAAACCCTCTGCACCTTGAAGTTGGCCATGCGGAGGTCGATGACGAGGGCATCGCAATGGGGGGTTCGGACTCCTTCGAGGTCGGCATCGGAGAAAGACACAGGGACGCCGAGACCCTTCGGGGGAGGGGCACTGTGGACCGAGTTGACCTCCCGGACGAAGGCCTTTCGGGAGGAATTAGAGGAGCCCCCCATTGGGCCTTCGTGGATCAGGTGCAGAACCCGTTCCTCCTCGAACTCGGGTGTCTCCTCGCGCCGCTCGGAGCGCTTGTTAGCCCCCCGAGGGGGAGGAGAGTTCCGATCTGTCCGATCGTTAGCTTTCACGAACTTGGCCAACTGCCCCCTCCGAATGAGGGCTTCAATCTCATCTCTCAGAGCCTGGCAGTCGTTCGTGTCGTGCCCGTGGTCTCGGTGGTAACGACACCACTTATCTTTGTTTCTCCTCTTCGCCTGGGTGTGCATCCTCGGGGCTGGAGGGATGATTCCCTCCTTCTCCACCTCCATGAGGATAGTAGAGACATTTGTGGTGAGGGGAGTGAACTTCTCGAACCTGGGGGGAGGGCGGCGCTGACCGCTCATGTCCTTCTGAGCTTTCTTGGACCCTTCTTCTCCTGTCGCCTTCCTTTTCGACCCTGCGGAGGGCCCCCCGAAGCGTGGAAGGGCTTCGGCCTCCTCTGCCCGGATGTACTTCTCGCACCTCAAGAGGAGGTCCGCGAAGTCTTGCGGGGGCTTCTTGGCCAGGGATGATCGGAGGTTGGCGTTAAGGACGTTCGACTGGAATGCCACGGTGGCCACGGACTGGTCTAGGGAGGCAATCGACCTGACTTCTGCGGTGAACCTTTTCACATAGTCCCGCAGCTTTTCTTCCTTCTCCTGCCGCAGGTTCAGTAAGGAAAGACTCGTCTTCTCGGCTCGCCGACTACTCACGAAGTGAGTGATGAACAGCGTCTCGAACTGTTCAAACGAGAAGATGGATGAGGGGGCGAGTCTAGAATACCATTCCCGAGCCGACCCCCTGAGGGTGGCAGGGAAGGTCCTGCAGAGCACTGTGTCGGAAGCTTGATGGATCAGCATCAGGGTCTTGAAGCTCTCGACGTGGTCGACCGGGTCAGATTCCCCAGAGTATGTTTCAAACTGTGGCGGTTTGAAACTCCTCGGTATATGGGCCTCCATGATCGACCTTGAGAAGGGGGGTCGGCTGGGACGGAAGGTTCCGGCTCGGGACTCTTCCTCCCTGTCCATGCGGCCGATGCGCCTCTCCACCTCATGGATATGGCGGATGAGCGCGTCGTCCCTCCGCTGGTAGTCGTATGACCCTCCGGACTCCTCTTCATAGGAAGGGGAGCGTGGACTGCGGCGCCGGTAATCCTGAGACCGGCGTGGGCTTTGTTCCCGCTGCTGGCGGCTGGGAGCCGGGGAAGGGCTCCTGGTTCGGCGCTGAGGACTGGGATCCCTGGGGGGCGTCGGAGCCCTCTGAGCATTCTGGACGTTCTGCCGAAGATTGAGGGCCTGCAGAATGGTCTCCTGAAACTGGAGGAATTCGGCCCGGCTGATAGGCACATTCCGCTCCCTCGGATGACGCCGATCTCTGGGGGAGCGGGACCTCCTCCTTCGGCGATCGGGGGACGCCGCTCGGCCTCTGCGCTCCGGGGTCCTTCTGCCGTCCCGACGACGTGGCGACCGCTCACCTCGACGCTGGCGGGAGGCTCCCTCTCGAGCCCGCCTCTCGTCAAGATGGGTACGGAGGTCGTCGTCTTTCTGACGGTTCAGAAGTGTGATGCGGAGGTCGGGGTGATGTGAAGCCATCGAGTCCGAGGACCCGTTATGGACCGAGACATGACCCGGATTGAGAGGCTGCTTCTCCTTCCGACCGTTATGACCGGACGGACCATTGTTGGGCTGCTGTTTGGTAGGAGGAGGAGGAGGTGGGACCTGCTGGGTCAGCGGAGGGAGGTCGGACTGAAGGATAGGATTGACCGGAGCTTCGGTTGCTGGGTCGGTGGGGTTGCCCCCACGGTTCGACCCTCTGGATCTGTTCTTCTTCGGCGGCATGGCTGCAGAGGACGACAAAAAAGGGGCTGAGACTGTTCGTGTGGCTTTCCCACAGACGGTGCCAATCTGTTACCGCTGATTTCGGTGTGGGGGTAAACAGATAGAATTTGTGGATCCGAGGAAAACCTGAACAGCTGACTCGGCCTTCTTGTTCCCGCCGCAACCTGCAAGGAAGTGCGAGACACCGAGGTTGATTCCGGCGACGCACCCTCCGACGCTCTTGTCAGTAATCAGATAAAGATTAAGAAAGAGCTTAAGTGGTGAAGAAGTGATTAACCTGGTCTTGGTGGTAGAGGGGTTGTATTTATAGTCGCCTTTGGAATGATTTGGGGCCTGATTTCCTGCCTAACAGTCAGGAGAAAAATCCTCTTATTCTGTTTTTGGGAAGTTAGCCCCTGATTCCCTGGTGAGAGTCAATCAGGTTTATTGATTTGATTTGATCAAGTCAGTGGCCTGATTCTCCTCTTGGTGGACCGGGCTTGTATCGGGTCGGGACCCGTGCCCAGTTGAAGTGGATCTATTCGCGGGTGGTTGGTTCTGTGAGAAGGAGGCCCAATACCCGTTTTGGATCCATCTGTATGTGAAATTACCTTTTTACCCCCATGCTTCAGGATTCGTGCTCGATCTGGACGGTCCCGATTTAACCCCATTTTTAGCCATATCAATTACTATACACTACTTAATTAGACAAGCCCACCATAGCTATTTATAGTCAACTCCAGCTCCTCACTTATCTCATCTCACTAATGTGGGACTAAAACTTTTCAAAGTTTAAAATCCAGTTGCATTTAGTCCCACATTGGTGAGATGAGAGAAGTGAAGAGGTGGAGTTGGCTATAAATAGCCAGGGTGAGGTGGGCTAATTGAGTAGAGAGTAGTGGGCAATTAATTTTTTTGCTCACACTTCACACCTATTTGACTCATGAATTTAACTCATAATTTTTTTGTTTAAATTTTTTGGAGTTAAAAAAAAATTAACTAATGAATTTCGCGGGCCAACCCGTGCACCGGCCTGGCCCGATACGGGTAACTCGTACGGATTCACAGGTCGACCCGGGTCGAGTTCTCTCTTCCCATCCCGGCCCATCCCGGCCCGGTTATTGCCCCCCCCCCAACCAGACCTGAGCCCGCCCGAAACACCGGCCAACCCGAATGGGTTGGGCCCGACCCGGCCCGATCGACCCGAATGCCATCCCTAATGTAACCAGAGCAATTACCGAAGATTGATGTGAGTAGTGACACATGTAAAACGGATGTAAGCTGATCCCTTAGTCTATAAAAGTGAAGGTATAAGAAGAACAAATGTGGACAATCTAGAAGAGAAATTCTATATAAGATTATAAGAAGTGAGATTGCTTGTAAAATGTTTGAAAGGAATAAAAGAGTTCTCTTGTCTAAGTTCTTGTTCTTGTTGAGCTTCTCTAATCTAAATGAACTGGAAGAAACAAAATCATATTAGACATGGTCCAATTTAAGGTATGACTAACTAATCTCTTTCCTTCAGGGAGAGCTTTGTAAGGCTCTACCTGAAAGATCTTGCAAAAGACCAATTTACCTAATTCATAGTCGAGTCATACACCAAGTGGTAGGAAACAAGCTAGATTATGGTTGCTTGTGCTGAAGTGCTACTCAATTGTTTCAAACGTATCTCTTGGACAAAACTCTCTTGAAGAGCAAAGTGGTTATGAAATGTGAGGACATAAAAGGAGCACTGAAATCAGGGTGCATACCAATGATATTTTATCCACTAGTAGTAACTGGTACAGAACAGCTCAAAGAGGCTTAGCTAGGTCAGAAGCATATTAGGCCATTTTGTTTGATTTTTATGGTATCCTTAGAAACCTATCATTACTCTTGATTTCCATACTTATTGTTTCAAGTTTTAAATTTATCGGAATCATATGAAAGAGCAATGAATAATAATAATAGTTCTAATCATGAGTTAATTCAATAATTAATGATTAACTATCATGGAAGTGACAGAATTATGGTTTTTGATGTTTATTATCCTTAAAGTTTAGCAAGCCCAGTTGATTTTTATTAATTTAAATTATTTTTCTTTAGTATAGAACGAGTAATAATTATAACAATAAATCAACTTAATCCTGGTCATACCAATAATATAAATATTCAAATAATTGATGACATAACTTTTCAGGAAAGATCTTTATTATTCTTTGGAAATGGAGAATTTAGTTGATATATAACTAGCCCTACATCAGCATATAGGCAATATCTTGAAGAAAATAAATATATAGAAGAACATCCATATGATAATGATAGTGATTATTCCGTAGAATTAGAATTTGAAGACATGCTTTATTATTTAGATATTGTGGATGCTTGGTTACTTTGATAAAAATTAGTTAAATAAAATTATTTGATATTCTTTTCGCTCTTGTTTGCTTTTGCAGACATTCAACTACATGAGCACTCGCTTCCACCCTAGTGTTGGTATTAAAGCCTTTTATCAAAGTAAGTATCTCTTAACTGGTTTTCTTAAAATATTTAGCAATAATTAATATATAGTATAAATTCAATTGAAAATATTGCAAACCAAAATTTAAAATCGTAGAAAGGTATAATCCTATAGAAATTATTATAGAATAGGAAGTATAAGATTTTTATTTAAAACTAGCCCTTATTTGTAAATAGTTTGGATAAAAAAACGAAAAAGTATGAAGTTTGAAAAAGTAGAGGCACATAAATAATTTGCCCTACAAATTGCCATTTTCTAAATTTATTTATCGACTCTTTTGGCCCATTGCTTCAATGTGGGCCATGTTCCTTTTAAAGATTAAGATATGGGCCAAAGCAATTCATATCCATGGTATACTTTTGATGATATTGTTAAGATTGTTTAGTCCTACGTTATCTCTAATATCTAATATTACAATAAAAGAGTTGGAGTTGTCATTTGTTTAGATATTTATTTAACCATTTAATTTCAACCATTAATTTTTAAGTGGAAGTTATATTAATTATTCATCAACTTAACTGTTGTTAGGTACCATAATACCCTCAAAGTTCAAATTTATTTAAGACATAATTATTTACAAAAGTGTTACTCATAAAAAAAAAGTTTGAGCCACTAGGTGTCTTTTGTAAAGAGTATGTGATGAGTAAAGGGAGGTCTCAGATTCGAGGCCAGATTACGTCGTATTATTTACTAATTACTATACAAAAAAAAATTTAATTAGAACGTATATCACACGTACAGATTACTAATAAAATTAATTAGATAGATAGATGGTTAAATTAAATTATAGCCATTGATACTTCAATAGGACATTAATAGGTGTTTTTCTTTTTGGATAGTGCTTTAGACACCAAATATCCGGCTGGCGGTCTAGTGGGCATAAAGATGAAAGATTGTGAGCAACAGATATGCTATTGTTATAATTAGGGATAGGAAAATATCCTTTTATTGATTGATTAAACTGTGTACAATATGACTCATACATATAGGAGATAATAGAATACTAAACCAATACATTATTCAATGTGGGACTAAACTAATCTATCATCTAACAACCCCTTTCAAACTCAAGTTAGTTCAAGCAACAAGAGTTTGGAATACTGACGATGTTGATGTGGAAGGAACGGCAAACTATGATGTAGAAACGGTGACTTGAGACATAGTCGATGCTGGGATCTCACCCCTAAACTAAGAAATAGACTGATGGGATCTCACCCCTGACTTGAGACATAGTCGATGCTGGGATCACCCTTGACTTGAGAATAGTCGATGATAGGAACTCACCCCAGACTTGAGAATTGTCGATGACCGAGAACTGGATGCCGATAACACCCCTCTCAAAATCACGATCGATCAACCGGAGTGAGTTGACGATCTGGATGTAGAAGCACAAGAACCTGCAAGAGATTTTTTTTTCTTTTTTTTTTTGGGAAAAAACATTAATCCACAATGGCAGAACAGCAAACAGCAAAATACCAAGAGGAAAAACACCACGGAAAAAAAACACCAACCGGCCAGGGATCAACTCCACACAACAGCAAACACAAATCCCCTCTTCTGGTTTGTATGCATTTATGATTAGCTGGTCAAAGAGTGGTTCCCTCCACAAGAGATCAAATGGCAACGGACAAGGCTCTTCTTCTGTGCAT
This sequence comes from Hemerocallis citrina, assembly GCA_017893485.1. NCBI lineage: Eukaryota > Viridiplantae > Streptophyta > Magnoliopsida > Asparagales > Asphodelaceae > Hemerocallis > Hemerocallis citrina. Next base: position 300,201,669 of record CM030359.1, on the reverse strand, counting down.
CAGTGCATGGATCTTGAGAAATCAAATCCTGGCCTTCCTTGAATGATAAATCACCGAAACACACAGCTTCACGAACTAATCTAGATAGTTCAGTTGCCCACCCCGGAAGATCTCCAAATCTCATAGCCTGATTATGAAAACTTCCAGCAAACTATCCTTCTCGTTGGATGGCCGATAGAAGCGATGAATGGTGGGTTTCGGAGAGGAATTCGCGGCAAACCCACAAGCCATTGATCCCCTCCACTGCCTCCCTGTTCGCCCCCTTCTTCCCTTCTTCTTCAACCGAAGAGGGGATGATGACGTCATCGTCGTCGGAGAGCTCACCAAATGCTTGCTCTAATGCGCGGTTATGGATGTCCGCTTTGGTCTCCATTTTTGGGGGTATTGGGAGGTCGACGGGGTTGAGGTGGCACCGGGAGATGGCTGGAGAAGGGGGGTGGAGAAGATGACAGTAATGGGTTGGGGGTGTTTTGGCAGGAAACGAACGGGAGAGAAAGAACAGGATGAGAGAGAGTAAGTGGCTAGGGTTTCAAAAAATGTTGTTTGATAATGGCTAGGATTTTGGAGATTTTGTTGTTGATGACGGCCAAGGTTTTAGGAGATTTAGAGTTTTGGGGGGAGATAGTTGATGACAACTAGGGTTTTGGATTTTGTTAATTGAAGAAGAAGAAGAGGGTTTTGGTATTTGATCGGGAGCGGAAGAGAGATGTTGGGAGGTAGAGTGATTCCGATGAAGACGAGAATCACTCCACCTCAATAATGATATCAAATTAGTATAGGCCTTATAGGATTATTGGCTCTGATACCATGTTAGATATAGGTATAAAAACATATTTTTTTATTGATTGATTAAACTGAGTACAATATGACTCATACATATAGGATAGAATAGAATACTAAAACTGTAGGTCCCGCCACAAAAGAGCATGCACTCATGCATGCAACGTTTGGTGCATGCTGATGCATGACAATGTTTGGTGCAAGCATGGTGTCTTTTCCGAAGCATGGTGTCTCTTCCAAAGCATGGTATCTTTTCGAAGCATGGTGTCTTTTCCGAAGCATGGTGTCTCTTTGAAAGCATGGTGTCTCTTCCCCTCCTATAAATTCTCACTATTTTCTTCATTTGAAGACACACTCAACTGAAGAGAAAAATAGAGATTGATAGCCACAGAGAGCTTATAATGTATTGAGAGTTTTTTTTTGTAAATCTTTTGAGATTGAGAAATAATATTTGTGTTGTTTTCTTCTCAAATTTATCTCTGTTGTTTTTCTCCCGATCCTAACAAGTGGTATCAGAGCGAGGTTGAGTTGTTGAGTGTCAAAAGCCTTTGCAGATCAAGATGTTGATGGAGGAATCAATATCATCATCATCATTTGGAGCCATGATCAAGCTTACTGCCACCAACTATATACTTTGGAGACCTCGGATGGAAGATCTCCTAAGTTGTAAAGATCTCTTTGATCCTATTGAGGAGAAGGGAGAGAGACCTGAAGCTACCAATGAGGCGGACTGGAAGAAGATGAACAGGAAAACGATCGGTCAGATTCGACAGTGGATCGATCACAGTGTCTTCCATCATGTTGCCCAGGAGACGGATGCTTTTGCCCTTTGGAAGAAGCTGGTGGATATGTACCAGGCCAAGACAGCTCGAAATAAGGCCCTGCTGATGAGACGGTTGGTGAACCTGAAGCTACAGGGAGGAACTTCTGTAGCAGATCACACCAGCGAGTTTCAGAGCCTGGTGAATCAGTTATCTTTAGTGGAGTTACCACTTGAAGATGAGTTACAGGCACTTCTACTTCTCAGCTCTCTTCCAGACAGTTGGGAGACATTGGTGGTCTCCCTCAGCAACTCGGCTTCGACTGGCAATCTTACCATGTCTATGGTTAAGGATGCCCTATTCAATGAGGAAGCTCGGAGAAAGGACGTTGGCACAGAAGCACAAGCCTGCGTCACAGAAGTCCGTGGGAGACAGCGAGAGGAAGATCGAGGCAGGAGCCAAAGCAGAGGCAGATCGAGAGGCAAATCAAGTGATGGGAGGAGGCCTGCATACAACTGCCATCACTGTGGCAAACCAGGCCACATGAAAAGAAATTGTTGGAAGTTACAAAAACAAGGCGGTCAGGAAAGGTCACAACCAAAGAAGGAAGGAGATGCACAAGTCACAGTACTAGAAGATGTGGCTCTTTGCTCTCATGAGGATGAGACATGCCTCCATGTGTCGAATCAGGGCGTAGAATGGGTGGTAGATACTGCAGCATCTTGCCATGCCACTCCTCGAAAGGACATCTTCACGACGTACAAAGCTGGAGACTTTGGCTCGGATGTTCGCCATGTACCTGAACTTCGACAAAATCTTCTTTCGGTGAGAGCCCTAGATGAAAAGGGCTATGATAACCGTTTTTGCAATGGCTCATGGAGGATGCTGAAAGGTGTAATGGTGATCGCTCGTGGACATCTCTGCAGCACTTTGTACAAGACTCATGTGAAGATCAATGTGGAGAGTCTCAATATTGTTGAACATGAAGCTTCGCAGAAACTATGGCACCAGAGACTCGGTCACATGAGTGAGAAAGGTTTATCAACCTTGATGAAGAAAAATCTTATCTCCATTACCAAGAATGCAGAGCTTCAACCTTGCAGCAGCTGTTTATTTGGCAAGCAGCGAAGAGTCTCTTTTAGTTCCTCTTCGACAAGGAGATCAGAGTTGCTCAGTCTGATACATTCTGATGTTTGCGGTCCCATGGAGGTGGAGTCGCTAGGCGGTAACAAATACTTTTTGGCATTTATTGATGATGCTTCTCGGAAGGTGTGGGTGTATTTTCTGAAGACAAAAGATCAGGTCTTGGAAAGCTTCAAAACATTTCATGCCATGGTAGAGCGTGAAACGGGGAAGAAGCTGAAGTGCCTCCGCTCAGATAACGGAGGCGAGTATACATCCAGGAGTTTTGATGCCTATTGCAAGAGTCAGGGCATTCGGCACGAGAAGACGGTTCCATGTACCCCGCAACACAATGGGGTAGCAGAAAGAATGAACCGAACAATCATGGAAAGAGTCAGAAGTATGCTCAGCACAGCAAAGCTGCCAAAGCCATTTTGGGGAGAAGCTGTTCGCATCGCCTGCTACTTGATCAATCGATCTCCATCAGTCCCGCTGAATTTCAACATCCCGGAGAAGAAATGGACCGGCAAAAACCCCTCCTACTCTCACCTGAGGACATTTGGATGTCTGGCTTATGCACATGTCTCAAAGGAGCTCAGGCAGAAGCTCGATGCGAGAACCACTCCATGCATTTTCATAGGCTATGGAGACGAGGAGTTTGGATACAGGCTATGGGATCTAAAGACGAAGAAGCCCATCAGAAGTAGAGACGTGGTGTTCCATGAAAATCAGACATATGGGGACACTGAAAAGCCTACAATTGCTGAAAGACCTGTCAGTACTCAGGACTTTGTTCCAGATACAGTACCAGTACAAGCTGTCGCAGATGATGATGTGTCTGATCAAGAACTAGAAGCAGAACCATAGGAGGAGGAAGAAGGGATTGATGAGCCTGGGGAGCCGAAACCTTTCACAGCTGCAGAACCAGTACAAGATAATGATACACCGCCTGAGACGAGTGAGCCTCAGCTACGTAGATCTGAAAGAGGCCATGTTCCGTCTACTAAATATCCAAAATCAGAGTACATTCTTCTTACTGATGAAGGGGAGCCAGAGAATTTCCAGGAAGCATTGTCTCATCCAGACAAAGACAACTGGCTGCACGCTATGCGGGATGAGATGGACTCTTTAGAGAAGAACCAAACCTACGATTTGGTTAAGCTTCCAGGAGGGAAGAAGGCACTAAAGAACAAGTGGGTATTCAAGCTCAAGAAAGATGGCAGCGGAAAGGTGGTGAAGCACAAAGCTCGGCTAGTGGTCAAAGGATTCCTTCAGAAGAAAGGCATCGATTTTGGTGAGATTTTTTCTCCAGTTGTAAAGATGACTTCAATCCGAGTCATGCTCGGATTAGCAGCTAGCCTAGACTTGGAGCTTGAACAAATGGATGTGAAGACTGCATTTCTTCACGGTGATCTGCATGAAGAAATTTACATGGAGCAGCCAGAGGGATACGAGGTTCCAGAGTTTGTATGGCCTCAAGCAAGCACCAAGGCAATGGTACAAGAAGTTTGATTCATTCATGGTGAGTCAAGGCTACAAGAGGACTGCTGCAGATCAATGCGTCTACATTCAAAGGTCCCCTGATGGAAATTTCATTGCACTGTTACTATATGTCGATGACATGTTGATCGTCGGACAAGATGCAGTGAAGATCAGACAGCTGAAGATAGAACTCTCTAAGGTCTTTGATATGAAGGACCTTGGGCCAGCTCAGCAGATTTTAGGTATGAACATCTCTCGAGACAGAAAGGTCCGAAGATTGTGGTTATCTCAAGAGAAATATGTTGAACGGGTGATCAAGCGATTCAACATGGAGGGTGCCAAGCCAGTTAGCATCCCACTGGCTAATCATTTCAAGTTGAGCAAGAGTTCGTGTCCCTCATCCAGGAAAGAGATCGAGGAAATGGAAGTTGTGCCTTATTCTTCAGCGGTTGGAAGTCTGATGTATGCAATGGTGTGTACGAGGCCGGATATTGCACATGCAGTGGGTGTGGCAAGCAGATTTCTCTCCAATCCAGGAAATGAGCATTGGGAGGCTGTTAAGTGGATTCTCAGGTATCTTAAGGGTACTTCAAAGATATGTTTGTGTTACGGGGGAGCTGATCCGGTTTTGGAAGGCTATACAGATGCAGATATGGTCGGAGATCTTGATGGTAGAAAATCGACTTCTGGTTTTATCTACACTTTTGCAGGGGGAGCTGTGTCATGGCAGTCAAGGTTGCAGAAGTGCGTTGCACTATCTACGACAGAAGCAGAGTACATTGCTGCCGCTGAAGCTGGCAATGAGATGTTGTGGTTAAAGCGATTTCTACAAGAACTCGGGATCAAGCAGAATGACTACAAGGTACATTGTGACAGTCAGAGTGCTCTGGATTTGAGCAAGAATTCAATGTACCATTCCCGAATAAAACATATTGATATTCGCTATCACTGGATACGCGAGGTGATGGATCAACAATTGTTGAAACTGATGAAGATCCACACGAAGGAGAATCCAGCAGACATGTTGACAAAGATTGTGTCTCGGGAGAAACTAGAGTTATGCAGAGACATAATTGGAATGGATGAGAGATGACGATTGGTGCAGATGTGGCGTGAGGGGGAGAATTGTAGGTCCCGCCACAAAAGAGCATGCACTCATGCATGCAACGTTTGGTGCATGCTGATGCATGACAATATTTGGTGCAAACATGATGTCTCTTCCGAAGCATGGTGTCTTTTTCGAAGCATGGTGTCTTTTCCGAAGCATGGTGTCTCTTCCGAAGCATGGTGTCTCTTCCGAAGCATGGTGTCTCTTCGAAAGCATGGTGTCTCTTCCCCTCCTATAAATTCTCACTATTTTCTTCATTTGAAGACACACTCAACTGAAGAGAAAAATAGAGATTGATAGCCACAGAGAGCTTATAATGTATTGAGAGTTTTTTTTTGTAAATCTTTTGAGATTGAGAAATAATATTTGTGTTGTTTTCTTCTCAAATTTATCTCTGTTGTTTTTCTCCCGATCCTAACAAAAACAATACATTATTCAATGTGGGACTAAATTAATCTATCATCTAAAAGCTATAATGTGCAATGAATTCTCTATGTCCCCTTTTAAAGAGAGATTATTTTGACTGCTACTTAAAGCTGGGTTTAAGTAGGACTGCATCTTCACTTCATCCTTTGGGTGTTGCGGCAACTTGTTCTTAAAGTGGTGAAGGAGATGAAAATATGGATAATTTCATCATTAATTCCTCCTCTCTCCTTGGTCTCGAGATGTCCGGAGAAGCACAACTGACGAGTGGAGGGAAATATTGAGTGGGCTCACCTTTTGCTTATGGGGATACGTCTATGGTTTTGCAAACATTCATAGTGGCATGGAATATTTGGAAGGCTGGATCGCTATAAGGAGAATTTTTTTGTGAATGAGGATGATGACTGCAACTAGATTTTAAGAGCTTTCAGGTCACTCTACAGCTGGAACGTAGCCAAATTGTCGGTGGAAGTTAATTAGATGAGAACCGTCATCCATCGAATTTTGACCGGTCTAAGAATGACGTGGAAGTAGCTTATGCCTTTGTTGTTCGGAGTGTTCAAGGAATATGACCTCCATTAATGTAGTGGAGCGTCGATCTCTTTGGAATGCTCTAAAGGGTCTTGACGCAGGAGGAAGGTACACTGGTTGTTTGCTTTTTGTAGTGCTTGAATTAGTAAGGGTTTCTCGGAAGAATAGAGAAGATAATTTGAAGAAAAGTTTTCTTTTTTGTTTGAATCTATTCTAATACTAAATCCCGATAGGAGGCACGTTTCGTCCGATTTTGCATGCCCACATAGTCCCTCTCTCTCTATCTTGGTACTTCCATTCTTCACAGGTTTATATTCTTTTATTGGAATTGGTTGTGGTTTTCTTTCCCTTTTTTCTATTTTGATTGTAGATCGATTTTAGTTTCATTTTTCTGTGATTATGTTGGATTGTGTAGATTTTTGGTTTTTGATTAAACTCTGTGGAGAATGGAAGGAGGCTAGAAAGAAGGATTTTGGTGTATGGAGTGGGAGAATCGAGCATATGGGTCTGATTCTAAAGCTCTTTGATTCTAGCTTCCAAATACATTTTTCGTTCAAATATGTTGTTGAAGGATCAAGCAGTCAAAGAGGTATATCTGCTTCGTCCCTTTCTTCCACCTTGTTCATATTTCAAGTTGATTTATATTTGTTGTTACAAGTTTGGGGTGATGCTGTTGTAATTTCTGTTCCTACTTTCCCGGTGTCTTATGCGAAGAAAAAATATTGTGAATTTTACCGCAGAAATCGTGTCATCCACGGGAATAGGCCTTGGTTGGAATAAGGTAAAATCCTATGCTGATGTTCACATCTACTTTCTCTCAATTTTTATTATTTTCTTCCGATTTGGCCATTAATTTATTGTTTATTGGTTTGCTATGATTTTCCCTCCCCCGTTCGGTATACTTTTATGCATATTAAATAATTTTTATGGATTCTTTCATTTCACCGATTTGTACTAAATAATGAATTAGCAAATCTCCCTTCCGCGATCTGATTTTAACCCCCGAAAAGGGCCGGATGACCCAGCAGCAGCTGTTGGAGACTCTGATAACATAATAAGGCTCTAGTGTTTAAAGCCCAAAATAAACTCTTAGAATTGGCAGTAATTGATGTCAATGTTTGTCAAATTTGAGGTTATACAAATATTGTATATTGGAGTGACATTCAAGTATATGTTAACCACAATGGGAGATTTTGTTAGAATTGTCTTGCATACTCGTAGTACGATGAGAACTCGGAAAAGTGTAGGAGGTCGAAGCGTTGTAGAGTGGGAAGTCAGCAGCAACAACATCAATAGTAGGCAGCGGTCGACCGGCAGCAACAACATCAGTAGCAGGCAGCGGTCAACCGACCATATGTGTTAGTCGACCGCCCTCGACTGCCAATTTCCAACAGAGGAGTTAGCTGTCGACTGCACCCCTTGCGCAGTCGATCGCCGACAGACGCTTGTTTCTCTTTGGGCAGTTTCATTCAAGCCCACATTTTTCTCCAAGTCAGATCGTACGACTTCTATTAAGTGTATTCTTCTCCAGGGTAAATCGGACAATAGAGATATCAAGACTAACCTACGGTTTTCTTTATTCTTCTTCTATTTATTGTAATGGCCTCAATATGAGATGTCAAGTACTTCACTGATATTATTCTTCATTGCAAGTGAGGCTTGAGAGATAATTCTTGGTGAGTGAGTTTAATTTCTTGTACTGAGTGAATTTGTAACTCATTGTAAACTTCTCTAGTTGAATATCCTATATTTCCTTCCAGATTAAGCGATAGCTAACCGGGATAAAATCTCGTGTATTTTGTGTTGGATTTGTGGATTTACTTTGTTTGTGTTAGATATTATATTATGTACTAGGTTTGCCCGTTGACACGTGCCTACGACACGTCTTCGGAACGGTGCACCTGGTTTGATTATATAAAATAGTTTTGGAGGTCCAGCAAAATAATTGAAGTAGCAAACATATTATATGAGAAAGCAATATATCTATCTTTAAGCTCAACCATTGCCTTCTTGATCATTAGCTTGAGTTTACCTGGAATGCATATAGTTTGTTAGAAACACTGCACAGAGTTTTTTTTTAAAACTTCAACATCGCTTTTAGATACTTGTAATAGTTATGCAAGGACATTATCTTATAGATTTTATAGAGTTTACTCTAATCCCATAACCACTATGAGCATGTCTAAATAGAATGGTAATGCAAGTGCATGTGTGAAGGTATCTACAATACCAATAATCTAAACATTTGTTTGTCTGAGACTCAGTTTGCAATTGAAATACCTCTTATTATTATTTCAACCAAAATGAAAAACATGAAGTTCTCAAAACTCTAATCCAAGCTAATCATTTCTTTTATCTCCATTTTGTGTCTCCTCATTGCACCTTTATAAAAAAAATCAAAATGGATAAATAACAAATTTACTTTAGCTGTCTTTCTTGAGTGGAGAGTTTGCACCCTTCACTGGTAAACTCCAGTCATCCCAATCATATATATCCAAACATATACTAAAAGTTCTTATATGTTATGTTATCAATGGTTTCTAATAACCGGTGAAGGGAACACTTCACGATTGTATCTTCTCTTGTAGTAAAGAAATTAATGTTGTCAAGTTATTTTAGGTTGCTAGTCAGCTTACCTGTCCTGTTATGATTTGGAAGCCCAAATTGAAGCCACCAAATAATCCATCTCTCACTTGCGTACACCTTAAATCAAAACCAATAAAAAACTCATCAAATAAATCACTAAATTAAATTTTTTTAAACCCAAAAATAAAACAATCATACCTTTCTGAACTTAAATCTCATGCACATACAAAATTCGAGTCAGCAAAAAACTGAGTAAGCCCCTACACACAAAAAATAAAAATTAGAATGAGAATTCGGTTAATGAGATGAAATTAGAGTCGTCACATCGCATATATAGGCTCTTGATTCGGTGGAGGGGAGTCGCCGGTACGGAGTCGTTTGATATTCGCGCTCGATTTGGTGGAGGGGAGTCACCGATACGGAATCAGCAACGGATCAGATATTGGCGACGACCTCTTGATTGGGGTTCGACATTGGATTTGGATTTGGATTTTCTTTGAGATTTTCAAATTTTCAAAATTTCAAAATTTTTAAAATTTTGAAAATTTTAAACTTTTTAAAATTTTCTTTTTTAATTTTTAAAATTTTTAAAATTTCAAAAATTTAAAAAAAGTTAAACTTTTATAAAATTTAAATTTTTTAAATATTTAAAAAAATATTTTTTTTAATTTTTATTAGTTTTTGTTTTTTTTTGAAATTCTTGAATTTTTTTTAAAGTTTTTAAATTTTTAAATTTTTAAATTTTTTTATTTTTAATTTTTTAAAAATTTTAAAAATTTCTATTTTCTTAATATTTTGAATAGGAGAGAGAGAGAGAGAGAGAGAAAAAAAATAATCAAATAAATAAAAGAGTTGTTTTGAGTGGGGGATTTGAATTTGAGTTTTGGGGGGAAAATGTGCTTCTTAAGGTTAGATCTTGGCCTTTGATTTTGGGGGGATTGAAGGAGAGCCACTTGATAGCTTTCTTTGTGTTTTATTATATAGATTAGTCCCATATCGGAATATGTTTTAGTTTACTCTTTGTTTCTTTCATATATATATAAGAGACATTGTTCTCAATTATAATCAATCCAATAATCTTCTTTCAATCTCTCTATTAACCTTAACATGGTATCAGAGTACTAAACCTAAACCCTAATCCCTAATCTCCCTTCCCATCCCTAATTTCTAACCCTAATTACACAACACCATCTCTAATTACATAACAACAGCAAAAGCGGCTACAACAACAACGACGACAACAGCAGCATCTCCAACAGCAAGTGCGGCCCCAACATTTCACTGTCATCCTCATCCCCTATCACCTCGCCGAAACCCATCCCTTTCACTGTCATCCTCATCCTCTATCAACTCGAATCCCAACCCCCATATCCTCTAAGATCATCCACCATCTCCTCCCTCCTCGCCGAACTCCTTACCCTTTCCCCCCTTTCCAACGACAGCCGCCACACCACCCCCTTTTTGTTGTCTTCCCAAAACCCTAACCCTATATCTCTCTACCTAACACCCTAATACCTGTACCCGAACCCGACCTACCCCGAACTTCCTACCCATTTTTCTGTTTTCCCCAAAAAATAAAAAGAAGGAAAAAAAAACCATACCTGACCCAACTTTTACTAACCTGAAACCCATACTCAATCCCAACCCCAAACAACCTAAACCCAAACCCAACTTCTCCCTACTCCTGCTGCGATTGACGCCACCGTCGACCGTTGCCATGTAACATATTAGAATTTTTAAATAAATGTTTTTTTGGATATTATAGATGAATTAAAGTGAATTTTGGTGATTTAATAAATATTTTTTTGAATTTTACGTAATTTGCACGTGCAAAATACGTGCAAATATTTTTTTTTTGGGAAACAAAAATTCAAATTTTATTTGGAAGACCTAATATTTAATATTAAATAATAATTGCTAATTTTCTGGATTTTTATAAGCTACAAATTGTATTTTTGCAAATATTGCTAAATGAAGGGGTCTTTTTGCAAAAGTTGCACTTGAAGGCAAAAGTTTCAAAAGTCGGTTTTCTGGGTTTCAACATGAGGCCGGCTAGATTTAAAAAGGGATTTTCAAGATTTAATGTCAACTAAATTAATGTAATTACTTAATATAATAGATCTATATAGGTAAAGGTATTTTTCTTAGAGGAAAATTTTATAAAATCTCTAAAAAAACCCTAAAAAGTGTATCCCGGCTTATTAATACTGCAGCCGTCACCCACCCCCTGTTGTGCATTCAAAACTTTATTTTTCTTCAATATTTTGTGAATTGGAAGATTGGATCTTGAAGCTTTGCAAAAGGAGAAGGCTGTCTTGTTTCTTTGGTTTTCTTCAAGAATTTATCTCTTTTAAAGGTGAGTGATGTTTTGTTTTGTTCTATAATGACTGAGTATGATAGTTTGTATAATAGGGTGCATGCTAGAAGATTGTATGCTTAAGGTAGCGAATGAATTTGATATGTATATGATGATTCCTTTGGATGTTATTTAACCAATGTCGAATTGAATATATGATATGAAATAAGATAATCAATTGATTAGATGGCATGTTGAGTTCTTACTAGATTACAAATTGATGAATTTAAGTGAATGAATAATCAAAATAACATCATCATGAATGTATTAGAAACCGATGTGAACCCTATTGTACTTTGGCCGAAAGTTCATCTTTTTGCAAAGATCCAATTTTTATACCATGCTTGTTTGTTCATGTGTGGATTTATGTAGAATGTGTATGGGAATCGTAGATTTGACATCCAGTTGATAAAGATCAATTTTTAATCGTATGAAAGTTGTTCGCCCTAATTATCAATTATTTCATGTATGACTTATATGCAATACCATGATAATTCCTATATGCATATGGATGAAAGATGAACTACTAGTTTCTGTTTTCCCTCTTTATTCACTGTTTTGATTTGGGATGAGGAGATGGATTTGTTGATTTAGTTGGATCTAATGAGAAAATAGGAGAACGTTAATTTTGGTTGAGTTGGGAATGGAATTATTGATCGACAAATGAATATTCTTGAATAGATCTGAGTTTTGATATGTATTTGTGTTCATGTTTTGGTAAAAGAAGGGAATCGTGATTGCGTTTACTGATGTTCAAGAGATTTCATGAACGAGTGTTCTTTAAAGTCTTTAAAATCGATATTTTGATTTCTGAAAGTGACTTTGTGAAATTTTGAAGGGATTTGATCACATAGAAACTGGGATAGTTTGGCCAAGAATGTGCCTATTATATTGTAGATTTTATTAGGACAAACGAAGAAATTATTCCTATTTATACGAATATCAGTTTTGAAAGAATTGCAAATTGGCTGATTGCAGACCGCATGTCAGTCGACCGTCGCACATTTAACGTGCAGTTGCGGTCGACTGTCATGTCGGCTGATGCCGTTTCTCAATAAGCGGTCGACCGTCACATTTTCTATTATGACTTTCGGTCGACTGTCACTTTTCCTGGGGTTAAATTTTTGTAGGCGATGTCAGTCGACCGTGGTGATTTTGTACTATGACCGTCGGTCGCCCGACATGGTTTAAATTCCCACAGCATTGTGTGCTGCAGTTTTTGATTGTTTATTCAACTTTTATAAGTGTTAAATCTTTGTTTTCCAGAATGTTTAGATCCAGATTATTTGTTATTCTAGAGAGTGTGCTCTAAATTTTATTAAGTATTAAACTCTACTTTGGTGGCTTTAGAAGAGAACATGTTTCGAATTCAAAGAGTATTTTATTACGAATTATCTTCCACTATTTATTTCAGTTTTTGATTGAGTTTAGTTTCAATTTTCTTGACTAATTACAGTCGCTTTGATTTGGATGAGGAAATTTTTATTATGAGCCAGTTGACTATAATTTATATGATCGAAATAAAGGGTTGAGATGAGATTTTGTGTTGTGAGTCTCTAGAGGTTGAGTGGGACCCTTGTGTACCGGCAGTTGAGATTTTGTGAAAGTTGATCAGTTGGGGTTTTCGTTCCTGGTTTAATTGTGATAAGTCCGGTTGGGTACATCAACTCTAGGGAAGATTGCAAAGTAATTAATAATAACAAACCTAAGAAGATGAACTAGTTGGAGTTGTGACGAATTCAAACATGGGTAGGGGGCCTCATGTGGCCAGAAATGGGAGACAGCTTCACTGATTATCGGAGTGTGATCACTCGTGATGTGGTTGGTCTTCCTGATTATCGGGATCGAGGCGACGTCCATGGGATGTTTGCATGATGCGGTACCATGTGCTTTGCGGTGTGAGTTTCATTACCTGATCTTCGGGGTGCGAGCACTTGCGTTGGGGGATTGATTCCACTGATTACCGGGTTATGGACTAGATACTCACGAGATATCTAAATTATATAGTAATCACTGTAGTAAGTTAGTTGCATAATGTGGGATTGAACCCTATAAAGTGGAGAACGATAAGGCCTTGTACCCGGTCTTTGTAGTGTGGGGAGCATAGATTCGGCAAGTGTACATTAGTTTTCATCATATGCATTGTGATTTCTTTGAATTGATTTATGCTCGTTTTCTGTTTTCTATACTTGATACTTAGTCTAGTTCACTTGATGATTTACGTTCCTTTTATTGCTACTTCATTTTTTCATTGTAATTACCATGTTAATATGTTGACTATGATTCATTCTTTATGTTTCGTTCAAGTTGTATTTCTTTTGAATATCACTCACACCATTTGTAATGCCCCGGATCCCCGTTATTGGACATCCGTGACACAACCAGAATCTTTACCTTCAAATGCATCTCAACACAGTAAATAACACAGAAATTTAAACACTTTTATTGCCATCAGAGTTATTACACCAAAAATTACAAATATCAATCTGTCATATCAAACTGTAATGCCTCCCCCCTTTTTCTTTTGACTTCGAAATTCAATTCTTTCAATTTCTATATCAATTTAAACATAAACTAAGATAGTTATATTTCAAAGAAAATTTTGGCAGAGTTTCCCCTGAAATTTCTGCCCCGAAACACAAAAAGCTTACGGAATTTTGATCTAAATTCCGTAGCTCACATCACAGACAATAATATCATGGGCTCCCCAGGCCAAAATGAGCAGAATCACACAGGCAATATAATATCATGCTCTGGGGGCCAAACTCATAATAGGATATCAATTATCAATTAAAAACCATAAATTCCTTTGAAAACGTAGTAAAGTTTTTAGAAAATAGCTTATAAAACATACCACAGAGCCCGGTACTCCACAACGAGATGGGTACGGGTCAAAAATATATCATGCCACTTCACACTATACTCATCATCATCATCCACATACCTATACATCTAAGATACAATTTAAATCATAAATTTCACTATTCACATAATTAAACTTTAAACAACAATTTTAAAACAAATGCTCCACTCCACAGAGTCTACACCTCATCTCTGCACTGCTGAAGACCTGTAACAGTAGGGGATCTAGGGTAGTCCAGGGACTCCCTAGCCCCCCAAACACTAAGGGGTTAGCCATTTCTGATGTGAGTATAATCTATTAATTAAGCAAATAAATTAAACTTTATAAGTAAAATAGAACAAACTTACGAATACCAAGATAATCAAACTTTACTTGAAATCTGATCATGTAAACATCATCACTGGGATTTACCATCAAATACTCTCTAAGTCATCACCTGTATGTATATCCATACCCGATCATAACATACTTATCCTTAGTTGGAAAATCATTCACAAATTAGTCGCTTAACGCCCATCACTTTATGCCTTATACAAGTATTCCTATAGCTTTATTTTCCTATAAAGCTTTACATTCACAAATAACCTACTTTCACATAAACTGCACCTCATTCACCATTTATTTGCATTTACAGACTCAAACAACGCATTCATTCATTTCTTACAACATATATCATCATGTCTCGCAATACATTACTTTCACACTCATTATACACTTCAACTATCACTCACAATTCATCTTGAATGGAAAATAAACGTGTCCTGATTTCCTAGTGTTCATGTATGCCATGACTTGAAGTCTAATACAAAACACAGAATACAGAACAGATGCACTTAATCTAATGTAATCAAGACTCTGGACACACATGCATCCCATACTACATGTGCCCCAGATCAAGCCGTTTCTTCAGTTTCAGGGATTTGAACCCTCGTTATGCAATGCATTTTAATTCGGTCCACTTCCTGTTCCTGATAGTATGACATGGTTGAGGAGGTGTAAATAAAAGACATAATTCGGGGTGCTACCCCATTGTCACCCATAATTGTCACATCGGACCCTCCTCGAAAGCTGTGACGAACTTAAAGATGTACCGCAACATACCTGTGGCGCCGTATTGCACTGGACTGCAGCCCATACAACCCATTCGTGTTCACCAGCCTGTGCCCGGACCCTATTCAATAGCTGTGACGAACTTAAAAATATACCGCAGCATACCTATGGTGCCATATTTCATAGGACCGCAGCCCATATGACCCGTTCGTGTCCACCAGCATTTGCCCGGATCCCATTCAACAGCCGTAACGAACTTAAAGATATACCGCAGCATACCTATGGTGCCGTATTTCACAGGACCGTAGCCCATACGACCCGTTCGTGTCCACCAGCATGTGCCCGGACCCCATCCCGTCCTTACCACGGTACCTCAGGAATCAACAGTGCAAGATACGCACCGCAGCACATATCCCTAACAACAGGAAGAGACAACCTCATAGTATCACCACCTAGTGCTAACTCTCATAACGAGTTGGATTATAGGGAATCACCCCAAACACCAATTCGGTCTTCAAGCGAAACAATAAAAGAAAACCTAATCAATGCAGTTTACTGAAAATATATTGTTATTCAAATCACACTCTGTGTCGATCAACAAAGTCGAGCCTGACTGGTCTGTCAAAGTAACAACCATCACGAAATCACATCCACTGATTTCTAATATCTTCACAGGTCAGCGACCAAATAATCCCGGCCCGTGACCCTCAACGAGTGGTCCAACGGCGCCCCAAGGATGCAATACAATTTAAATGAAGGTAAGCACACACATAACCATCAATTCTTGATCATTGACAGACTCAGGCATCGAGACATCCACACAAACCGACCAGAGCTATATCCCAACTCACTCATGTCCACCATGAGTACTAAGCACAGGAACTTGTCTAAGTTCTAAACGAAATACTAAAAATATTATTAAAACCCGATAGCTCACGATCACCACACTGCGGTATGCAGAGGGTTCCTCATCAATTGTTCGATAAAATAGTTCAAGGAAAAGCAGCAGCTGTGACCCAAGCCACGCTCATCGGAATCCAACACAATCAGACTTTTAGAAGGGTAGGGAGATCCACTGCAATCCCCTAGTGGGCAACTCCGACTCCCTCAAGTATTTAGGAGCTCAAGTCCCCAAGCTAACTTAAGCTTGAAGTCAATCTCAACAACAGGGTGCTAAACTTACAACAACCACAACTTCCAACACACAGCTCAGATTTTCTTGACACCACCCATTCTGAAAATCTAAGACCCTAGTCTACAACTCTCCAGCTAACCATTTCCTCGAATTCAATCATCTTGACACTATAAAACCTCATATACTTTCAATAGTATATTCTTCTTGCACTCGCTGCACCTTTCCAATATCATAAAAGTTTGCTCACTCATTGGAAATTCTCGATTCCGGATCCTATGGGAAGGTGGGAGTGTCTACTTCAACTTTCTAGTTGAACACCTCTTCCAGATTCTATCATTTGGGTTCTCGAAAACACTAAGTTCCATCAGGTGTACAAACAGGGAGAAACTTGTCCGTTCCATCTTTGGAAAATCATAATTCTCAACCGATTTGTAATTTCCGATGGGTTAGAAAGCTATGACTCCCTACTACGACTTTCTAGTTGATCAATGTGAGACACCGTATTTCTAAGAGAGTATATATATATATATATATATATATATATATATATATATATATATATATATATATATATATATATATATATATATATATATATATAAAAGTAAAGGAGTAGAAAGAATGAAAAGGAATGGGTGGATTGGAAGTGATGATGTGGAAGGATTAAATGAAAGAAGGAAGTGTGTGGATTGGAGTGTTTGACTAGTTGACCATGAAGGATTGAATGAATAAAGATAGAATGAATATGTGGTGTGGTGCTGGTGTGCTTTGATCGGGATGAAAAATGGGGATTATATCTGATGCGGTTTGTTTCTGGGAGACGTGTGGATGCACCAGGTATGAGTTCGGACTCGATTTGTATTGAAGGAGAAAGCTGCTTGTCAGACGACCCTCGGCTGACCGGGTGGTACCTGCGACGGGCTCGGAATGAGGTGGATGTCTGGGCTCGGATCAGAGGGTTCGGATCCGAGGTCTTGTGTACCTGCAGACGGTCCTGAAATACCGGGGTTTATCCCGGTGGCGGACCCTCCGACGATCTAGTCAGTCTCTGTGAGAGAGTAGCAATAACTAGGTGAATTTAAGTGGCAAAAGATTGGTTACCTGAAAAGGTGGGTGAGGGTCTTGTATTTATAGAGAATCCCAACCGGGTTTGGATCCGCTTGGGGGTCGGATCTGGACCCGAAAGCCCATGGGCCTGACGTGGCAGGAGGCCCAAAGGGTTTAGGGCGGACGTGGCAGTGCCCAGAGTGGTATAGGGCTGACGTGGCAATGCCCTGAGTGGTATTTGGGGCTGATATGGCTGATCATGAGTCTCCTGTGCCTCTGGGAGAATCAGAGGGTCTAGGCTGTGCCATGTCATCCTCATGCCTCGCCAGGATAGGGGGACGGCCCGTGGGGCTGTCACGGATCGGAGGTCGAGGACCATTGAGGCTCGTCGGATACGAGGAGACCAGTTCCGTGGGGGTGAACCTGAGGCTCGGCGTCGACCCTGTAGTGGCTCGAAGCCGAACTAGATTGCTATTTTTACCATTTTTGAGTGAGAGTTGTATTGGGCCCTGGTTGGGCCCCAAGCCATTTTTACCCTACCACACAAGCCCCCCACTCCTGCGGGGGTGCGGGAGCTAGCTGTGGAGGAGTGTTTATGGTTGTAGAAATGGGATGGCGAATCACTGGGCCTTCATGAGGGGGTTGTCCTGATGTTAGAGCGATCCTCGAGCCGGTGAGGGTCTATGGGTCGGCAAGGGTGATGGCGAGCCGTTGAAACTTTCTGAGAAGATTACCCTGGTGCTAGACCTGACCTCGAGCTGGCGAGGGATTACGGGTCAAGAAGGGCGATGGCGAGCCGTTGAGCCTTCCTGAGAAGACTACCCTGGTGCTAGACTTGACCTCGAGCTGGCGAGGGATTACGGGTCAACAATGGCGATGGCGAGCCGTTGAGCCTTCCTGAGAAGACTACCCTGGTGCCAGACCTAACCTCGAGCTAGCGAGGGATTACGGGTCGCCAAGGGCGATGGCGAGCCGTTGAGCCTTCCTGAGAAGACTACCCTGGTGCTAGACCTGACCTCGAGCTGGCGAGGGATTACGGGTCAACAAGGGCGATGGCGAGCCGTGGAGCCTTCCTGAGAAGACTACCCTGGTGCTAGACCTGACCTCGAACTGGCGAGGGATTACGGGTCAACAAGGGTGATGGCGAGCCGTTGAGCCTTCCTAAGAAGACCACCCTGGTGCCAGACCTGACCTCGAGCTTGGCGAGGGATTACGGGTCGGCAAGGGTGATGGCGAGTCGTGGAGCCTTCCTGAGAAGACTACCCTGGTGCTAGACCTGACCTCGAGCTGGCGAGGGATTACGGGTCAACAAGGGTGATGGCAAGCCGTTGAGCCTTCCTGAGAAGACTATCCTGGTGCCAGACCTGACCTCGAGCTGGCGAGGGATTACGGGTCGGCAAGGGCGATGGCGAGCCATGGAGCCTTCCTGAGAAGACTACCCTGGTGCTAGACCTGACCTCGAGCTGGCGAGGGATTACGGGTCAACAAGGGTGATAGCGAGCCGTTGAGTCTCCCTGAGAAGACTACCCTGGTGCCAGACCTGACATCGAGCTGGCGAGGGATTACGGGTCGGCAAGGGCAATGGCGAGCCGTTGAACCTTCCTGAGAAGACTACCCTGGTGCTAGACCTGACCTCGAGCTGGCGAGGGATTACGGGTCAACAAGGGTGAGGGCGAGTCGTTGAGCCTTCCTGAGAAGACTATCCTGGTGTCAGACCTGACCTCGAGCTGGCGAGGGATTACGGGTCGGCAAGGGCGATGGCGAGCCGGTGAGCCTTCCTGAGAAGACTATCCTGGTGCTAGACTTGGCCTCGAGCTGGCGAGGGATTACGGGTCGGTCAGGGTGGGGGCGAATCGTTGTGCCTTAGAATGTTTGAGCGGGGTAGCCCGCTGTTTTTGCGGAGCATTGAAGGCGCTCCGGGATCTGTGTGATGTTCCAATTTCCCAGGGGCCTTAATTGCACCGCCTAATAAATGCGTGGCGGATGGGCTTCCGTCGTTTGGCTTTCCCCATGTCATAAAGGCCGGCCTATGGGGGAGGCTATAAGTACCCCTCCCTCCGCAGCGGGTTGGATCACAGCAAGGGTGGTCCATTGGCCATCAGAGGTGTCTGCTCCGGCGGACGTCTGTCTTTTGCAAAATTTTACCCCCGGTCGTGTCGGAGAGGTGGTTACTCTGCCGCCCGGATCTTCTCTTGGATCTGATGGCTCTGATACGGTAGCCAGATCCAGGGGAGATCAGGGCGAGAGGGGTAACGACCGAAATCCGGACCGGTAGATAAGGAGCCTCAGATTGGTGGTGGCTCTGCCGTTTGGATCCTTTTTCGGGTCAGACGACCCTGACACAGTTGTTTGGCCCGAGAGAGATCCAGATGGGAGGGGCATCAACCGTATTCCGGACTTGGGGCTGAAGAGCCTCGGATAGATGGGTCATCTCCGATTGGAGGTTGGCCAATCTGTCTTCCGATAGGGCTCCAGGCGAAGGTGGTTTCTGTCCCACCCTCGAACAGTTCGGGGTTTCGGTTGCCGAGGCTGTAAGCCCCGAGCTGCTCGCGGTGAGAGGGGAACCGACCGAGCCCTGGAGCCCGGGGCGTCTGTCGAAGGACGGCACCTTAAATCTTAAGAAAAATGTTTTCTCCGCCGACTACTCCATCCGAACCGACCCCTGCATCTGGCTGCCAGCCTGGCCCTGGATGATGTCAGCAGCACACGTTTCGAGGACGTGGCGCGATTTTCCAGGCGGTCGTTGCACGTCAATCGGTAAACATTAATTACGGAAATCGAGGAGTCGTTTTCATCCTCTATAAATATTCCCCCCTCTCCCCCTTTCGCCCACTTCTTTCTCGCTGCTTTCCTTTTCAAAAAATCTTCCAACATTTCAGCGCTCGTCCCTGCAGTTTGCTGTACTAGGCTCGTCCTTCCGAAGCGACCCCAGGTTAGTTGGTAAGTCTGTTTAGTTTAGGCACAGATGGATATGGCTCAGTCTGGCTCGTCAGCGTCGACGCCTAGGGGGGAAGTGAAACCTACCTCCAAATCGACGTCGTGGGAGGAGCCCGTGCTTGAGGAGGAGTCAGTACACGCTACGGAGCCTTCCGATTCGGTTTCGTGGGAGGAACCAGTAGGTGAGGAGGAGGTGGTACACAATGTGAGGTCGTTACGCTCCCGAAATCCCTTCGTGGTGGAGAGTAGCGAGTCGGAGGAAGCAAGTGATGGTTCGGACGGTGTCCGTGTTCTGGAGTTGACTTCCGAGGAGGAGGGAGGCGAGGGCGACACAGTAAGGAGATCCACAGTTCAGGGTGCGGGTTCGAGTTCCATGCCGACTGGTCTGGGGCCATTATCTACCCCCTCGCCGGGGCGAACCAAGAAGAGGAAGAGGGCTCCGAGGAAGGCAGGGTCGAGGACTGGTGGTTCGAGCCAGGCGCCTGTTTACCGCAATTTGATGACAGGTTCGCCCGTACAGCCGAAGCCTTTCCGTCAGTATCCCGACGACCTCTCTGACAAGGAGCTCTTTGGCGTGCAGCCCTCTTCGCCAAGTCGGAAGAGGGTGATGATGGATGCAATTCCGACCGTCTTGGAGGGCGGGGACTTGGAAGTTTTGCAGCTGGCGTACCACATAGGGCCCGGCTACGAATTGATGTTGCCGAGCTCTACTCTGCGCCCAACCGATCCCCTTTCTGCTTGGTATTGTGTCTTCCCAGTGGACGCCTTCATCTCCGGACTGAGGCTGCCAGTCCACCCGTTTGTTCGGGATGTGCTGAACTGGGCCTCTTTGGTGCCGATGCAGTACGGGCCGAACTCTTGGAAGCAGATTATCTGCTTTGTACTGATGTGCGAGGAACAGAAGGTACCCCTACGGCTGAATGTGTTCCGAGCGATGTTGATGATCAGCTCGGCGGCTGAGGGTGTTTACTACATCTCGCCCCGGAGTAAGGGGAAGGTCGTTCACAGCCACCCGGACTCCATCAAGGATTGGAAGAAAAAATATCTGGTGATCCGGAGTGAAGAGCCCTGGGACATTCCCACTCGATGGAACCACTCCAAGCCGAGCTATCAACCGCCGAGGCCGAGGGATTTGACGGCCGAGGAGTGGGGGTTTGTCGAGCGCCTCCGTCTGTCACCTAGTATCGATTGGACGAAGGTGACAGAGGCCCACCTGGCGAGCGTTGGACTGAGCTCAGCCGTTCTGTGTATGTAGTTGTTTCTTTTTTCTCGATCTTTTCGTACTTTCTTGCTCATTGCTCTTAATGGATTTTTCTACAGATATGGATGAAGCATCGATCAAGGCAAAGAGGCTCGCCCTGAAGAAGGAGAAGGCCGAGAAGAAGGGGGAGGCGACGAAGAGGCCGAGGGAGTCGTCCCTAGTCATCTCGGAGGCCCAGCTCGAGCCGAGGACCAAGAGGATTCGCTCGGAGACGAGCAAGGGGGTGGCTACTTCGAGGGGCCAGGGCCAAGCGAGGGCATCCGATCTTGACAAGGGGAAAGGTCCCTTGGTCGAGGTCGAGGAAGAGGACCCGGTGGTGGAGATGCTGTGGCAACGGTGGGCACCGGACTGGTCGGTTCGGATGGGGGACTGTCTGACCGAGGAGGCCCAGGCCGTTGAGGTGGTGGAGAAGTTGGCAACCCCTCGCGACCGCAAGGCGATGGAGAGCGAGCCCGTGGAGGTGGCGTTTACGCGCCTGGCGCAGGCCACCGTGCTGGTAAGCTCGTTGACCCTATCCCCCTTGTTAATTTTTCTGCGGAAGTCTTTTCCTTATCTGCGCTTGTCGGTCGCAGGCTTGCGTGCAGGGGGCTAACATAAAGAACCTCTACGAGGCGTCCCTGGCACAAGAGCGAGCGGGAGATGAAGGAGATGCGGATCGAGCTTGAGGGCTCGCACAAGAGGGAGTAGCAGATGAAGCTCGAGCTCGAGGCCAAGGATGCGGAGTGGGGGAAGAAGGTGGTCTCGTTGAAGAAGAGGTTTGCCAAGGAGAGGGAGGAGTTGACGAATGCGGGTCAGATGATGGTGATCAAGGCCCAGGACGAGTGTTATGCGAAGGCCCTCAGTCATGTGAGGCACTTCTACCCGACCGTCGATCTGTCCAACTTTGAGTACGACATGGAGATCGAGGGGGCACCGAAGACTCCTGGCGAAGAAGGGCCCGCTCTTGACCCGTCTGCCGACCCCCCTGTGAACCCGTCTGTCGACGCTGAGGTGGGAAAACAAGTAGTATAATTTTGTCTTTCTTTTTCCTTCTCTTGATTGTATTTGCCTTCCGCGGATTGGCCACCGCATTTTTTGTAAGAAGCAACTCCATTTATAAAAAGAGGATTTTTGACTGGCCAAGTGTTTTGACCTCGGATATTTCCGAACCTCCTTGCTTATGTATTTTGAGTGGGCTGGTTCTCTTGTAGGTTATGGCTCCCCCTCCCGAGGCGGACCCCCGTCGTTCCGACGTGGCATGGCTCCGGAGCAAGGTTGAGGCCTTGGAGGCCACTTTGGTTCGGTACCGTAAGGGGGCCCGTGACGCTGATGCGGCCTTCAATTATTACAGGAACAAGTCTGAAGCCCTAAGTGAGGAGGCAAGTCGGCTGAGGAGGGCGATGGTGGATCGGGAACTCGTGGGTGTCAGACTCGGATATACTATGTCGAGTTCCTCGGTTCAGAGGCCCTCCTCTGAGAAGCTACTTCGTGATGTGATAGTGGAGAAGGAGATGGAGATACACCGTTACCGGACGATGCTGGGTGTCTCGACATCTTCCTCGGGGGGTCGGCGAGCAGAGGGGGTTCCCTCTGCGCTGCTGCTATTGGAGCGTATGCGACCCGTTGATGCCCAGAGCTCTGTGGCCGGTGTGTCCACCGTGGCCGAACCGAAGGATCATCAAGACCCAGAGAGAGTTCCAAGTTGTTCGGTCGGAGTGATCCCGCCATTCGTCGGACCCGAGGGGCCCTAAGATGGCGGCTTCCTTCAGTTTGAGATGAGTGGAGTGTTTCTGTAACGGTCTTTGTTTGTTTTCTTAGAACCCAATAAAGGAGTGTGAATAAGGAATTCTTTTCACTCTTTGCTCTGGCTGATGGTGTAATGAATGATGAAGGGGGTGTGGTTCGGCCCTGTCGATCCGCAAGGGATCGGCGTGGGGTGTTGTGAAGTCCCCCTGGCCTGAGGCCGAGTCGGACCTACCGAGGTGCTGGGGACGATACCGGAGTGAAAGCTCGGGTGCCGATCCCATTGTCCGGTGTTAGGTCGGATCTGCCGAGGCGTTTAGAGTTTGACAAAAAGAGACTTCTTTCGTATAAGATAGGGAGGGCCGCTACGGTGGCCCTTTACATATGAGCGCTTACACAAAAACATATTTACATTTAGCCAGGCTAGAACCTATGTTCGTCCCTCAAGGAACTTCATTAGGTGCTAGGCGTCGACTGGAACCTCCTCCAGTGTGACGACAGGTTCGGGAGCAGGGCCGTCCCTCTCAGGTTCGAGTTCGACGGCATCGAGGGGGAACACACCTCCCCCGATGGTGGTCATGTAGCACGATCGCGCTGCTTCTTGGCTGCCTCGAACGATGCCGACTCCTTGCGGGGTGGGAAATTTAAGTTTCAGATGGTAAGCCGAAGGCACCGCTTGGAGGGAGCATAGTCCGGGTCGGCCGAGTATGGCATTGTAAGCCGCCTTGACGTTGACCACCATGAAGTCCATGGACTTGGTCCTCTTGACAGGAGTCGATCCTACGGTAACGTCGAGGGTAACAATCCCTTCTATCACGACAGGGACGCCGGAGAACCCATGCAAGGTGTATCCGGCCGGCTTGAGTTTGCCTCTAGGTAACTTGAGATTCTCGAAGGCTTCGAGGAAAAGGATATTAACCGAGCTGCCGTTGTCGACGAGGATTCGGCGAACTTCACAATTAGCCATGTGGAGGCTAATGACGAGGGCATCGCAGTGGGGTAGGCGAACGCCTTCGAGGTCCTCTCCTGAGAAGGAGACCGGCATCGGTTGTAGCTTGGGCGAGGGGTTGTCTTGGACAGCATTCACCTCTCGGATGAAGGCTTTTCGGGAAGTATTTGATTCTCCTCCCATTGGCCCTCCGTGGACACAGTGCAAGATGAATGGCGTATCCACGGCTCCCTCGGAGTCGGGGTCCCGACCCTGGATGCGGTTCGGAGTAGGGTTCGGAGGCGAGAGCCTCCGGTTCCTAGCATCTCGCCGATCCCGTGGGCCTTCTCGGGTGAATTCTCTGAGGTACCCTCTTGAGATGAGTTCCTCAATTTCGTCTTTCAGGGCCCGGCATTGGTCGGTTTCGTGCCCATGATCTCTGTGGAAGCGGCAGTAGAAGCGCCGATCTCGATTCTTGTTGTTATTAGGTCGGGGAGGTAGTCGGACAATGCCTTTGTCTTCGATTTCTAAGAGGATGGCGGATACGTTATGCGTCAAGGGAATGTACCTCTCGAAGCGGGGGACCGGCGGGACCTTCTTCATGGCCCCCGCGTCCCTCGGAGCTTTCTTTGATGGTTCGACTTCTTCGACCTTCCGTTTTTCCTTCCCGGTGGCCTCCCTGGTATCTTCGGGGTTAAGGGCCTCTTCTGCCCTAATGTACTTCTCGACCCTGTTGAGGAGGTCGGGAAAGTCGACGGGGGGTTTCTTCGCTAGAGAAGCCTTCAGCTGTCCATGACGGACGTTGTGCCGAAATGCCGCGGAGGCAACGCCTGGATCAAGGGAGGAGACCGACCTTGTCTCTGCGGTAAACCTCCGGACGAACACTCTGAGTGACTCCCCCTCTATCTGTCTGAGCCCAAGTAAAGAGGCGCTGGTCCTTTCGGCCTTCCGGCTGGTGACAAAGTGGGCAAGAAAATTACCCTCTAGTTGGTCGAAGGAGTAAATGGAGCCGGGGGTGAGCTTCGAGAACCATTCACGAGCCGGACCTCGAAGGGTGGTAGGAAAGGCTCGGCACAGCAGGGGATCCGAGGCGCTGTGAATCATAATGAGGGTTTTGAAACCTTCCATGTGATCAGCAGGATCTCCCTCGCCGTCGTAGGTCTCGAATTGAGGTGGACGGAAATTCCTGGGTATTTCCGCTTGGAGGATGGGGGCAGAGAAGGGAGGACGGACAGGTCTGTACCCCTGAGCTGCTCGTTGGCCGTCGTCTCCTATGTGATCGAGGCGATCCTCCATTTCTTGGAGGCACCTTAGGAGTATGCCATCGTCCTCTGGCTGGATTGTTGATGGGCGAGACACGCTGGCCTCGGCGTCCGACCCGGTTTGGGAATGGAGGGTTTCTCCCTGGGGGCTCGTCGGAGAGCCCCAAGAATTTCTCTTCGGAAGTCCTGGAATTCCTTGTGAGTGATGGGGGCTCCCTCGACCCTGTTCGGTCGGTCTGACGGTTGCCTTCCGACGCGGCTGAGCGCTGGCCTCCGTCCCTCGGGCGCCGGTCTTGGATGGTTCGGGGCCGGGTTGGAAGCGG
The DNA here is from genome assembly GCA_017893485.1 of Hemerocallis citrina. Lineage (NCBI taxonomy): Eukaryota > Viridiplantae > Streptophyta > Magnoliopsida > Asparagales > Asphodelaceae > Hemerocallis > Hemerocallis citrina. Next base: position 300,175,992 of record CM030359.1, on the reverse strand, counting down.
CCCTTCCCCTGCTGCGGCTAATCTGTCGGTTGACGATTATCCCCCGTAGGTCGGGCTGGACTTGACGGGTGACGCTCCTTTGGGACCCCTGATGGGGAGCCCTGTATTTTGAAATGTGTGGCCCGGCGTTAGCAGTTGGTGGGGGCGAGTCCCGTCGGTTGACGGAGGAAGCAGCCCCCTTGCCCTTGGAGGCCATGAGAGTTCGGCTGTCGAGGTCCCTTGATGGTCGGGCTCGGGTCGGCTTCTGAAGCAATTTTCCCACAGACGGCGCCAACCTGATGCGATTTGTTTCTGGGAGACGTATGGATGCACCAGGTGTGAGTTCGGACTCGATTTTTATTGAAGGAGAAAGCTGCTTGTCAGACGACCCTCGACTGACCGGGTGGTACCTGCGACGGGCTCGGAATGAGGTGGATGTCTGGGCTCGGATCAGAGGGTTCGGATCCGAGGTCTTGTGTACCTGCAGACGGTCCTGAAACACCGGGGTTTATCCCGGTGGCGGACCCTCCGACAATCTAGTTAGTCTCTGTGAGAGAGTAGCAATAACTAGGTGAATTTAAGTGGCAAAAGATTGGTTACCTGAAAAGGTGGGTGAGGGTCTTGTATTTATAGAGAATCCCAATCGGGTTTGGATCCGCTTGAGGGCCGGGTCTGGACCCGAAAGCCCATGGGCCTGACGTGGCAGGAGGCCCAAGGGGTTTAGGGCGGATGTGGCAGTGCCCAGAGTAGTATAGGGCTGACGTGGCAATGCCCTGAGTGGTATTTGGGGCTGATATGGCTGATCATGGGTCTCCTGTGCCTCTGGGAGAATCGGAGGGTCTAGGCTGTGCCAGGTCATCCTCATGCCTCGCCGGGATGGGGGGACGGCCCATGGGGCTGTCACGGATCGGAGGTCGAGGACCATTGAGGTTCGTCGGATACGAGGAGACCAGTTCCGTGGGGGTGAACTTGAGGCTCGGCGCCGACCCTGTAGTGGCTCGAAGCCGAACTAGATTGCTGTTTTTACCATTTTTGAGTGAGAGTTGTATTGGGCCCTGGTTGGGCCCCAAGCCATTTTTACCCTACCACAATATCCCATATCGGCCATAGAAGGGGAGAGAAAGAGAGATATATTAGGTTTCCCAAGTGATAAAGGTACCCAACGGGTATACCCACCTTTTGATGGTGCTTGTGGTGGGCGTGGCTAGAATTTAATTAATTGTGTGCGTACGAGTTGAGTACGGGGCGTTACAATCAATTTCCCAAATTCTTAACAAACAGTTCCCAAATTTCTCATCTTCACAAACTAGTCAACTTGTATTAGGCTGAACATAGCCCACTTGAAGTCAATAATAAATCAAACTTGAGTCCAATGCTCATGAAATTTGAGATTCTCCATCTACAAATGTGCCATTTCATTGTGTCCAAAATTTACATTTAGATTCATCTCGCACAATGAGCTACGAATCTTCAAACATAGCACATAATTTCAGCCACTCTTTCAACAGGGTTTTTGCCACTGTATACGGCTTATTGTTGAAACCTCATCAAACGATCTTAAAAAATTTTGAAACTTGAGAATCATCAAATAGACTCGTACCGAAAGCTACTCCCAAAATTTCATAGCAAGACCATACATACACAACTGGTTATGACCTTTTGAACTTCAGTCCAAAACAATCAGCTTCAGCTCTGCCCCTTTCAGACCAGCTGCACTCCATAAATTTTTGAGGTATCAAACGACCTCGAAAAATTATGAAATTTTAGAATATAGTTGTGGACACATACAAGAGTGTCCACAAGAATTTTTAGCTCAAAATACCCAAGCTACACTGAGATACGAAATCGGAAATACACAGCAACTCGTAATTTAAAATTTTCACAACACACCATATATGTAAAATAAAAGATATCATACTCACATAGTATCCCGCGAAGACTCGAAGCGCCAGCACGCCATCCTGCATCCAAAGTCGCTAACATATCCTATTATCAAATTCCAAGTCAATTTAAAGCTCAAAGCATGCAAACCAGTCACGGATAGCAATAACATTAATCCTAACATCCCACAGGCATTTAATTAAATGCATGGGATGTACACGTGCGAAGCACGGGATATTCGAAATCCTACGGGTTTTTTTTATCCCTCAAACAATAACTAAAAATCGCCCCTAAAATAACCTAATGTCTCAACAAAATTTCTATTACTATAAAAGAGACAAATTCTCATATATATACTCCCCTTTATAAACCCAAAACCCTAATTTATTAGCAACTTACAAATTCTCTAATAACTTACTAATTTCTCGCCTCTACTACTCCTAACATCTCCAAATCTCCCTACCATAATATTCCTATTCAATAGAAATTAACCACACTTAATTTTATACAATAAAATAAATTAGGGTATACCTTCCCGAAGCCCTCTCCAAAAACCGACGCTACCACGAGCTAGAACACCCTCGAATTAGCCATCCCCTCAATTTAATTTGAAAACGACGAAGAAATGGGGTGGATTTAGGTGCGGGAAGTGTTCGGCCGAATGGGTTCTTTTCGGTCGGGAGAAGAATCAGGAAGGAAAGAAAGGTGGAGGAGAGAAGGGAATTGGGGGGGGGGTATAAAAGGAAATGAATAAATAAATAGATAAATAAATAATATAAGGAAATATTACATATAAGCCCCCAAGTCTCAAATATATATCAAATAAACCCCAACTCGATACTTTAATAATACGAACAGTACAAAATACATAATCGCGCGCAATTCTTAATTGTGCACAGATTACAATGCAAAATAGCCATATGCTATTTTGCGGGGTATTACACCATTATGGCTGACCCATGTAGTTTTGGGAGTTAGGATTATCTCTAGCCTCATGTTTAACAGGTAGGTACTGTTAGCATGGAGTTCGGAGCTTGTGGTAAAATGCTTTATGTTATCATACATGTTGTAAAAAGATTGAGAGTAAATGTGTGAATATGGAACCGTGTTGTAAGTTAAAATGTAATTCAAGGTGTTAATTTCCACTGTGCTATGAAAGGAGAAGTGATATAATAAAAGTTTTAATTTTTCTGTATTTGTACTATGTTTATAATTACAATTGAGGTGGATGTTGGGAATTGTGCCACATATTTCTAAGTTTATTTATTGGAAATTCGGGGTGCTACAGAAGTTGGTATCAGAGCATGCTTCAATAGTAATATTAAACATAGTATAAGGAATAAATTTAGGTGGACACTAGAGTGTGAGTACCTAGGTGTGGACATTAGAGTGTGAGTGTTACACATGCAATTAAAACAAGATGAAATGGTTTGAACATGATTGAAATTTTGCCATAAGATATTAGTGTGTATATGATGTGTTGTGATAACATTTTTCCGCATTTTGCAGTATTCAGTATAATGGCAGGATCCAGGACCAGGAATGGTAGGAGTGGTGATGAGGCCGCCCGACTTGATCTGGAGACGGAGATTGCTAGAGTGTATCAATCTTTGAATGCATTCATGGCAGCTAGTAAGGCTCGGAACTAAGGGCCAGGTCCAGTACCCATCAATGCAGACCCGATTAAGTAGGTGGAGTCCTTCAAGCGGATGAAGCCGCCAGTTTTTTAGGGGCAAGCTGATCCAAATGCAGCCGATGACTGGATCAGATAGATGGAGGTAGTCTTCGATGTTTTGGAAACCTCTGTGGCCAACAAGGTGAAATTGGCTACAATGCAGCTGGAGAAAGATGCTGGTGTCTGGTGGCAGTCTGTGAATAGGACGTTTGGAAAAGAGCAGGTGACTTAGGAAGCTTTTCTTGAGTTTAGAGATCACTACTTTCTCCTGGACATTCAGGAGAAGAAGGCGATGGAATTCTTGAATCTGCAGCAAGGTAGTATGATAGTGCACGAATATGAGACTATGTTCGCCCAGCTGTCGAGGTATGCACCCGGAGCTGGCGATTGATGAAGTGAAGAAGGCCAGAAAGTTCGAACAGGGCTTTATGCCGAATTTGAGGTCTCGGATGATACCGTGTAACACCCCGTAGTTTCAAAAAAATAGCTAATATATATATATATATATATATATATATATATATATATATATATATATATATATATATAGATATATATATATGGGAAATGCTCCATTGAAAACGGGTCTAGTTTTCTTGGGTTGGAAAACACCAATCTGAGCCATTGGATCGCTTATGATCGTGATCAGCGGCTCAAATCGAGCTCCCCATAACCCGTTTCAATTGATCAGCGGAGGGTTATTTTGGGAATTTCATCCCAAATAACTCTTTGCTGAACAGATTCTAAAAAAATCGATATAACCTAGGTAGTTGTTGGGACCAACGGCCTAGGTTATAAAAAATTGAATTATAGGCCGTTGTTTGGAACAACGGCCTTGTTCTAAATTTTTATAACCTAGGCCGTTGTTCCCAACAACGGCCCAGGCTATAAAATTTCTATAAAATTTTATAGCCTAGGCCGTTGTTGGGTTATATTCATTTTTTCAGAGCAAATTAGGCGAAGAGTTATTTGGGACAAAATTCCTAAAATAACCCTCCGCCACTTAAGTGATATTGGGTGATGGGCGGAGGCGATCTGAGCCGCTGATCACGATCAAAAGTGATCCAACAGCTCAGATTGGTGTTTTCCAACCCGTGAAAACAAACCCGTTTTCAATGGAGCATTTCCCTATATATATATATATATATATATATATATATATATATATATATATATATATATATATATATATATATATATATATATATATAATAGAGGTGGCTGATGGCAAATTTCGTAATAATGTGAATATAAGAGAGGGGGGGCACACGTAGAGAAGCACAGATGTGCTGTTCTTGTTGTGTGACGTCACCATGTGGGGGGCCACCACCCGGGATTGAGAGTTGGACAGCTGCTGTCTTCTCTTCGCTGACATGGCACAGGGGTCCTATGGGACCTCAGTTGTACACATAGAAAGAGAGGAGAGAGAGGATTGTTGAAATTTGTCCCACATCGGAAATCACAGTAGAATAAAATAATAATAAATATAATAGCCTATGATCAAGAGTCACCAAACCGGTTAAGCACCTTTTGAGAGGCATCATGTGGTGGGCAGTTGTACTATACTATAAATAATTTGTCTGATAAATTGTATAAATTGTCTGAGCTAGGGGCAGGGGCGTTACATACCGTTGGGTATTAGGAGGTTTGATAAACTGGTCAGGAGAGCGGCCATGACTGAGGAAGATATAGAACAGTTCCAGAAGAAGCAGAAAACCTAGAACAGAAACAAAAGGCCAGCAGTAACAAATCAGAGTGGGAGGAGGTTTCCGGAGAAAAGACACAGGTTTGGTGGGCCGGATCAGAAGGCAGCATCATTTCAGGGTGTGACTTGCTATAATTGTGGAGAGGGGTTCACTACAAGGCAGTGTGTCCCAAGCCAGTAAGGGGTCAGACTTGCTATCATTGTGGGCGAGATGGTCATATCAAGCCGGATTGCCTGCAGCTTAAGAAGGATGGTGCTAATGGTGGCAAAATTCAGAGGCAGGGGCGAGTGTTCGCATTAATTGAGGAAGATGTTGGTAACTCAGAGGATGTGATTCAGGGTATGCAAGAATTTTGATTCATTTATTTGATGTTTTAAGTAAAACTTTGTTTAAAAATAAAATGGAGTTTTGAGTATCATTCTTCATGTAACAGGATTTGTTTTGGTTAATGGAATAAAAGCAAAAGTTTTATTTGATACTGGTTCTTCGCATACATTTGTGTCGCCCAATTTTGCTAAAATTTTAGGTGTAGAACCTAAGGTATTTTCAGGCAGAGTCTTGTCAGTGGCAACACCATCAGGAGATGATTTGATTGCTGATCGGTATTATGAGGGTTGTGATATCGAGATTGGTGGAAGGTTGTTCGGCATTGATCTCAGTGAGCTGCAAGTTTTGGAAGTGGATGTGATTCTGGGCATTGGTTGGATGGCAATCTATGATGCCACAATTGAATGCAAGAGCAAGGAGGTAGTAGTGAAGGCGCCAGGAGGACCCACAGTGACTTTTCAAGGGAAGATGAAGAACTCGATGGTGGTTGCAACCGTATCAAAGTTGATGATCCCGATTGAGGTCAGGGGTATTCCAGTTGTCAGAGATTTTCCTTCAGCGTTCTTTGAGGATCTACCAGGGTTACCGCCTCAGCGAGGTGTTGAGTTCTGCATCAATGTTCAGCCAGGAAGTGCTCCAATTTTTAAGGCTCCATACAGGATGGCACCTGTAGAGCAAGATGAAGTTAAGAAGCATACTGAGAAATTATTGAGTAAGGGGTTCATCAGGCCGAGTACTTCACCGTGGGGTGCACCAGTATTGCTAGTAACGAAGAAGGATGGGTCAATGAGGATGTGCATTGACTACCAGGAGTTGAACAGGGTGACCATTCAGAACAAGTATCTACTTCCTCGGATTGATGATCTGTTTGACATACTTCAGGGAGCAGCAGTATTTTCGAAGATTGATTTGCGGTCAGGATATCATCAGGTCCGAGTTAAGGAGGAAGATGTGAGCAAGACAGCTTTCAGGACTCGTCATGGGCTCTATGAGTTTTTGGTGATGCCATTCGGAGTGACGAATGCGCCAGCAGTGTTTATGGATATGATGAACAGGATTTTGTGGCCGTTTATTGATTCCTTTGTGGTGGTATTAATTGATGATATTTTGGTGTATTCGAAGTTGGAGGAAGAGCACTCTGATCACTTGGCAGATGTATTGAAGAAGTTGCAGGAACATAACCTGTATGCCAAGCTATCGAAGTCTGAGTTTTGGAAGTTCGAGGTAGCATTCCTTGGTCATATCCTTTCTAAGGAGGGAGTGGCCACTGATCCTCAGAAGATCGAAGCAGTGAAGAATTGGCCTAAGCCAATGACAGTGAAGGAATTCAGGAGTTTCTTGAGATTGGCTGTGTATTACAGGAGAATCATTTAGGGCTACGCACAGCTTGCAGTTCCTTTGACAGGGTTAACTCAGAAGAATGTGGATTACACTTGGACTGATAAGTGTGAGGTGAGTTTTCTAGAGTTGAAGGAGAGGTTGATGACTGCACATATCCTAGATTTGCCACAAGCTGGGAAGGACTATGATATTTACAGTGATGCATCACAAAGGGGTTTGGGGTGCGTCTTGATGCAAGTAGGGAAAGTTATTGCTTATGGTTCGAGGCAGTTACGTCCGCATGAGATGAACTATCTGACGCACTATCTGAAATTGGCAACTATTATCTTCGCCTTGAAGCAGTGGAGGCATTATAATATGAAGAGAAGGTCAACATGTTCACTGATCATAAAAGCCTGAAGTACATTTATCAACAGAAGGATCTAAATCTTCGGCAGAGAAGGTGGTTGGAAGTGTTGGAAGACATTCTTCTGGAGATCAAGCACCAGCTAGGCAAGGTGAATGTAGTGGCTGGTGGGCTTAGTCAAAGAGTAGCCTGTCGAGTTTGATCACTACTCAGAGGAAGTTGGTAGCAGAGATTGATCGGGCAGGCATCGAAGTTGTTCTACAAGGCTTAGGAGCAACTTTGGCACAGTTGAGAGTTCATCTTTCATTAAAGGAGCAGGTTATGGAGGGTCAGAAATCAAATGCAGAGATTCAGAAGATGTTACGACAGATTTTCAATGGCAAGTTATCAGAGTTCACTGTCCGAGATGGAGTTCTATGGATGGGTGAGAGATTGTGTATCAGAGAGGGTAGATTTGAAGGAAAGCATCTTGCAGGAAGCATAATTACTTTGTTGTCAGTACATCTTGGAGGCACGAAAATGTACAAGGACATCAAACAACAATTTTGGTGGTCAAGGATGAAAAGAGATGTGGCGGACTTTGTGGCGAGGTGTTTGATTTGTCAGCAGGTCAAAGCGGAGAATCAGAAACTGGGGGGACTTGTTACATCCACTACCTATCCCAGAGTGGAAGTGGGAGAATATCACCATGGTTTTCATCACAGGGTTACCGAGGAGTCCAAAGGGCAATGACTCGATTTGGGTTATCGTGGATCATTTAACCAAGTTGGCTCACTTCTTGTTTACTTGGTCCTTGGAAAAGCTGGCAGAGTTGTACATTGATGAGATTGTAAGACTTCATGGGGTTCCAGTGTCGATTGTTTCCAACAGAGATGCACGGTTCACTTCGAGGTTTTGAAGAGTTTGCAGGCAGCTTTGGGTACCCGAACTGACTTCAGTACTGCTTTCCATTTGCAGACTGATGATTAGATGGAAAGGGTGAATCAGGTGTAGGAAGATATGCTGAGGGTATTTGGCATGGATTTTAGTGGCGGCTAGGAGAGGTACTTGGCATTGGTTGAGTTCGCTTATAACAACAATTACCATGCAAGTATCGGTATGGCACCGTATGAGGCGTTGTATGGGAGGAAGTGTAGAACACTCGTCTGTTGGTATGAAGTTGGCAAGAAGCAGATATTTTGGCCTGAGATCGTACAGCAGACGTCTGAAAAGATCGAGCTAATTTGTAAGAGGTTGGTCGAGGCTCAGAGTCTGCAGAAGCGCTACGCAGATACTTGACATAGGGATTTGGAGTTTGAGGTTGGGGATTTAGTGGCAAAGGGATGATCAGATTTGGGAAGGGAGGCAAGTTGGCGCCAAGGTACATTGGGCCATATAGGATTTTGCGACGGATTGGTAAGGCTACATATAAGTTGGAATTATCAGAGGAATTGGCACAAGTGCATGATGTGTTCCATGTGTCGATGTTGAGGAAGTATGTGCCAGATCAGAGTCATCAATTGGCAGAAGTGCCGAGGGTTTACAGCTGAACTTGAGCTACGAGGAACGGCCTGTGGAAGTTATAGACCGTCGAGAGAAGGTATTATGGAATAAAGTGATACCTATGGTCAAGGTTTTGTGGAGGAACCAGTTGTTCGAGGAAGCTACTTGGGAGTCAGAGGATCGCATGAAGAAGGATTTTCCCAAGCTCTTTATGTGATTGCATTCTTTTGATTGAATTGTATTTCTCTTTGTATGATTTTATTTCTTTTAAATTGTATTTCCATTTATATGATTGTGTCATTTTGCTTAAATTGTTGGTCCCTATTAGCGGTAGTTCTGAGGACAGAACTATTCTAAGGAGCGAGTGATGTAACACCTTAAAATTTTTAAATAAATGTTTTTGGAATTTATAAATGAATTAGATTGAATTTTGGTGATTTAATAAATATTTTTCTGAATTTTATCTTTTTGCACGTGCAAAACACGTGCAACTATTTTTTTGGGAAACACAGTCAAATTTTATTTGGAACACCTAATATTTACTAGTAAATAATAATTGCTAATTTTCTGGATTTTTATAAGTTACAAATTGTATTTTTGCAAATACTGCTAAATGAAGGGGTCTTTTTGCAAAAGTTGCACTTGGAGGCAAAAGTTTCAAAAGTCGGTTTTCTGGGTTTCAACATGAGGCTGGTCAGATTTAAAAAGGGATTTGCATGATTTAATCTCAACTAAATTGGTTAATCTAACTACTTAATATAATGGATCTATATATGTAAAGGTATTTTTCTTAAAGGGAAATTTTATAAAATCTCTCAAAAATCCTAAGGGGGCGTTTGGTACAAGGATTTTTTTTTTGTTCATAGGAATTATAAATCATGAGATTTATGTTTCCTATGATTTATGATTCCTAGGAATCATAAAACATGTTTGGTATGTCTTAAACATATTTGGGAATGTTAGTTGGAAACTTAATTTCCTATGTTTGGTTGAGCTACATATTTTCTGAGAATGTTAATCTTATTATGCAAAATACCTCTCTCATACTTGTATTTAAATATATTATTCTACATTTTAAATATAATTCAAAACTCACAAGCAAACCTGTCACTCAGATTCCCCGACCCTCTGCTTCTTTTTCTCTCTCTTAAGCCATGGATACCCCTCCTCTCCACAAAATACCCCACCCTTCACCCCAAAATTTCCTTGAAATCTCCTCGGAATGCATTGCGAAGATCTTCAGCTTCATCTTCCTACCCTCCGATCGCTGCTCTGTTTCGTTAAATCTCCAGAAAATGGCTGTACTTATTGGTCAATGCTCAATCCTATGGCTTCGAATTGCTTATAGATCCATCTCGTGATCTTGAGCCATTCTCTCGTCGACTGATGGGGAGGAAAGCCAACGACGTTAGGCTCGCTACGTCGGCCATCAAAGCTTGTCATCCTCGTGTTTTGACCGCTCTCTCTCCGATTGGATTACCCCTTACAGCTGCAGTCATTGACTCCGAGTTGCATGTCATTGCCAAAGTTACCCTTATCTCAAGACTGTTTATTTGGGATTGTATGTTTGTCGGGGATGTGGGTTTTCATTCAATTGCGAAATGGTGCAAAGAGTTGTGGAAGCTGAGTTTGAGCAGTTTGCCTCTTTTCAGCGACAATGGCCTTTCTTTTGTTGCAAACAACTGTTCAAAGTTGTTGTATTTGAGGATCATGCCGGTTAGTTGGAAATGAATCAATGGAAGTAGATATTTTATTCCTTTAACAGGCCGGGTTCGTTTGGGTTCTGGCTGTCGAGCGAAACAGAGATTGAAGGAGATAGGGGGGCGTCGGGGGGTGGTCGGGGATGTGCTGGGCACCGACGAGGGTGGTGTGAACGGAGGATGGCAATGGGGGGGGGTCGCCGGAGGCCGGGATTCACGTCGGAGAAGATGAACAGGAAAGGTGATGGATTTGGGGTGGGGGTGAGGGTGAGGGCGGACATGGCAGAGAGAGTGGAGAGGGGTTTTTTTTTTTTTTTGGGCATAATTGTATTTTCAAAGAAATAACATTTTTCCAAGTACTTGAGAATCTAAGAATCCTCCCCCCATGGAAAATGTTTTGTGGGAATTGTGGCAAAAAAAAATCCCAAGAATCTTAGTTTTCTGGGAATCTAAATTTAAAAATTAACATACCAAATATGGGAAACTAGATTCCCAGGAAACCAAAAATAATCCTTGTACCAAACGCGCCCTATAAGGTGTATCACGGCCTATTAATACTGCAGCCGTCACCCACCACCTGCTGTGCAATCAAAACATTATTTTTCTTCAATATTTTGTGAATTGGAAGATTGAATCTTGAAGCTTTGCAAAAGGAGAATAATGCTTTCTCGTTTCTTTGGTTTTCTTCAAGAATTTATCTCTTGTGAAGGTGAGTGATGTTTTGTTTGGTTCTATAATGACTGAGTATGATGGTTTGTATAATAGGGTACATGCTAGAAGATTGTATGCTTAAGGTAGCGAATGAATTTGATATGTATATGATTCCCTTGGATGTTATTTAACCAATGTCGAATTGAATATATAATATGAAATAAGATAATCAATTGAATAGATTGCATGTTGAGTTCTTACTAGATTACAAATTGATGAATTTAAGTGAATGAATAATCAAAATAACATCATCATGAATGTATTAGAAACCAATGTAAACCCTATTGTACTTTGGCCGAAAGCACTTTTTTGCAAAGATCCAATTTTTATAACATGCTTGTTTGTTCATGTGTGGATTTATGTAGAATGTGTATGAGACTCGTAGATTTGACATCCAGTTGATAAAGATCAATTTTTATTCATATGAAAGTTGTTTGCCCTAATTGTCAATTATTTCGTGTATGGCTTATATGCAATACTATGATAATTCCTATATGCGTATGGATGAAAGATGAACTATTAGTTGTTGTTTTCCCTCTTTATTCACTGTTTTGATTTGGGATGAGGAGATGAATTTGTTGATTGAGTTGGATCTAATGAGAAAATAGGAGAACTTGAATTTTGGTTGAGTTGGGAATGGAATTATTGATCAACAAATGAATATTCTTGAATAGATCTGAGTTTTGATATGTATTTGTGTTCAAGTTTTGGTAAAAGAAGGGAATCGTAACTGCGTTTACTGATGTTCAAGAGATTTCATGAACGAGTGTTCTTTAAAGTCTTTAAAATCAATATTTTGATTTTTGAAAGTGAGACTGTGTGAATTTTTGAAGGGATTTGATCAAATAGAAACTGAGATAGTTTTGCCAAGATTGTGCCTATTATATTGTAGATTTTATCATGAGATACCAAGAAATTATTCCTATTTATACACATTAGTTTTGAAAGTATTGCAAATTGGCTGATTGCAGATCGCATGTCGGTCGACCGTCGCACATTTAACGTGTAGTTGCGGTCGGCTGTCATGTCGGCTGATGTCGTTTCTCAATAGGTGGTCAGCCGTCACATTTTCTATTGTTGACTGTCGGACGACTGTCACTTTTCCTGGGGTTAAATTTTTGTAGGCGATGTCAGTCGACCGTGGTGATTTTGTACTATGACCTTCGGTCGACCGACATGGTTTAAATTCCCACAGCATTGTGTGCTGTAGTTTTCGATTGTTTATTCAATTTA